>JAKOOJ010000027.1:3455000-3902500 GCA_022577455.1 Arizona elegans | reverse complement strand
TCAGGCCAAAGAGAAAATCAAACATGCTTAATCACTTGCAGAATCGTTAATTCTCTCTTACCAGAGGGAACATCCTCGTAGAGTACTGTGAAGCTGTTACCATGGCAACTCCACTGCGCTGTACAGTAGAAGCCATTTTAAGGCACAACAGGCTGTATCTTAACAACTTGAATCCAAAATGCACAGTATCACTGTTAAAAGTACTGTGATTTGACACTAGATAAAATTCATTCTTTTTCATTTCAGTGGCCCAGGCATTCCAGAGTTATGCTGGAACATACAGACACACACACACACACAGACACACACACACAGACACACACCCCAAAGGGTGTTAGGGATGTCTTACACCCACAGTATTTCTTTCTAGAGAGTTAGTCATCTGTGTACCAAGTTTGGTTGAAATTGCTCGAGGCGTTCCAGAGTTATGCTGGAACATACATACATACACAGCCATTTATATAGATAGATAGATAGATAGATAGATAGATAGATAGATAGATAGATAAATGGGAAATGAAGACCTGTCTTTACTACCAGATTGCCTTTGAAATTCACACAGATGCAAAAGGACTTTTTGTAAATTAAAACGATAGGTATGTGGCAAAGATGTTTAGAGGTAGGTCCATTTGCACAGAATAAAAGAAATCAGCATAAATCGCTCTCAATATCACTGCCAGCAGGCCAAATGGTTGGAGAGCCTCTCTTTTGAGGTGGGAGGAAGGAAGATGATGAAGAAATACCTTTCTCATAATGGGAAATGCGACTACAGCTAGTCCTTGACTTACCACAGTTCATTTAATGACAGTTCCAATTAACAACATCCCTGAAAAAAGTGACTTACGGCCGTTTTTCACTCTTACGACCATTGCATCCCCAGAGTCATGTGGGCAAAATTTGGACGCTTGGCAGCTGACTTATATTTATGACAGTTGCAGCGTCCCCCTTTTGCGACCTGACAACCAAAGTCAATGGGGAAGTCGGATTCACTTAACAACCCTGTTACCGATGTAACACCTGCAGTGATTCATCTAACGACTTTGGCAAGAAAAGGTTGTAACATTGAGCAAAGCTCACTTTTAACAACTGTCTCGCTTAGCCACAGAAATTTGGGACTCAATCGTGGTCGTAAGTCGAAGACTACCTGTAGTTTACCAATTTCATAAAATCCCAAAAGTGCTTTTTCAAGAGGCAACTGGACTTTCTGGTTTTTCTTTGAAGACGTTTCGCTTCTCCTCCAAGAAGCTTCTTCGGCTCTGACTGTAGAACAACGGCAAGAGCTGAAGAAGTTTCTTGGAGGAGAAGCGAAATGCCTTCGAAAGAAAAAAACCAGAAAGTCCAGCTGCCTCTTGAAAAAGCATATTTGAGACAACCAGGACCTGGATGACTGAGAATCTCTGTAGACAATTTCATAAAATCTTATTTCTCCTTGGCATCCCAGAAGCGTTTTCCTGAGGGCTTAGCCACATGCAGACTGATCAAAAAGGAGGAAATCAGATAAATAAATCCCATTGAAGCATTTGGAAATCATTTCGAAACCTCTCCCCTTGTAACACGTCGATGAAGATTCTGAGTCATTTATTTATTTATTTATTTATTGGTTCGATTTATATGCCGTCCTTCTCCGGAGATTCAGGGCGGTTTACAATGCGTTAAGCAATAGCCTTCATACTTTTGTATATACCTGCTTAGTAGGGCTTTCACGCACACCCCCAAGCGCTGTTCTTTTTTATTCAAAGTCAGCTTATTGCCCCCACAATCCGGGTCCTCATTTTACCTATCTCGGAAGGATGGAAGGCTGAGTCAATCTTCAGCCTGGTGAGATTTGAACACACAGTAATTGCAGGCAGCTGGCAGCTAAGTGCTACTTTAACAGCAGTTTAGTCCGCTGCGCCACCAAGGCTCACCCAGGTACAGTTGTCTGAAGGTTGAGTCATTGAACCTGGACTAATTTTTGTTGTTATCTTGAGACCTTTCGCTGCTCATCCCGGCAGCTTCATCAGTCAGTTACTGTAACTCTCTGCTTAATTAGAATAGAATAGAATAGAATAGAATAGAATAGAATAGAATAGAATAGAATAGAATAGAATAGAATACCAGAGTTGGAAGGGACCTTGGAGGTCTTCTAGTCCAACCCCCTGCTTAGGCAGGAAACCACTTCAGATATTATCCAACCTCTTCTTAAAAACTTCCAGTGTTGGAGCATTCACAACTTCTGCAGGCAAGTTGTTCCGCTGGTTAATTGTCCTCACTGTCAGGAAATTTCTCCTTAGTTCCAAGTTGCTTCTCTCCTTGATTAATTCCATCCGTTGCTTCTTGTCCTGCCCTCAGATGCTTTGGAGAATAGCTTGACTCTCTTCTTTGGGGCAGCCCCTCAAATATAAGAAGATTTCTATCATGTCTCCCCTAGTCCTTCTTTTCATTAAACTAGACATACCCAGTTCCTGCAATCGTTCTTTGTATGTTCCTCTCTGCACTCTTGCTAGCGTCTCAATATATTATAAATTCCTTTGCTGACTGCAGGTCCTTGACCGGCTTAACTGAATTTTTGGGGGACTGCACAGCCCAATGAATTACAACCTTACCCAAAAGTTGGGTTCTCGCCACCTGCTAAGGTCCTGCTGCAAACATCTCTTCTTAATTTTAATCTTGAGCATGGGGCTGGATTAGAAGACCTCCCAAGGTCTCTCCCAGCCCATTCTCTTCTAAATTTAATCGTCTAGGTTAAAAGGAAACAAACCCACCATGTTTATTTATTTATTTATTTTTTCAGATTTGTATACCGCCCTACTCCCGAAGGACTCAGGGCGGTGAACAGCCATAATAAATACAAATACATATAGAAGTTAAAAAACTATTAAGAAACAGATTAAGTAATTTAGGCTCAAAGATTAAAAACATCCAAATTTATCTAAAGAGGTTTAAAACCCAATTTAAAAGCCAGTTTAAAAGCCAAATTAAAAAGGGAGAGTTAGGCCAGACCAGCTTGTTGGAAGAGAAATGTTTTCAGGGCACGGCGGAATATGCGTAAGTCTTGGATGTTTCGTAACTCCGGGGGAAGCCCATTCCAGATGGTAGGTGCCCCCACAGAAAAGGCTCTCCCCCTGGGGGCCGTCAGTCGGCATTGTTTGGCCGACGGCACCCTGAGGAGTCCCTCTCTATGGGAGCGAACTGGTCGGTGAGAGGCTATTGGTGGCAGGAGGCGGTCTCGTAAGTACCCTGGTCCTGAGCCATGTTGTGTGAATGCACCTGGTCAAGTTTTGGACTTGGTTAAGTCTCTCTTGTTGGACCCACCCCACAAACTGAAATGTGTGAAGCTATACAAACCAGCTTTGGAGAAGAGCTTGACTCCCTCTTCTTTGGGGCAGCCCCTGAGATATCGGAAGACTGCTATCATGTTACCCCAACTCCTTCTTTTCTTCCCATACCCAGTTCCAGCAACCGTTCTTCATATGTTTTAGCCTCCAGTGGGTTTATTCTGACTGATGAAGGCTGGATGAGCTGCAAAAAGTCTCAAACTAGCAGCAAAAATTACTCCGGTTGCAATGATTCAACCTTCAGGCTTCCCCCTTGTACTGCTTTTCTACTGTATAGCAAGTAACATGGAATCCTATTCCTGTTTTACAGATCTCCTTAAAAGAAAACAAGGAGAACAGCCCGCCGGCAGCCCCTGAAAATCAAAGCCCCCACGGAGGGGAGGCCACAAGGAAAGGCCAGTCTTTTACCCCGTGCTGCTCCTTGAATCTTGACGCAGAGAACTCAACAAAAGAGACTAACGTCCTGTCCCCGGTTAGCACCAACATGCCAGGTTCTCCACCGGATTGCGAACGAGACCTGACCATGGCCAAACGTGTGCGCCGGTCTTACAGCCGCCTGGACATCTCTTTGTCCCGCAGCTTCACAGACAAGCCGGAGTTTTCCAGCTTCAGCCTCGCGGGCACCTCCACGCCTGCCGGTGGTCCCGGCAAGCGGCAAACCTTTTTTGGTTTCGAAAAGCTCCTGCTTCCAGGGGAGCTGGCAGAGCCCGCCGTCCTGCATCTCATCAGCGCCCCCAAGACGGCGGTTGAGGAAAGCGGGGCTGTCGGGAAGCCGGACACCGACATCCCTGGCATCTCGTTTGGCAGAGAAAAACGAAGGAAGAAGAAGGTGCCCGAGTTTGATGTGAGTAGGACTTTGGGCGCTGGGGGGCATTTACAGCGGGTGAAATCCAGCAGGTTCTGACGGGTTCTGGAGAACTGGTAGCGGAAATTTTGAGCAGTTCGGAGAACCAGCAACGGAAATTTTGAGTAATTCGGAGTACCGGAAAATACCACCTCTGACTGGCCCCTGAGTGGGGAGGGAATGGAGATTTTGCAGTATCCTTCCCCTGGAGTGGGATGGGAATGGAGATTTTGCAGTATCCTTTCCCCTGGAGTGGGGTGGGAATGGGGATTTTGCAGTATCCTTCCCCTGGAGTGGGTGGGAATGAGGATTTTGCAGTATCCTTCCCCTGGAGTGGGATGGGAATGGAGATTTTGCAGTATCCTTCCCCCTGGAGTGTGGTGGGAATGGGGATTTTGCAGTATCCTTCCCCCTGGAGTGGGGTGGGAATGGGGATTTTGCAGAATCCTTCCCCTGGAGTGGGATGGGAATGGAGATTTTGCAGAATCCTTCCCCTGGAGTGGGGTGGGAATGGAGAGTTTGTAGTAGCCTTCCCCCTGGAGTGGGATGGGAATGGAGATTTTGCAGTATCCTTCCCCTGGAGTGGGGTGGGAATGGAGAGTTTGTAGTATCCTTCCCCCTGGAGTGGGTGGGAACGGGGATTTTGCAGTATCCTTCCCCCTGGAGTGGGGTGGGAATGGGGATTTTGCAGTATCCTTCCCCCTGGAGTGGGTGGGAACGGGGATTTTGCAGTATCCTTCCCCTGCCACGCCCACCAAGCCACGCCACGCCACGCCCACAGAACCAGTAGTAAAAAAAAAATGGATTTTACAGCCAAGCTGTGGCTGTAAACTTTGTGTTAAAATTACGGGCTGCTCAATTCCCTTGACCTGCCTTGTGCACACAACGTACTAAGAGAGTGAAGGACCACACTCTGCAGGCATGGGGGTAGCAGCTGTTGTTTGCGCAGCGTACCAAGAGATCCACTCCAAATAGTAGAGGATGGCAACAGGGACTTATTTTTTTACCGTATTTTTCGGACTATAAGACGCACCGGAATATCAGATGCACCAAGATTTCGAAGAGGTAAACAGGGGTGGGCAGGGGGTGAGAGAATATTTTTGCCCTCCCCGGTCCCCAGGAGCACTCTGCAGGCCTCCCAAACCCTCTGTGCGTTCTGTTTTTTGCAAAAAAAAAGGGGACGCACAGAGGGTTTGGGAGGCCTGCAGAGTGCTCCTGGGGACTGGGGAGGGCAAAAATATGCCTCTTTTTGGCCTCCCAAACTCTCCACACGTCACGTTTTTGTGAAAAACGGGCCTGTTTTTGGCAGAAACGGGACTCATGGGGCGGAGTTTCGGGTGGAGGAAAATGGCTATATTCGGTGTATAAGACGCACCAACATTTCCACCCTCTTTTAGTGGGGAAAAATGCGTCTTATACTCCGAAAAGTATGGTATTTAGTGCAGGAGTGACACAGAGTGTTTAAATTTGGCCCACGGGGCCGGCCTGGAGATATCAAAGGACCGCCCCACGGGGCCTCTGATGACCAAAACGGGCCACGCGGGACCTCCGTGGGGACTGTTTTCAGCCAGCAGTGGGCTGCAGGAGGACTGGATTGACCTGTATTACAATTATGTGGCCTCAGGTAAGTGCCTGATCTGGATAGAAAACAAGCAACAACCTACGTTAATACTAGAATTTAACGCGCACGATTTTAAATACTGTAGGTCCGTTTAATCTACAATCAACAATCTATAATTGGCCGCCATTTCTATTTTCTATCCTGGAAATTTACCTCTGCTGCTGATTTATTTATTTATTTATTTATTTTTCATATTTGTATACCGCCCTACTCCCGAAGGACTCAGGGCGGTGAACAGCCATAATAAATACAAATACATATAGAAGTTAAAAACTATTAAAAAACAGATTAAGTAATTTGGCTCAAAGATTAAAACATCCAAATTTATCTAAAAGAGGTCTAAAACCCGATTTAAAAGCCAATTTAAAAGCCAATTAAAAAGGGAGAGTTAGGCCAGACCAGCTTGTTGGAATAGAAACGTTTTCAGGGCACGGCGGAATATGCTTAATAATAATAATATGATTGAATGATCATGTTATTTATGCTATTGTATTTTTAATATTATTATATTATAATATATAATTAATATATAATTATAACTAATAGATAATAATTATATATTAGGGATGCGGTGGCTCAGAGGCTAAGACGCTGAGGTTGTCGATCGAAAGGTCGGCAGTTCAGTGGTTCGAATCCCTAGTGTGCCGCGTAACGGGGTGAGCTCCCGTGACTTGTCCCAGCGTCTGCCAACCTAGCAGTCCGAAAGCAGGTAAAAAATGCAAGTAGAAAAATAGGAACCACCTTTGGTGGGAAGGGAACAGCGTTCTGTGCACCTTTGGCGTTGAGTCATGCCGGCCACATGACCACGGAGACGTCTTCGGACAGCGCTGGCTCTTTGACTTTGAAACGGAAAGGAGCACTGCCCCCTAGAGTTGGGAACGACTAGCACATGTGCGAGGGGAACCTTTACCTTTACCTTACTTATATAAAGATGTGTGGAAGAATTTAATCAAGAGGTATTGCAGAATTCTGGTTGCCTTAGTGCAGAACCTTAGCAGACTCTTCTTATCTCGTAGCAGGGGCCTCTTTTTATCCAAATAATAGTTGTTTTATTGCCTTTATAGAAATCCAAGATGGACGAGTGGGCCGCGCAGATGAACGCCGAGTTCGAAGAAGCCGAGAAATTTGACCTCCTTGTGGAGTGAAAAAACGCATCTCCTCAGCGCATCGTCAGTGGCCACCATGTTCCTTGTACATAAATCTCAAACCACCACCCTCCCCCCCCCCCCCCTTTAGGAGGACGCTTAAGCTTTCTTGGCATAAAGGTGTAAAAATATTTTTTTGTTTATTTACTACAGGTTTACTCTCTGACCAAAGGCAGCTAACACTTCTCTCAATGCCCCCTTCCCCAAAAACAAAAGATATTGTATTAATTCTTTGGGCTTACGAGGAAATTTTTTTTCCCCCCTCGGCTGTAACCTGAAAATAATGTGCGGAAGGATCCGGATTCTACGCGGCATCACAAATTTTGTAAATGGCTTGGCTATCTTTGGGAAAACAAATCTATTCTCAAAAATAGGCAAAGATGTTAAGGTGCATTTTAGTCTTTGAAAGTGCGCGCCCATCCATGAGTTTCCCCCGGTAGTTTTATTTTTTTTTTCATAATTATTTTTCTTCTGCGTTTGCCTTCTGCAAAGTCCTATGTGCTTAAATGGAGTGGGGAACGTGGTTCACTCAGCCAGCTTCCATTTTTAGGGGGGGTGAGTTAACGGGGAGCTTATGGGAGGCCTGTTTTAAGGAACAGCCCGTTCTTAAGCCTCTCTCTGGCCGTCCTTCTTAACGGACGTTCCTCGCAGTGACGAAGCTTTTGACGTTCGGTTTGTCTCTTTGTCCCTCTGTCCCTCTGGGGATGCTTCACAGTGCAGCCCTGTTAGAATCATTGTGAGAAAATTAAAAAAAAAAAAAACTTTCCTTCAGTTTTTCCCTGTTGTCTTTAACTACTCACATGTAATGTTTAAGAAATGATTTAGGGCAGGGGTCCCCAACTGGTAGTTTGCGAGAAATTTTTTGGTGGGTCGCAGAAAAATTATTTACATTTTTTAATATTGCGCTAAATACTATTTTATCTTTTTTTAAAAAAAATTCATATTAGCAGGCCGTGGGATTTAAAATTATGAATTTAGTGGTCCCTGACATCCGAAAGATTGGTGACCCCCTGATTTTTAGGGCAGGGGTATCAAACTCAAGACTCACGGAGCCAGCCTGGTCTACCCAATACGAAGAAGAAACATGCCAGCGGTTTGGGGAGTGGTGTCAAACTGGCCACGCCCACCCAGTTGGCCACACCCACCCAGTGATGTCAAGATGGCCACGCCCACCCCATCAGCAAGCCCCCCCTCCCCCTGAGGTCAACCACAGCCCTGATGCGGCCGTCAATGAAACTGATTTTGACCACCACCACCACCCCCAGATTTACAGTGAAACAACTAAGGGAATGCTGGGATTTATTTTAGAGATTTTGGGGTGAGATGGGGAAAATTATAGCGATGTCTGAAAGACTGAAACAAATACAGGGTAGTCCTGGACTTACGACCGCAATCGAGCCTAACATTTAGAGAATTTGTTAAGTGAGTTTTTCCCCCCCTCCCTTTTACGATGCTTCTTGCCACGGTTGTTAAACGAATCACGGCGATTGAGAAAAGTTAGCAACCTGCTTGTTTAAGTGAATCCGGTTTCCCTGTCGACTTGGCTTGCCGGGAGGGAGATCACGTGACGCCGGGACACTGCAAACCGTCATAAGTACGAACCAAACGTCTTGAATTTTGGTCACGTGACCACGGGGATGGCTGCAACGGCCGTAACTGAGAGAAATGGTCATAAGTCACTTTTTTTCACAGTTACCGTTATAACTTTGAACAGTCACTAAACGAACAGTTGTAAGTCGAGGATTACCTGTATCCAAGAAAAATCCGGAGTGTCTCTCTTGAAAGAATTGGCTACCTTTATCCAACCGGATCATTTTGCTGTTGCTTTACAGGACCTCAAAACTTTTTTTTTTCCTTTTCTTTTTCGCATCCCACCCGATCAAGCCTAACAATGTCAAAAGACCAGGCTGTTGATCTTGGGCAGGGGTCACCCCTTGCGGGTGGGGGGGGGGTCTTTCCATGTTTAAGAACTGAAGTTCTCTTTGCCGATCAGAGCTCAGGGAAAGGGGGGCAGAGAGGCGTGGCTGAGACCCTTGCCGAATGCCCAGCCGAATGTTCTGTCCCCCTTCCTCACACAGGCAATCGTAATACCAAGCACGCCTGCCAATATTTTATTAGGTAAACATTAGAATTCTTGGCAGACCAAGGTTTTGGCAGCAAACTGCCGAATGCCTGCCAAGACCATTTTCATTCCCATAAAGCAGAAGAGGACTTATCTTCAGTCTGTTCCAGGAGCAACCAATTATCCACGAGACAAGAGTTTAGTCAATGTTCAGTCCAAAATATATCCAAGCCGAATTTCAGAGATCACGATGTGACTTTCAGGGTTTAACTTTGTCCGTCACAAAGCCTGAAGAGCAATCCCACCCACTTTTATTCCTGATGGGACGTGGCTCCGTGACTTAGCTCAATCTCTGGCCCTCCCACTCCTCTTCCGTTGCTGCACACACTTATCCCTCCGACGCTGCCTGGGATCAAGCCAGGATTCATCATCCTCGCTCCCTATCAATTGATGCTCCGATTCGCCTTCCTCCCGGCACATCCCAGGCTGTTCCTCCTGGCCTTCGGATGGAACCTGAGGCATTGCCAGAAAGGAGGGTCCTGGAGAGGGAGGCCTTGTCAGTTCCTCCCTGTCACCTTCTGAATCCTCTTCCTCTGTCAGGACAGGCTCGGAAGTCGGGGTCATAACACCAAGTTTACGGAAGGCTGCACCTGATTTGCTTTCGTACGTCGGGAACTTGTGGCTTTAAAAATAATCTAATCACGGGATTGATTTTTCCCCCCCGGTGTGACGCAATGGGTCAATATACAATTTTTATTGTTAAAACAGCTTGCTTTGAAATACGAGCAAAAAACGCCCTCGGGAGAATCTGCGTTTATGTAACTTGTCCAGATGTGGCACACACGCCCACTGAATTGCAAGCAAAGGCTTCCATCATTGGAGGTTTTCCAGAAGAGACCGGGCAATCACTTGTCTGACATGGTCTAGGATCTCCTGCTTGAGCAGAGGGGGGCGGGGCTGGACTAGAAGACCTCTAGATAACAGATTAACAAGAGTTGGAAAGGACCTTGGAGGTCATCTAATCCAACCCCCCGCCCAAGCAGAAGATCCTACACCATTTCTGACAGATGACAATCCAGTCTCTTCTGGAAAGCCTCCAGTGATGAAGCTCCCACAACTTCCGAAGGCAATTTTGGTTGATTGTTTTCACTTGTCAGAAAATTTCTCCTTATTTCTAAGTTGAATCTCTCCTTGGTCAGTTTCCATCCCTTCTTCCTTGTCTGGCCTTCGGGTGCTTTGGAGAATAGCTGGACCCCCTTCCTCCTCTCTGTGGCAGCCCCTCAAATACTGGAAGATGCTCTCCTGTCTCCCCTGGTCCTTCTCTTCACTAGACCAGCCAGGCCCAGTTCCTGCAACCGTTCTTCATATTACAGATTAACAGTTGGAAGGGAGCTTATAGGTCATCTAGCCCAACCCCCCGCCCAAGCAGGAGGCCCTACACCATTTCTGACAGATGGCAGTCCAGTCTCTTCTTGAAAGCTTCCAGGGATGAAGCTCCCACAACTTCTGAAGGCAATTTAGGTTGAATCTCTCCTTGTTCTGTTTCCATCCGTTATTCCTTGTCTGGCCTTCGGGTGCCTTGGAGAATAGCTTGGCCCCCTTCCTCCTCTCTGGGGCAGCCCCTCAAATATTGGAAGATGCTCTCCTGTCTCCCCTGGTCCTTCTCTTCACTAGACCAGCCAGGCCCAGTTCCTGCAACCGTTCTTCGTATGTTTTAGCCTCCAGTCCCCTCATCATCCCTTCCAACACCCTTTTCAGTTCAATCATGATAGAAGGGACCTTGGAGGTCATGTAGCCGAACCCCCCGCCCAAGCAGGAGACCGTACACCATTTCTGACAGATGGCAGTTTCTTGAAAGTGATGAAGCTCCCACAACTTCTGAAGGCAACTTTGGTTGATTGTTTTCACTTGTCAAAAAATTCCTCCTTATTTCTAGGTTGAATCTCTCCTTGGTCAGTTTCCATCCATTCTTCCTTGTCTGGCCTTCAGGTGCTTTAGAAAATAGCTTGACCCCCTTCCTCCTCTCTGGGGCAGCCCCTCAAATATTGGAAGATGCTCTCCTGTCTCCCCTGGTCCTTCTCTTCACTAGACTAGCCGGGCCCAGTTCCTGTAACCGTCTATCGTATGTTTCAGCCTCCAGTCCCGTCATCATCCTGGTTGCTCTTCTCTGCACTTTTTCTAAAGTCTCATCATCTTTTTTATAGTGTGGTGACCAAAACTGGATGCAGGACTCTAGGTGTGGCCTTACTAAGGCTTTATAGACCTCCAAGGTCTCTTCCAGCTCTATTCTGATTCAAACTTGAATTACAAAGAGGATGGATGGACGGATGGAAGTTGGATGAGAGAGAGATTTTAGATAATAGAGCAGTGTTCCTCAACTTGAAATTTTTTAAAAGATGCATGGACTTCAACTCCCAGAATTCCCCAGCTAGCATGTCGGGAGCATAGGGAACTCTGGGAGTTGGAGTCCACAAACATCTTTATTTGCCCAAGGTTAGGAAACGCTGTTTTATCTAATCTCTCATCTTTGTTATCGAATCTCAGGGGTGGAATTTGCTCGGTTTTATAATCCAAAGCCCAGATACCATGTTCCTCTTCTACCGTTGTTAAATCATTAAAGCACCTTTATGCAATTTATTGCCGTGATTGCTCAGCTCTGCAGAGTTTAAAGAAAATACAAATTCAGTCTTGCTCAACTGGATTGTTAAATCCTGGTTTGTGAACGAAGCAACAATGACCTGGGGTTACGCCACCCACTAAAAGATAAACCACAGTTTACTATGGAGATTCTCAAATCATCTAGGCCATGGTTGTCCCAAAGAGGTATTTTTCAAAAGGCAACTGGACTTCCTTGTTCTTTTTTTCCTTGAAAATGTTTAACCCAAAGGGGCCATTTTTTTTCCAAGAGGCAACTGGACTTTCTGGTTTTTCTTTGAAGACGTTTCGCTTCCCGTCCCAGAAGCTTCTTCAGCTCTGACTGGATGGTGGGGAATGGAAGGATTGATACTCTTTGCAGACAGCTGGTCCTTTGCATCCTTTTAGCAGGTTGTTAAGCTCTCCTGGAGTTTTGTCTGTGTCCTCAGGGTTACCTGAGTAGTGCAAATGGGGCGTGGAAGGACCCATTTATCTGAGGAAACAAACAAATCTCCAAGTTGCCTCAACGCTTCTCTAAAAGGATGCAAACGATCAGCTGTCCGCAAGGCATATCAATCCTTCTGTTCCCCACCATCCAGTCCAGGCATGGTGGATTATTTTTACTACCAGTTCTGTGGGCGTGGCTTATTTTGTGGGCGTGGCTTGGTGGTCATGTGACAATTCTTTAGGATGTAGCAGAGGTACTGGTCTACCAGGCTTTTAACTGCTTGCAGAGCTTTACCGGTCTACCCATTTGTTTTTGGAGGCACCGGCCTACTCATTTGTTTTTGGAGGCACCGGTCTATTCTTTGGAGGCACCGGTCTACTCATTTGTTTTTGGAGGCACCGGTCTATTCTTTGGAGGCACCAGTCTACTCATTTGTTTTTGGAGGCACTGGTCTATTCTTTGGAGGCACCGGTCTACTCATTTGTTTTTGGAGGCACCGGTCTATTCTTTGGAGGCACCGGTCTACCACCACACTGCCTTTTAACACTGATCAGCTGTAGGGCAGCCCTTTGAAGCCCCGCGGCAAGAGTTTATACAGTTTTTTTCCTTCTAGCCGATCAGCTGGGACTCGGGAGGCAGCAATAGATTGGGGGTGGGGCCAAATAAAAGGTAAGAATAACGTGGCGGGGGGGCAGAACTGGTTCGGTCATATCATCACCACTACCGGCTCAGTGGAACCGGGCCGAACCGGGCCAAACCGGGAGGAACCCACCATTGATCCAGTCAGAGTTGAAGAAGCTTCTTGGATGAGTAGTGAGAAGTCTTCAAAGAAAAATCAGAAAAGTCCAGTTGCCTCTTGAAAAAAGCACCTTGCACAGGAGAGCTCCGAAGACCAGCTGGGTCTTTGGAATTGCACGCATGTGCACTGGAGGACCAAATACCAGCTGGGGCGCAACCACACGCGTAGCTGTAGGTAAGTTGGGCGACAGCTCGTGTGCCCGGAAAGATGGCTCTGCGGGCCACCTCGGGCACACGTTTGCCATAGCTTTGCCATCACGTCCCTAGACATTGAAAATGTTCAGTTGCCTTTTGAAAAACCACAACGCCTGGGATATCCCACTCAAAAGGTAATTATACTTATAATCACCAGCCACAAGCTGTAAACTTGTGTGGACTTCAATACACGCTGGCTGGGGAATTCTGGGAATGGAAGTCCACCCCTCTTAAAGTGCCCATGGTTGAGAAACATTGCTCTAAAGGAGGGGTGGGCAACAACGGCCCCTTGGCGACCTCTGAACTTCAACTCCCAGAATTCCCCAGCCAGCCAGCCAGCCATTTATTTATTTATTAGATTTATTGTTGCTTATTTTTCAAGCGTAAAAATCCATCCAGAACTACCGCGTTTCCCCAAAAATAAGACCTCCCTGGATAATAAACCCAATCAGGCTTTTGAGCGCATGTGCTAAAATAAGCCCCGCCCTGAACATATTTAAACGTATGCGCAGCTGGTCCCTGCCATTTCCTCTGGTTAGGGTTAGAGAGACAGCTGGAAATCAGGTAAGATGGCAAGAGCAGCCCCGTCTTGCTCCATGCACCCCAAAATAATAAGATCTTCCCGAAAATGAGGCCAAGCACTTATTTTGGGGTTCAAAAAATATAAGACGGTCTTTTATTGGGGAAACACAGTATTTGGATCTCTAAGTTGTATAAATATATTCCTAGAATCCAAGTGGGTGGCACTGCCAGCACAATTTGCTGGAACCAGATGTTTTTTGCCCCAGCTAAAGCTGTGCAAACACCCTCTAGCTCACCACGGCCATTTTGCTGCAGAATGGAATGGAATAGAATAGAGAATAGAATAGAATAGAATAGAATAGAATAGAATAGAATAGAATAGAAAATAGAATAAACTAGAATAACAAGAGAATAGAATAGAAAGAATAAGGAATAGGAAAAACAAGGAATAGAATAGAAAGAATAAGGAATAGAATAGAATAAGGAATAGAAAAGGAATAGAATAGAATAAGGAATAGAAAGAATAAGGAATAGAAAGAATAAGGAATAGAATAGAATAGGAAAAGAGAATTCTGAATAGAACAGAGAAGAGAATAGAAGAGAATAAGAGAATAGAGAATAGAATAGAAAGAATAAAGTATAGCATAGCATAGAATAGAATAAGGAATAGAAAGAATAAGGAATAGAATAAGGAATAGAATAGAATAAAATAGAATAAATATTGGAGAATAGAATAGAATAAGGAATAGAATAAAATAAAATAAATATTGGAAAATAGAATGAATAGAATAGAATAAGGAATAGAATAGAATAGAATAGAATAGAATAGAATAGAATAGAATAGAATAAATTCTGTACCTATGTATTTGTGGTTTTTTTTCCTGCCTAGGTGTAAAATCTTATTTTTCTCCCCAATGAACTGCATTTTGTTGGATAGCAGCCAAGGTTACATTAAACTCCATTTCAATTCAATGTCGTTTATTACAGCCTGAGACCAGAACTGAATAAAAACACTCCGTAAACCCACAATTAAAACCTCTTTTTAAGTCTCAAATCATAAAATAACAACTTAAGACCTTAAGATGAAATCCAGCCTGTCAATTATACAACCGTCTCTTAACTATAACTAAAATCCCAATCCATCAAACGGTGCGGCCCGTTTCTCCATTGAATGCTAAAAGGGCATTCAGTTCCCTTCTTACATTAAACTCGGATCTTCACCAGGATTGTTGGCAAAGGAGGAATTTGCTTATGAAACCCGGTTTGGTGGGGAAGATGGAGGCTCAGCGGATGCTCCGGTCAACTGCTGGCTTCTATTAGTTCAATCAAACGTTCAAAGCGGATTGTATTGACAAGTTACATTTCTGCTCCACTAAATCGGCTAAATGAGCAGGGAAGACGTGGTTAGGAGTAGACAAGAGCCCGTTGCTCAAGATGAGTGCCTCAACCGTTGGGCAAAAGCTGGAGAAGAAAGAGCAGGCGGCAGCATTCAACCCAACCCACTGGTCGGAGGAGAATGGTGGCAGCGGCGTCCCGGCTGGGAAGCTCCAAGTTCTTGAGAAGTTCTTCACGCCGGTTCAGCAGGCCAAGCGAAGGAAGGAGAGGGTGTATCTGCCCCTGCAGATGGAGAGCCTGGATGACCGCTTCTCCATTCACTCCTCCAGCTCGTCCACGTCCACCTCTTCGGCCATGTGGTCTTTAGAAGCCAGGCTCGAAAAGGAGACCCTGGGCATGGTACCTTCTCAGTATCGTTCTTCTCCATCGGGACCTGGTAGGGAGGTTGCCGTAGAGGGCGCAGCCTCCCACCACCCCACCCAGGAGCAAAGAAGGCTGGGTGGGTCCTTCACCCCATTCGTCAGAGGTGTGGGGATGGATGATTTGTCCCTTCAGCAGGGCCACCCGGAGTTCCGGCTGCAGGTGGGACAAGCCGAAGGCCTGGAGGAGAACTTCTACAAGACCGCCGGCCTGCAACACGGTCCAGCCTTCGGTGAAGAGACTGAGATTCCAGCTCCGCAGCAGCCCTCCAAGACCATCCGGCATCCTCTCGGCTGGGTGGTCTTGAGAAATGGGTTGGTGGAAGAAGACGGCCAATTGTGGAAGACCAGATCCAGCGAGACCTTCAGTGAACGGCCAACAGGAACGAAGCCTCTCGTGGCTCCGAAGCCCAGGAGATGCCAGCAAGAGCAGCAGGAGAAGCCCTCCTCTCCTAAAAGCCTGGATCTGAATCCCCCTAAGAAACCCCTCATCCTAGGAGAAAACAGGCGGATAGAAGACAAGCTGCGCTTTTCAGAGTTCCTCAACGAAGTCACCCAACAAATCATGAGCCCTTCAAATCTCATGTCCCTAGGTTGGAAGTCCCGGGGGTCTTCTCCAACCAACAGAGCGCCCAGCACCAAGTCTATGTCATCGGAATCACTGCTGGAAAAAACCGAGGGGAAAATATCCTTGCCCAAGAGGAATAGAGTCGGACCATTCGAAGCCGAAGGAGATGCCACCTCCATCTACCCCAACCAGCTCCAGGGAAATGCCAAACCTGTCAGGACTCTGGATGAGACCAGCAGCAGTTCAGAGTCGGGCCTCTTTTCTCCTTTTCTGGCCAACTTGCCTGAGCTGTTGGAAGAACCTTGTGGAGCAAGGAGGGAAGGTGAAGGAGCATCAGAGCATGTTCTGAAGGCCAAGGCTCAAGAACGGTCCTTCAAGAAAGCAGAAGGGAAGGTGCCCCGAAGAGCAGAGAAGTCAGATGGGAAAGAATGGTCAAGGACCGTGGCTGGGAAGAGTCAGATCCTGTATAAGGTATCCGGCTTTTTCTCAAAACAAGAGACTCTCTGGCAAACCTGGCCCAGGTCCTCCACATCCTGAAGAAGGAGAAGACCTGTGGGTTGTCTTCGCAGGCGGGACTCCTGTCTCTCCTTCATTAACGTAGCGGTCAGGATGGTGAATTTGACCCCCTTTCAAAATTGCATCCAATTTTTTTTCAGGGATTCAGTCACTTGTCCAATTCGGTGTTTCGCAACCTAGACAACTCTATGATGTGTGGGCCTCAATTCCCAGAATTCCCCAGCCGGCATGCAGCTGGTTGGGGAATTCTGGGAGTTGTAGTCTATGTGTTTTAAAGCATGCTGTCTGGGGGATTCTGGGAGTTGAAGTCCACACATCTTAAAGCATACAGGCTGAGGAATTCTGGGAGTTGTAGTCCACACATTTTAATGCATGCTGGTTGGGGAATTCTGGGAGTTGTAGTCCACACGTCTTAAAGCATGCTGGCTGGGGGATTCTGGGAGTTTATTTATTATTGTTTATTGGTTCCATTTATATTCCGCCCTTTTCTGGAGACTCAGGGCGGCTAACAATGCGTTAAGCAATAGCCTTCGTACTTTTGTACTTTTGTATATAGGGAGTTGTAGTTCACACCTCTTAAAACATGCTGGCTGGGGAATTTTGGGAGTTGTAGTGCACACGTTGTAAAGGTACCAAGGTTGAAAAACTATATTCTTTCTTTCTTTCTTTCTTTCTTTCTTTCTTTCTTTCTTTCTTTCTTTCTTTCTTTTTCTTCCTTCCTTCCTTCCTTCCTTCCTCTCTCTCTCTCTCTTTCTTTCTTTCCTTCTCTCTTTCCTTCCTTCCTTCCTTCCTTCCTTTCTTCCTTCCTTCCTTCCTTCCTTCCTTCCTTCTCTCTCTCTCTCTGTGCAACTTTTTATCCTTTAATTTGAATAGTTCTTCATTTTGATTTCTGTTTTGGGATGCTCTGATCCTTGCTTTACTTTTTGAAATTTGAAATAGGAAAAAAAAAACCAGGAGAAAAATATGGGCTGATCTGGGCTCAAATCCCATTTTAGCTTAGCCCATCTCTTGGCTCACCTTGCCTTGACAACGAGAATAAAATATCAGGGAGGGAATATCTAGACACCTTGAAGGATAAACGGGGAGTGAGAATAATCAACGGATGAAAAATTACTAGGGACCAAACCCACCTTTCTATTGGCTCGATTGCAAAGATATGAAAGTCCATGCTAAAAATGTACAGACCCCATTTTCAGCCTGGTGCCTAGTGGATACGTTAGACTTCAATTCCCATAGTTCCCAGCAGATATGGCTTTTCTCTCGTCGTTATTGCCACTTCAGAAAGACAACCAAACCAAACTGCAGGAAAGAAGATCCTATCCAGAAATCCCTTGTTTTGGAATCAGCTGCAAAGATAGGCTGGAAATGGAAATCATTTCAGATCCAGTCCAGTTTCTAATTTATCTGAGGAGCTTAAGGGCTGGTCGTTTGCCCCCCCCACTTTTTTTTTGAAGGGGATGAAGACTGAAATATATATATTTTTTCCTTTTGTTCTTCAGGAACCTCTGGTCGAAGTGAACCCAAAGTCACCCAGGTGAGTAGGCCTGCATCCTTGTATGCGTACTGAACATAAGGGTTTCCCGCTCGAGCAGGGGGTTGAGCTGTTATTCTGGGATTCTGCACCTCCTTCAGAAAGACTCTCCTAAGAGAGATGGGCGGTTAAGAAATAATGAAATAAGTAAGTAAGTAAGTAAGTAAGTAAGTAAGTAAATACATACATACTGTGTTTCCCCGAAAATAAGACCCTGTCTTATATTTTTTTGAACCCTGAAATAAGCGCTTGGCCTTATTGCCATGTGCTCAAAAGCCCGATTGGACTTTTATCAGGGGATGTCTTATTTTGGGGGAAACGGTATCTATCTATCTATCTATCATCTATCATCTATCATCTATCTATCTATCTATCTATCTATCTATCTATCTATCTATCTATCTATCATTTATCTATCTTCTCTCCCTCTAATCCATCCGTCTGCCTGTCTATCTATCTATCTATCTATCTATCTATCTATCTATCTATCTATCTATCTATCTTCTCTCCCTCTAATCCATCCGTCTGTCTATCTATTTACCTACCTACCTACCTACCTACCTACCTATCTACCATGTTTCCCCGAAAATAAGACCCAGTCTTATATTTTTTTGAACCCTGAAATAAGCGCTTGGCCTTATTGCTATGCGCTCAAAAGCCCGATTGGGCTTATTATCACGGGAGGTCTTATTTTGGGGGAAACAGAGTATTTATCTATCTATCATCTATCTATCTATCTATCTATCTATCTATCTATCTATCTATCTATCATCTATCTATCTATCTTCTCTCCCTCTAATCCATCCGTCTGCCTGCCTGTCTATCTATCTATCTCTCTATCTATCTATCTATCTACCTACCTACCTACCTACCTACCTATCTACCATGTTTCCCCGAAAATAAGACCTGCTCTTATATTTTTTTGAACCCTGAAATAAGCGCTTGGCCTTATTGCCATGCGCTCAAAAGCCCGATTGGGCTTATTATCAGGGGATGACTTATTTTCGGGAAAACAGGGTACATACATACATATGTGAGTTAGTGAGTGTTTGGTTTCTCAGTTGGGAGTACTTGCTTCTGAGCCGCCTTCTGCTGCCTCATTTGAACAATATTATATATTTTGTATTTTTATTTCTATATTATGTTGGTTTAATGAGCGGTGCAGTTGGCCTAGTGTTGTGGCCCACCAGCGGAGCTGGAGGCAGAATCGGACAGTGAGGAGGTTGGGGAGGAACATGGGCCAGTCCTGGAGTCTGGGAAAGGGTTCTACATCAGAGGCAGAGAGGGGACCAGGGCCGTCTGACAGTTATCAGCTGCCTTCGGAGTCGGATATCAGTGAGGCACAAGAACAGCTGGAGCCTGTTCCCGATATGCGCATGCGCAAAGCTGCCAGGAGAAGGGAACAGTTAAGGAACAAGGGCCGACTCGGGAGTAAAGGCACAGGTGGACGGGGAATGGTCCCTCCCATGGGGAATAAAGAGGAGCGAAAGGGGAGTGGAGTTTGCAGGAGACAATTAGTTCATTTCATTAGTGTGAAAATCTGTTCGTGACTCTCAGAGACTCCTTGCCAAGCCTTTTCTTGTACAGCATTGCGGTTTGGAAGATACCCACGGAGAGGGTTCGCAACTTGGGTGTCCTCCTGGACTCACGGCTGTCTTTAGAAGAGCACATGATGGCCGTGGCCAGGGGGACTTTTTATCAGGTCCGCCTGATTCGCCAGTTGCGTCCCTTTCTGGATCGGGACTCGTTAAATACAGTCACTCATGCTCTCGTTACTTCCTGCTTGGATTACTGCAATGCGCTCTACATGGGGCTCCCCTTGAGGAGCACCCGGAGGCTCCAGCTGGTCCAGAATGCGGCCCCGCGGGTGATTATGGGAGCGACGTGGTGCTCCCATGTGACCCCCCTCCTGCGCGAGCTGCACTGGCTCCCGGTTGTCTTCCGGGTACGCTTCAAGGTTTTGGTTACAACCTTTAGAGCGCTCCATGGCATCCGACCGGGGTACTTACGAGACCGCCTTCTGCTACCAATAGCCTCTCACCGACCAGTACGCTCCCATAGAGAGGGGCTCCTCCGGGTGCCATCGGCCAAACAGTGTCGACTGGCGGCCCCCGGGGGAGAGCCTTCTCTGGGGGGCACCTACCATCTGGAACAAGCTCCCCCCAGAGATATGGAAGATCCCGGACCTGCACACGTTTCGCCGTGCTCTCAAAACTTT
Source organism: Arizona elegans (assembly GCA_022577455.1). NCBI lineage: Eukaryota > Metazoa > Chordata > Lepidosauria > Squamata > Colubridae > Arizona > Arizona elegans. The sequence continues at coordinate 3,882,327 of JAKOOJ010000027.1, read as the reverse complement.
TCTATTTCGGCAAGCTGGCCTGGCCTAACTCCCCTCTTTTAAATTTTTTAAAAATTTTTAATTCGTGATTTTATAAATTGGGTGTTTTAATCTGTGTTTCGGCCAAAATATTTAATAATTTTAAGGGATTTTTAATATTTGTATTATTTGTATTTTATCTTGGCTGTTCACCACCCTGAGTCCTTCGGGAGTAGGGCGGTATAGAAATTCGATTAAATAAATAAATAAATAAATAAATAAATAAATAAATAAATAAATATCGGCCTGGCAGGTCTCCAAGCCTGATAAGGTCTGTGGTTGTTAATTCACCCTGGGAAGACTGTTTGCCGGGACTTTGCTGGATGTGGATGAGAGGAATTCACATTTAATAAAAAGGAGTTTTGTCGGGACAAGGAGTCCGCTTCGTGCTTTTGTGAAGCCTAGGTCAGAACACTTAGAGGCAGCGCGATCGTCAGAGGCTTTTTTTTTACTTTTAAAAGCAATGCTTTTAAAAGTAAAAAAAAAAAAAAGATTGCGCGCCACAGCCCCCCTCACGCGCTGTTCTACTTACCGCATGCCTCCTTTTGGCATGCACTGCGTGGGCGCACCTCGCATTTGGTGCTTGGGGCGCACTGCGATTTCGCAGCCAGCCAACCAGTAGTAAACCAGTTCAGATTTCACAGCTGCTGTACTTCCAGTTTCCAGCAAAAATCACTCATTGCATCCAACGGATTTGCTTAAAACGCGACCCCCCCCTCCAAAAAAAGATTGTAAAATCAAACACAGTTATGTGGTGACTTCCTTAATGACCAGTACGACTTACAACTGTAATTCTGAGCTGTGTTATGGTCATAAATAGAGGATTGCCTGTGATGAGGGAGGGGTGTTGGTTTATCGCTTGGGACTTTAATACGGTATGCCACCCGCAGTCTCGGTGGCCTTTTAAATATTGATCAAATCAAATCAAGTTTTATTACAGTTACAGGCCAGAGACCGTATATAGATTCGTGTTGTTGATTATTCCATATTCCGTATACGATGATGACGAAGAAAATAGTAAATCTCTTTTGTTTTCAAAGGGAAACAACTTTCATAAATTTGAAAAGTCAGTTTTCGGATACTAGAGCAAGCGTGACTGAGTTCGTTTGTTAAAAGGCCACTGTTCATCGATCTCTAAATTCCATATTTTTAGATTTTATGTGTCGTAAAACCTCGTGGTCCCCAATTTCCCACTGAAATTTTAGAGGCAGGATGATAGCTTGTAATTTTTAACAACGTGCTTGGCCACAGCGCTTAAAGCAGAGCGTGCCTGGGTTTTATGCCCTCTCTTGGGCTTTGAAATTCAGCTTGTGTTCTGATTGGTTGTCAGGCTCCCATGAGGCCATACAGGGGTAACTTTGTAGGTTGTCTGCGTCCCAGGCTTGGTTGACTTTTGCTGGGTGATGACGTAATGAAAGGGGCTTTGGGCAATTCCTATTATGAAGGAGGTATATCTTTGTTATGTAGAATAGGCTGGCCCAGGCCTTCATGGCCCATTGACAAAGGGGGAGCTGAATTTCTGCCTCCTTTTTAGAGGAAATATTTTAATATTTCCTAAAATATCTCATTTTCCTAGGAGAGGGGTGGGTGCTAACTTCCTACAGTCATTTTTCTCAGGGCCATTGTAACTTCAAACACTATTATTGTAAGATGAAGACTAACTGTCCTGCCTAGCACACTTGTGTGATTCTGGGTGATTAACAAATAAAAATTAGTTTTTCTGTTCTCATGCTAGCTCTTCTCAGGAGCAGGAGCTACCAAAAATTCCTGTTTTGGACGCCAAATCTGTATCTACTCAACAAGATCTGCAAAGAAAATGGGAAGAGACATTGGAATCCTTAAAGGAAAATTACAGCAGGTAAGGAAGAATTGAAAGCACAGGAGACCTTTAAGGGGTGGGGCTCCCTGCAGGCCAACCCACTTTGGGGAGGAGTTTAATATTAAAATATTAACGGTACCACAACATTTTTCCACAACGCATTAATATCTGGGAATTATTATAGGAGTTTCAGTGTTCCTCATCATTGGCCACTTTAAGATAAGTAGACTTCAATCCCCAGAATGCCGGCTGGGGAATTCTGGGAGTTGAAGTTCATCCCCCTTAAAAAAACGCCAGCTGGGGAATTCTGGGAGTTGAAGTTCATCCCCCCTTAAAAGATGCCGGCTGAGGAATTCTGGGAATTGAAGTTCATCCCCCTTAAAAGATGCCGGCTGGGGAATTCTGGGAGTTGAAGTTCATCCACCTTAAAAGACGCCAGCTGAGGAATTCTGGGAGTTGAAGTCCATCCCCCTTAAAAGATGCCGGCTGGGGAATTCTGGGAGTTGAAGTCCACCCATCTTAAAGTAGCCAAGGTTGAGAAAAAGTGCTTTACTTATTTGTCCCATCAGATCCCAAATTTCTCTAAGTAGAACTTCCATTCAGAACAATTTTCATTACTTTCCGCTTTTCTTCCATTAGAATTCAAGAAGAATATTGCAACACCCGTCACGCCAACCAGCTGTTAGAAGAGAAATTTCAGTGGATTGTAAGAAACCTGTCATCTTACTTATTAATATTGTTAATTGCATATTAAGTTGCCTAATTGATTACAATGACATACTGTAACGTCCCAGAAGTTTCCCTGAGCCACTGAGATGCCAAAGAGAGTGTGACTTGAGATGAGGCTTGCAAAAAGAAGCAGATTTTATTTTTGGCCAAAAACAAAATACTGGGTGAAGTCTTGAAATATCCAAAACATACAGATACACTGTACAAGGAACAGAGGGGTTGAGTGCTTAGCAACAGAGGTATTTACCTGGTGTAACCCTGCCAAACTATGACATACTCCATTCCAGGCGCTGACAAAAACAGGAGTTAGATCACTAGGAGAAACAAATGGCAGATGCAATTTTAATTCTTAGCAAAGCAATTCTTACAGAAGCGAATCAGCAAGTTATTATTATGTCCCAGTAATTCTACCTATGCTACTATGATTATGTCCCTACGTTCCTCCCTTTTCTTTTAGGACAGGATGCATCCCGTCAATGGTAGATTAGGAGAGGATAATGGGGATGGTCTTGAGGTTGGGAGCCCGTTTCTAAATGTAATTTCAGATAGATAATTTTAAATGCTCTGAAATCTTAGACAATCTGCATGTTCTCCTCATAGCTGCAAGGTTAATATACAGCAGAGCTGCGTTTCCTATTTTCTAATGATAATGAATTAAGATCACAAATAAGCTTTCATGCTGCAGAAACTTGGTTATAAACCTGTCTGTCCTCTCTGATTTGACTATGTCAAGCATTTTTCCATCTAAGAGGAATGATGGGAATTAGAGTCTTAAATCATTTTTAGATATCAGCGTGAAAAAACTGGTATCTAATAACTGCAGAATTTATTTGTTTGTTTGTTTATTAGATTTTTTAATAGTTGCCCAACTCATGCCAGATGATTCTGGGTCTGGATGGTAGAGCCAGTTTGGTTTAATGATTAAGGCTAGAAACTAGGAGTTGGTGAGATCTAATCTTGCCTTAGGCAAGAAAATTGGTTGGGTGACTTTGGGCCAATCACCAGGAGATGGTGAATTCTAGTCCCGCCTTAGGTGTGGAAATTGGCTGGATGACTTTGGGCCAATCACCAGGAGATGGTAAATTCTAGTCCCCCCTTAGGCATCGAAAATTGCCAGGTGAGTTTGGACCAATCACCGGGAGACGGTGAGTTCTAGTCCCACCTTAGGCATCGAAAATGGACTGAGTGACTTTGGACCAATCACTGGGAGACGGTGAGTTCTAGTCCCGCCTTAGGCATCGAAAATGGACTGAGTGACTTTGGACCAATCACCAGGAGACGGTGAGTTCTAGTCCCGCCTTAGGCATCGAAAATGGACAGAGTGACTTTGGACCAATCACCGGGAGACGGTGAGTTCTAGTCCCGCCTTAGGCATCGAAAATTGACTGAGTGACTTTGGACCAATCACCGGGAGACAGTGAGTTCTAGTCCCACCTTAGACATCGAAAATTGACTGAGTGACTTGGGACCAATCACCAGGAAACAGTTCTAGTCCCATCTTAGGCACAAATGTTTGTTGGTGACTTTGGGCCAATCACCAGGAGTTCTAGTTCCACCTTAGGCACACAAGAGCCACCTGGGTGACTTTGGGCCAGTCCCTCTCTCTCAGCCCTACACACCTTACAGGGTTGTTGTTGTTGTGGCAAAAATAGGAGGAAGAAGGTGTGTGGGACATGTCTGTCTCCTTGAGTTATTTCGATCCCGTGAGGCAGGATATAAATGAATAAATAGGTAGGTAGATAAACAATCAAACAAATAAATTCAACATTTAAATTTCGGTGGGTTTGATAGATGTCTGTCCTCAGGTTGTTGTTCTAATCTATCTCTTTGTCTAACTCTCCCACCTGTCTTCCTTATCAGGTACAGACTATGGCCGAGGAAAGGCAGACTTGGAACCAGCGAATCGCTGAATTGGAACAGCTTATCAGGTTCCAAAACGTTTTTTGCGTCTCGGAGAAAATCAATGTGAGTACCTTACTCGCATCGAAATATAGGTTCGAATAAAGACCAGGAGTGGGATTCAAAAATTGTAGCAACCAGTTTTCTGCCCAGTTGCTGAGTGCGTGTGGCCATGGTGGGTGTGGCCTACTCGGCCTCCTGCACCACGGCAGGGGGCGGGGCATTTTTTCCCTCCCCAGGCTCCGGAGGCTTTCCTCAAGCCTCTGGAAGGATGAAAATGGCCTTCCCCAGGCTCCGGAGACCCTCCAGAGACTGGAAACAGGCCTGTTTCCAGATTTCTGGAACTTCGGGGAGGCCTGTTTTTCGCTCTCCCAGAGCCTCCTGCACTTACCTGGCATCCAAAATGGGCCACGTGGAGACTCCTGGGCGGGGCAGGGTGTTGTGGCCCGTCAGCGGCCTGTGCAGCTAGTAGCTGATTCCGACAGCGAGGAGGCTGGTGTGGTGCTGCGCCAGCAGCCTGTGCAGCTGGCACTCGAGTCAAACAATGAGGAAGTTGGAGAAGATGTGGTGCCAGAGGCGGGGATTCAGCCAGGGCCTTCAGAACCTCCAGAAGCTCCCATAAGTGAAGAGGAAGAAGAGGAGGATCCTCTTCTCGATGCATGAGCACATAGAGCTGTAAAAGTTCTCCTCGAGAGTAAGGCTTGGGGCTAGTTGGCCATTCCCCTAGCCTATTTAAGGAAGGATGACAACTGATGCAATTTGCAGGAAACAACTTCGTTCATATTCCTTCACGTCTTGATTTCAGAAACGTTTTGATTCGGCTCTTGTTTCTCTCTTATCAGTTTTCCTGCAAATTGCTTCTGGGCATTCTGCCAACCACAGTAAGATTACGGTTATCTGAAATACTGTGCCTCAGAACTGAGTTATTATTCTTTGAATTCTTGTCGTCTGTTAGTAAACTAAGGTTTGTACGGACTTTGTGCATTCTTTGGGGTCTGTAGCTGGGGCAGAACATGGGGCCAGCCAGTCCTTGCAACTACCGGTTCAACGAACCAGATGTAAAATTAGCATCTGGTTTGCCTGAACCGATCTGAACCAGCTGTATCCCACCCCGATAAAGACTTGGGGCGGGGGAAATCTGGAACTTTGATGCTCTATATGTTGATGGCAGCAAGATTATGCACAAAAATGGAAAATGGACATTTTGGTTCCCATGGTGGATGAGTGGCTGCAGAAGTCGATGGAGTGAGCAGAGATGGGGCAATTGATTGCTGTGATTAAAGAAAAAAAAACACCCCACAATTACATTTGTTTCTACTTGGAAACCACTTCTGGACTTCGTGCTTGAGGTGGAAGAAAAAATATGAAACTTTGATTATGGGTTTTACTGACGAGATGGGTTTGTTGCAATTGAAATGGCTAGTTTATACTATTACGTAAAAGTGAAAAGTTGAGGTTTGATGTTATTATTTTATTCTACTGCATCAAAGGGAGTCAGGAAGCCAATGCCTTTTCTTTCTTTTTCTCTTCTTTTGTACACTTTTCCCTTCCCTTTTCCCTCCCCTATCTTTCCTACTATTTTCTTTTGTATTTCTGAATCTTATAGTATTAATATAGTATTAAACAAAGATGATGAGGGGACTGGATGCTAAGCATATGAAGAACGGTTGCAGGAACTGGGTATGTTAATTTAATGAAAAGAAGGACTAGGATAGGATAGATGATGATAGATGACAGATAGATGATAGATAGATAGATAGATAGATAGATAGATGATTGATACTGTAGATAGATATAGACAGATAGATAGATAGATAGATAGATAGATAGATAGATAGATAGATAGATAGAGACAGACAGACAGACACAGACAGACAGACAGATAGATAGATATAGACAGATAAATAGATAAATAGATAGACAATTGATAGATACTGTAGATAGATATAGACAGATAGACAGACAGATAGATAGACAATAGATAGATAGAGACAAATAGATAGATAGAGACAGATAGATAGATAGATAGATAGATAAGAGTAGATAGATAGATAGATAGATGATTGATAGATACTGTAGACAGATAGATATAGATAGATAGATAGACAATAGATAGATAGATAGATAAATAGATAGATAGATAGACAGATATAGTTAGATAGATGATAGATAGATACTGTAGATAGATTTAGACAGATAGATACATAGATAGATAGGTAGGTAGATAGACGATAGATAGACGATAGATAGATATAGACAAATAGACAGAGACAGATAGATAGATAAATAGATAGATAGATGATTGATAGATACTGTAGATAGATAGATATAGACAGATAGATAGATAGATGACAGATAGACAAACAGACAGACAGACAGACATAGTTAGATGATCGATAGATACTGTAGATAGATATACACAGATAAATAGATAGGTACATAGATAGACAGATAGATAAATAGGTAGATAGACGATAGACAATAGATAGATATAGACAAATAGATAGAGACAGATAGATAAATAGATAGATGATTGATAGATACTGTAGATAGATAGATATAGACAGATAGATAGACGATAGATAGATAGACAGATAGACAGACAGACAGACAGATAGATATAGACAGATAAATAGATAGATACATAGATAGATAGATAAATAGGTAGATAGACGATAGATAGATAGATAGATAGATAGATAGAGACAGACAGATAGATAGATAGATAAATAGAGATAGATAGATGATTGATAGATACTGTAGATAGATAGATAGAGAGATAGATAGATAGATAGAAAATAGATAGATGATAGTTTATAGATAGATAGATAGATAGATCTAGACAGATAAATAGATAGATATAGATAGATAGATAGATGATAGATGATAGATAGATAGATAAGAGTAGATAGATAGATAGATAGATAGATAGATAGATAGATAGATAGATAGAGGTAGATTGATAGATAGATAGATAGAGATAGATAAATAGATAGATAGATAGATAGATAGATAGATAGATAGATAGATAGATAGATAGATAGATAGATAGACAGACAGACAGACGAACAGGCAGATAGAGTGTAGATAGATAATAGAGCAATGTGTCTCAAATTTATCAATTTTAAGATAAGTGGACTTCAACTCCGAGAATTCTGGGAGTTGAAGTCCACCCACTTTAAAGTTGCCAGGGATGAGAAATAGTGACATGATGGTTAAATGAATGGCAGGTTCTGGAAAAGTCTGGGACATCTAAACAATATCCTTTGTTTTTGTCTTTTGTTTTTCCCAACCTTTTCCAGGTTTCGGGTCTGCTCCCCAAATCCGGCATCCAGGCCCAGCCTGGGGGAGAGACCCCAGGCCCAGCCTGGGGTCTTCCTTCTGAACCTCTCTTGGATGTCATTCCTCCCCCTCCTCCTTTTAAGGATAGAGACTCCAGCACCCAGAGCAGTCCTGCCTTAGCTGATTTGACCCTTGAAAGCAGCAAGCTGGGCCGCAGCTCGGAATTTGACCCAGCCAGGTCGCTGGGGGACTATGAGGCCCATGGACCTCCTGTTGCCAAGAGCTACCTCCACCCGTCATCTCTCTCTGCTTGGAAGCCCACGAAATTCTGTGCTGAGTGCGCGAGTGTGACGGAGGAGGAGTACGGCAGGAAAGAGAGGGGGCTGGTCTGTTCTCCCCCCTGCTTTTTATACCTGCAGGAGGCCTCGACACCCTCATCCACTGCTAGCCCTTTGCCAGACCCAGAAATGGGGGCCTTCCCCATGCTGCATCCGCCTTACCTGTCTGGCCGTCCAGCAGCGAGTGAAAATCCGGCTGAACGGAGCAGATGGGGCTGCTCGGATCCCGCCGATATCTCCCGGAGTCCCAGCTTGGTGGAGAAGATATTGAGACCCCGTCTGGAGCATCAGCCGAGACCAAAGATGCTGGACAGCTGTGGCTTGACTCCCAAGCGCTCAGAGCAAGAGGAGACCCCAGAGAAGGGGACTGTCTGGTCCAGACTCCATTACGTAACCGTGCACGAAGAAGGGAGTGGCGAAGAGCTCTCGAGTCCTGGAGAGACGGACTCAGAGGGGAAGCTACGGCCCAGGCTTCAGCATAGGGGGGCTATGCTCCCCCAGCTCAGCAAGGGGGGAGGAAGGAAGAGGCAGAATTTTGCCACTGTCCAAGACTCGACGTCGCTGTGAGAGGCAAGGTCACAGCCCCTCCGTGCCCCCCACCCCACCCAGCTAAGACCCCTGGGGCTGCAGGTTGCATCGGTGTCAGGATTCCAAGTAATACATCCCCTTCAATAAGAACTCCGAGGCAGGCATCTTTCTCAAAGAACATTGTATTGGGACATATCAAATTGGCACAGACTTGGTGGAAAACCGGCTCTAAGTTCTTGCCAGTTTTACACCCGAGTAAAAGTAAAACGTTGTCACTTCCCCCCCACAGTGACACAGTCCAATCAGCATGTAGTCCACTTGCAAGATGACCTCCGTCTCCACCTTTCAAACCCCTGTACCAACGTCCTTGATTCCCAGGGGAAAGAATTTTAATTAGGCTACGACACCCCAGCTATCTCTACACCTCCCTCCCTCCCTGGCTCCTTCGCTCCAGGCTGTGTCAGCCCTGAAGCAGTGAGAAGAAAAAAACCTCCCTAAAGGTAAAGGTGAAGGTTCCCCTCGCACATGTGTGCTAGTTGTTCCCGACTCTAGGGGGTGGTGCTCATCTCCGTTTCAAAGCCGAAGAGCCAGCGCTGTCTGAAGACGTCTCTGTGGTCCTGTGGCCGGCATGGCTCAATGCCAAAGGCGCATGGAAAACGCTGTTCCCTTCCCACCAAAGGGGGTCCCTGTTTTTCTACTTGCATTTTTTACCTGCTTTCGAACTGCTAAGTTGGCAGAAGCTGGGACAAGTCACGGGAGCTCACACCATTACGCGGCGCTAGGGATTCGAACCGCTGAACTGCCAACCTTCCCACCAAAGGTGGTCCCTATTTTTCTACTTGCATTTTTTTTTAACGTGCTTTCGAACGGCTAGGTTGACAGAAGCTGGGACAAGTCACAGGAGCTCACCCCGTTACGCGGCAGCACTAGGGATTCGAACCGCCGAACTGCCGACCTTTCGATCGACAAGCTCGGTGTGTTAAGCCGCTGAGCCGCCGCGTCCCCTAGAAACTTCCCTAGAGAACTACAGAAAGGAAAATGGCCGCAGTTTGGCCAACTTCAGGGATGACAATCGGTTGTATTGCAATGACAAATTGTGATGGGGTAGAATTTAGTGCAGAGTGGCAGGAGGAGGGGTGTGTGTGTGCGTTTGTCTTTCCTAAAGAGGAAAGAGATGACGCCGCTTGGAATGTCTGGTAGGGAGAAAGAGGGCAAGGTGGACCCTCCTGTGGTGGCTCCATTGCCTGAGCCTGGGCTATCGACAGATGCAGACTCTGAGAGTGAGGGAGAGGAGTTGGCAAGGCCTCCCTCTCCAGGACCCTCCTCTCTGGCAATGCCTCCAGAGGACACCAAAGGCCAAAAGATAGGCTCAGAGCCAAGCACATCCCCGCAGCCACAGGTGGACAGCGACGAGGAAGATAAGTGCTGGCTGGACCCTCGACAGAGGCGCAGGGAGAAGCGTGCGCAGCAGAGGAGAAGGCATGCCAGAGATTAGCTGAGTCACTGGGCCACACCCCACAGGGTATAAATGGGGGTATGGTGGCCGGTTCAGTTTGTGACGAGCAAAAACTGGAAATAATCCATGATCTCTGCGTTACTGGACTTTGCCTGCTTTATCGGACTGCATTTGGATTAATCCTTGTATTGTTGACACTCTGCCTGTTTTATCGGAATGCTGGCAGTCTAATCTTTGTTTTGTGTGAGTAAAGTCTGAATTGGCAGCTAGCCACTGGGTTGCTGCCAGCTTTATCTTCAAAGAGTTTTGTCGTGTGGCTTATTAACTCCGGGCCGTCCGTGGGGGGGGGGTACGGGGACAGAACACCTCCCTAGCAGTTCACAGGGTGTATCTATAGTTACGCAGATAAGTACTTTAGTCCGGCACGGTTGCAGTCTGTAGGCGAGCAACAATAAAGAAATTACTCTGAACGAGCGCTGGTGTCGTTTTTGGTTCCCTGGGTGTGAGGTGCGCGTTGCACTGTCCCAAGGGAGGGTGTCCCTTGATGATTGAGGTAAAGGTAAAGTCTACCAAGCAATATTGCTAACTACCCTGTTGTATGCCAGTGACAATTGAACCACTTCCACACAACCTGCCTCCGTAGAATTCTGAGGATCTGGTGGCAGGACACAGAAGTCCTCTCCAGAGCAGGCCAGCATCAGTTCATACACTGCTGATGAAAGTCCAGAACCTTCCTTTTTTTTCCTTCCTTCCTTCCTTCCTTCCTTCCTTCCTTCCTTCCTTCCTTCCTTCTTTCCTTCCTTCCTTCCTTCCTTCTTTCCTTCCTTCCTTCTTTCCTGCCTCCTTCCTTCCTTCCCTATATTTCCCTTTGCTTCCATTCTTCCTTCCTTCCATCCCTCCTTCGATGACATCCATTCCTTCCTTCCTTCTTTCCTGCCTCCTTCCTTCCTTCCCTATATTTCCCTTTGCTTCCATTCTTCCTTCCTTCCGTCACTCCTTCTATGACATCCATACTCCTTCCTTCCTTCCTGCCTCCTTCCTTCCTTCCCTATTTCTCCCTTTACTTCCATTCTTCCTTCCATCCCTCCTTCTATGACATCCATACTCCTTCCTTCCTGCCTCCTTCCTTCCTTCCCTATTTCTCCCTTTACTTCCATTCTTCCTTCCTTCCTTCCGTCTATGACATCCATACTCCTTCCTTCCTTCCTTCCTTCCTTCCAAACCAAAAGTCCTAGCCACCCCATAAGAAAAAACAGAAGTCATCTACAACAGCCGTCACCAACCGGTGGTCCATGGACCACTGGTGGTCCCGGAGAAAATTTTGGTGGTCCACAGAAAAATTATTTCCATTTTTTATATTGCACTAAATCAGGGGTCCTCAAACTACGGCCCCTGGGACAGATACGTGCAATGAACGTTTGTGTTGCTGCAGAGAGTGTCCCCCTTCGGGGTCTTTTTGTGTGGATCGGAGAGGGGCAGAAATTCCGACTTGGGGTTTGCTTCGGCATCCTGGTGTGGGGCTTTGGGCGAAGGCTGGAGGGAAGGGCCGCTGGTGGCGAAGAGATCACCCATGATGACGTTGTGCCGGGTGGCCGGAGCTTCCCACCGGTTTTACTACTGGTTCTATAGAACCGGACTGAACTGGGAGCAACCCACCACTGATACATACATACATACATGGGTGGTATTCAGCCGGTTTGCACTGGTTCGTGCGAACCGTTGGCAGATATTTGACCAAGGTCGCTGAACCGGTAGCGATGGCCAGCTGGCCACACCCCCAAACTGGTTCCCTGGGTGCCACTTGCTCGCCCCGCCCGCCATGTTCGTCGCCGCCATGTTCTTCACGCACGCGCATCCCATTTTCTTGCAAGTCCAATGCACGAAGAACATGGTGGCGATGGCACGGCAGCAGCTTTTTCCGCGACCTCCGGTACTTTTCAGTGGCCTGCAACCAGCCGCCGCAGCTCCAAAGGAGCTGTCAAAGAGGCAGGCTTCTTTGCCAGTCGCTCGAACTCAGCTCTCCCTCGTCCCAGTCCAACACCATAACTTCAGTACTGTTAGTCCTGCGTAGTTCAGTACTTACAGCAGCTCATTTAGTGACTGTTCGGCGTTACAAAGGCACCGAAAAAAGTGACTTACGACCATTTTTCACACCGTTGTAGCATCCCCAGGGTCACGTGATCAAAATTCGGAGGCTTGGCAACCGACTCATCATTTACGACGGTTGAGGTCACGTGATCCTCTTTTTTGTGACCTTTTCACAAGCAAAGTCGATAGGGAAATCAGATTCACTTAACAACCGTGGGACTAACCTCACAACTGCAGTGATTCGCTTCACGACGGTGGCAAGCAAGGTCGTAAAATGGGGCCAACCTCACTTAGCAAGTGTCTTGCTTAGCAATAGAAATGTTGGGCTCGGTTGTGGTCGTAAGTCGAGGACTATTGGTTGACAGCTATCAAACCACGGAACAGAAGTTGCCTTTGGAAGTTGTGGGAGCTTCATCCCTGGAGGCTTCCAAGAAGAGACTGTCAGAAATGGTGTGTAGGGTCTCCTGCTTGGGCAGGGGGTTGGACTAGATGACCTACAAGGTCCCTTCCAACTCTGTTAATCTGTAAAGAACAGAAGTTGCCTCAGAAGTTGTGGGAGCTTCATCCCTGGAGGCTTTCAAGAAGAGACTAGACTGCAATTTGTCAGCAATGGTGTAGGGCCGTGATGGCGAACCTATGGCACGCGTGCCACAGGTGGCATGTGGAACCATATCGGTGGGCACGCGAGCTCAGCTCCATTTTCGGGCCTTCTGAGCCCACCAGAAGTAGGGAAACAAGCTGTTTCCAGCCTCCAGAGGGCCTCGGGGAGAGGGGAAGGCCATTTTCACCCTCCCTAGGCTCCTAGAAAGGCTCTGGAACCTGGGGAGGGTGAAAAACGGGCCCACCGTGCCATCGCATGCTGGGAGCGCGGGGGTGTGTGTGTCGTGCCCACATTTGCTCTCTGGGGAGAGCAAAAAACAGGCCTTCCAGTCTCACCAGAAGTCGGCAAATGGGCCATTTCCGGCCTCTGGAGGGCCTCCAGGGGGTAGGGAATGCCATTTTCACCCTCCCCAGGCTCCTAGAAAGACTCTGGAACCTGGGGAGGGTGAAAAATGGCCCCTCTGTGCCATCGCATGCTGGGAGCGGGGGGTCATGCCCACATGTGTGGGAGGGCGGGGCGCATAGAATTATGGGTGTGGGCATGTGCGCGCGCGACACCCCCCCCCCCCCGCACTCCCCCTGCTTTTGGCACGTGATGGCAAAAAGGTTAGCCATCACTGGTGTAGGGTCTCCTGCTTGGGCAGGGGGTTGGACTAGATGACCTCCGAGGTCCCTTCCAACTCTGTTAATCTCTGTTAGCGCTCCATGGCTCAGGGCCGGGGTACTTACGAGACCGCCTTCTGCCACCAATAGCCTCCCACCGGCCAGTACGCTCGCACAGAGTGGGCCTCCTCAGGGTGCCGTCCGCCAGACAATGTCGGCTGGCGACCCCCAGGGGGAGAGCCTTCTCTGTGGCGGCGCCCACCCTCTGGAACAACCTCCCCCCAGAGATACGTACAATAACAGACCTCCGGATTTTTCGTCGGGCCCTGAAAACCCATTTATTTCAACTAGCTGGGCTGGCTTGAGTGAATTTTAAATCGTTTTTAAATTGGGGTTCTTTTAATTTTCGGCCAAATATTTAATTATTTTAAACTGCTTTTAAATTTTGTATATATTGTTTTTTACTTTGGCTGTTCACCGCCCTGAGTCCTATTCTGGAGAAGGGCGGTATAGAAATTTAAATATAATAATAAATATAATATAATAATAATCTGTAAAGAACAGAAGTTGCCTCAGAAGTTGTGGGAGCTTCATCCCTGGAGGCTTCCAAGAAGAGACTAGACTGCAATTTGTCAGCAATGGTGTAGGACCATGATGGTAAGGTGACCAGACGTCCCGCTTTTGGCAGGACAGTCCCGCTTTTGAGCAATTTGTCCCGCGTCCCGCGGCGTTTTAAAAAAGTCCCGATTTTTCATTCTGCCTCCTGAATCCCCGCTGATGGCTAGAGGGAAAAAAAAACTCTTTAAACTCTTGCCGTGGGGCTTCAAAGGGCCGACCTACAGCTGATCAGTGTTAAAAAAAAAAAGAATAGACCCATGCCTGCAAAAATAGAAAAAACAGCCCCTGTTAACAGCTTCCGCTAGGTTAATTAGCTGCAAAAAGCTGCAAAAAGTTCCTGGAGCAGATTTCCCCCCCCGCCCAGCTATACTGAAAACAAAGGCGAAAGCGAAACTAAACCTGCAAGGTGACAAAATGAGGCAGAGAGAGATTTCTTTCTTTTTCTTTTTCTTTTTCCTCACCAAAAAAGGTAGGTACAAAACTGCAAACAATGGGAAATTTTGGGCAAAAGAGGAGAGTTCAAGATTTTAAAACACAAAAGTAAAAAAGCTCTATTTAACTAGGGAATTGTAATAATTGAGATACTATTAATAATTGTATATTGTGTTGAAAGCAGAAATGGTTAAGTTGTGGTTTGGAGGAATATATGGGGGAAATTATTTGGTTTATTATTATTGGTAAATATAATTAATTGATTTGTAAGAAATTGGATTGCATGGAAATAATTGGAATATTCATGTTCATATTGATTAATATACAAAAAAGATAGTTATATAACTAATTGATTTATATTAAAATGTTGAATTTGTATTAAACAACTGTATTACATAATTACATAATTAACCAATGTGAGGATGGATATAAAAATAGATGACAATGGGAAGGGGTATAATATAGAATAGAAGGAAAAAATTGAATTTGATTAAGATTAGAGATGAGGATGAAGGGTAATATTGTTTTTTTAAAAAAATAGATGAGGAATAAATATGGCAAAAAGGAAATATAGAAATTGTAAATTTAATTGAAATGACTAAACGCTGTTTAAATTTGTGAACCAGCCAAATATTCTGTTCAAAGAAAATACATTGCATGTTTGTATGTGTGTTTCTAATTATTGCTATTTATTCATATTTGTTCTCTTTTATTCTTTAAAGTTTAACAATTCATTCTTAATCTTAATATCTTTATATTTGCTTGGAGTTGGCTTTCTTCCCTTTCATCTTTTTTATTGTACAGCAATCTTTCTCCTCAAACCTACCACCACTCTCTTTTCTTTCCTTCTTACTTTCTCTTCCCCCCACCCTCTTTTTCTCCTCCCTACTTCCTCTTCCTTTCTCCTTCTCCTCCTCTCTTTCTCCCTCTCTTACCCTCACTCCTACTCTAATTTCCATTCCTTCATCCCTCTCTATTGCTGTATCCTTTAATGCATATGGACTACTCAGAGGGCTGAAAAAGTTATTTTTGACTGGTCCTCACACTTTTGACCAGTCCTCGAACTTACGACTGTCCTCACATTTTACATTTTTGCCCTATCTTGTCACCATGGTGAAGAGAAGCAGTTGTGAAATGAGTGACATGGTTGTTAAGAATGCTGCATGGGCATAAATATGAGGATGGTCATAAGTGTGAGGACCAGTCAAAAGTGCGAGGACCTGTCAGAAATGACTTTTTTCAGCCCTCTGGTTAGTCCTTTTGTGCATATGGACTACTCAGAGGGCTGAAAAAGTTATTTTTGACTGGTCCTCACACTTTTGACCAGTCCTCGAACTTACGACTGTCCTCACATTTTACGTTTTTGCCCTATCTTGTCACCATGGTGAAGAGAAGCAGTTGTGAAATGAGTGACATGGTTGTTAAGAATACTGCACGGGCATAAATGTGAGGATGGTCATAAGTGTGAGAACCAGTCAAAAGTGTGAGGACCTGTCAGAAATGACTTTTCAGCCCTCTGAGTAGTCCCTATACACATAGCCATGGCCACCCGGTCACATGACCAGCTAGCCATGCCCACCCAGTCACATGGCCTCCAAGCCACGCCCACACAATAAGTCACGCCCACAATGGTGTCCTTCTTACCAATGTTAAAATCTGTTCACCTTACCCTATACGCATAGCCATGGCCACCCGGTCACATGACCAGCTAGCCACACCCACCCAGTCACATGACCAGCTAGCCACGCCCACCCAGTCACATGACCAGCTAGCCACGCCCACAAAATAAGCCACGCCCACAATGTCCCTCTTTACCAATGTTAAAATCTGGTCACCTTACATGATGGCGAACCTATGGCACGCGTGCCACAGGTGGCATGTGGAACCATATCGGTGGGCACGCGAGCTCAGCTCCATTTTCGGGCGCTCTGAGCCCACCAGAAGTAGGGAAACAAGCTGTTTCCAGCCTCCAGAGGGCCTCGGGGAGAGGGGAAGGCCATTTTCACCCTCCCTAGGCTCCTAGAAAGGCTCTGGAACCTGGGGAGGGTGAAAAACGGGCCCACCGTGCCATCACATGCTGGGAGCGCGGGCGGGGGTGTGTCGTGCCCACATTTGCTCTCTGGGGAGAGCAAAAAACAGGCCTTCCAGTCTCACCAGAAGTCGGCAAATGGGCCATTTCCAGCCTCTGGAGGGCCTCCGGGAGGTAGGGAATGCCATTTTCACCCTTCCCAGGCTCCTAGAAAGACTCTGGAACCTGGGGAGGGTGAAAAATGGGCCCACTGTGCCATCGCATGCTGGGAGCGGGGGGGTCATGCCCACATGTGTGGGAGGGCGGGGCGCATAGAATTATGGGTGTGGGCATGTGCGCGCGCAACCCCCCCCCCCCCGCACTCCCCCTGCTTTTGGCACGTGATGGCAAAAAGGTTAGCCATCACTGGTGTAGGGTCTCCTGCTTGGGCAGGGGGTTGGACTAGATGACCTCCGAGGTCCCTTCCAACTCTGTTAATCTGTAAAGAACAGAAATTACCTCAGAAGTTGTGGGACCTTCATCCCTCGAGGCTTTCAAGAAGAGACCTGACTGCCCTCTGTCAGAAATGATGTGGGGGGGGGGGGTCTCTTGCTTGGGCGGGGGGGGGTTGGACTAGATGACCTCTGAGGTCCCTTCCAACCCTGTTAATCTGACTACCTGTAGCACACTCAGCCGCTAGGCGACCAATTCGACGTGGCTTTGGAGCACCAGAATGCCCCTGAGAAAACTCGCCTCTTTCCGCCCGTTTGGGCCAAGAACCCCCCACCACACACACACACCTCCTCCTCTCCCAGCCCCTTTGGCAGAAACCACGTAGGCCATTTCCTTGATCAGCCCATCCCGGACGACCAAAGGGCATGTCATCGTTGCAACACGCCTGTCTTTTCACGCCCCGGGACCGAGCAAGACCTGCCTGGAGCCCGGAGCTAAGAAAGGGGCTGCCAGGGTCTCTTCCACAACCAGAAGCCCCTCTTCCTGGGCACCGGTAACCATGGCAAGCTGGAAGTACATCCTGTGCTCCGTCTTCGGTGGGGCGGTGCTGCTGACCGCGGGGATCCTGCTGGGCCACTTCGCCATCCCCAAAGAGGCGCCTTCCCCCGACTGGCTCCAGGATCTGGATCGGGTAATCCTAGAGGACTTCATGAACCAGGTGGAAGCTGCCAACATCCGAGAGAACCTCAAGTAAGCATTTGAGGGGTGGGCAGGGGGCCCCTGTGGCCCGTGAGACCCTCGTGTTTGTCTTTGAAAGTATTGGGTTAGGAACCAGGGGACGGCGAGTTCGAGTCCCGCCTTAGGTACGAAAGGCTGTTGGGTGACTTTGGGCCAGTCCTTCTCTCTCAGTCCAATTCGACCTCGCAGGGGTGTTGTGGGGGAATATAGGAGAAGGAAGGAGGAATGGTCACCTTGAGGATGGAAGGAAGGAAGGAAGGAGAGAAAGAAAGAAAGAAAGAAAGAAAGAAAGAGAAAAAGAGAGAGAGAGAGAGAGGGAGGGAGGAAGAGAGAGGAAGGAAGGTAAAAAGGAAGGAAGGAAGGGGGAGAGAGGGAGGGAGAAAGAAAGAAAGAGAGGGAAGGAGGAAAAGAGAGGAGAGGAGAGGAAAGAAAGAAAAAAGAAAAAGAGAAAGAGAGAGAAGGAGGGAGGAAGAGAGAGGAAGGTAGGTAGAAAGGAAGGAAGGAAGGGGGAGAGAGGGAGAGAGAAAGAAAGAAAGGGAAGGAGGAAAAGAAAGGAGAGGAAAGAAAAGAAAGAAAGAAGAAAGAAAGAAAGAAGAAAGAGAAAGAAAGAAAGAAAGAAAGAAAGAAAGAAAGAAAGAAAGAAGGGTGGGCAGGCAGGCATGGAGGAAGGGAGGGAGGGAAGGAGGGAAAGAAAGAAGGAAGGAAGGAGGAAGGAAGGAAGGGGAGGGGGAGAAAGAAAGAAAAGAGGAAGGAGGAATGAAGAAAGGAGCAGAAGGAAAGATAGAGAGAAAAAAGAAAGAAAAATGGAAAGAAAGAAAGAAAGAAAGAAAGAAAGAAAGGTGGGCGGGCATGGAGGAAGGGAGGGAGGGAAGAAGGGAAAGAAAGAAAGAAAGAAAGAAAAAGAAAGAAAGAAAGAAAGAAAGAAAGAAAGAAAGAAAGAAAGAAAGAGGCAGCATGGAGGAAGGGAGGAAGGGACGGGGCAGGAGGGAGAAAGAGAGGAAGGAAAGTAGAAAGAAAGAAAAAAGGAAGGAAGGGGGAGAGAGAGAGGGAGAAAGAAAAAGAGGGAAGGGGGAATGAGAAAAGGAAGAAAGGAAAGGAAAGGAAAAAAAAGGAAAAGGAAGGAAACTTTCTTTCATACTCCCAGAAACATCAGGGCTGGGGTTACATATTTTGTGTCTTCTGGTCAGTTGGATTCAGGATTAACCCAAGCTTGAAATCTGGCCTGCCTGCCTGCCTGAATCCAAAGTTTGAATGCTTTTTGCCTGCAGATCTTTAATCTCAGCGGCTTCAAAAATCAGTTTTGCTCAGAGAAGATTGTGGACTAAGTCAGTTGCCTCCTTAAAATATCCCAAATGTGATTCATCTGAAGTTCAGCTAGACTCCCCTTCATTATTATTATTATTATTATTATTATTATTATTATTATTATTATTATTATTATTTCAAATTTCTATACCTCCCTTCTCCTTTCGGACTCAGGGCGGTGAACAGCCAAAATAAAACATTTGTACACAAAAGTTAAAAATAGGTTTAAAATAATTAAATAAGGTTCGGCCCATAATTTAAAACATTTCAATTAAAATCAATCAAAATTTAAAAAACCAACCATAAAATCAGGACAGCCCGATTTGCTGGCAAAGCATGTTAAACGTACCTACCTGGTATGTGATGAATGTAGTGTAGGACCCGAAATGAGAAAAAGTGGTTTAATTTTTAACCAGGTTGCACATATTATAAAAAAAAAAAACCAGCCTCTTTGATAAATGTACCACTCAAAGCATCATGCAAACTCTGAAATAGCCTTCTTCGAATCCCGGATTGTATGAATTGTGTTACCGTGTTGGCAGTGCTGGGAACAGACATAAAACACCCCAATTTTTGTTGCATGGGGCTCTTGTAAATTCCTTGGTCTAAAATGATTTAGCTGAATTATACGGTAGTCCTTGGCTTACAACCATTCATTTAGCAACAATTTGAAGTTACAATCGCAATGGCATGGCTGGCTGGGGAATTCTGGGAATTGAAATCCCTACATCTTCAAGCTGCCTAAATGGAGAAGCACTAATTTATACTATGAGGTAGATATTGTGATAAATGCAACATGGCGACCTCCTGGACAACTCCAAATATTTTGGACTAACAATCCCACCATCCCCTGCCACTGGTTATACTCTAAGCCTGAGAGGAGTGGTAGTCCAAATTATGTGGAGATTACCAGTCTGGTCAGCCTCAATTTAATAACAGAATAACCGAATAATAGAATAACAGAATAACTAACAGAATAACAAGAATAAAAAGAATAACAGAATAAAGAGAATAACAAAATACAAAATAACAGAATAAACAAAACAACGGAATAACAGAATAAAGAGAATAACAGAATAAAGAAAGTAACAGAATAAAAAATAACAGAATTAAGAAAATAACAGAATAAAAAGAATAACAGAATAACAGAATAAAGAGAATAACAGAATACAAAATAACAGAATAAACGAAACAACGGAATAACAGAATAAAGAGAATAACAGAATAAAGAAAATAACAGAATACAAAATAACAGAATAAACAAAATAACAGGCTAAACAGAATGAACAGAATGAACAGAATAACAGAATAAACAGATTAACAGAATAAGGAGAATAACAGAATACAGGCAAAGAGCCTGTAGTACAGTGGACTAAAGCACTGTGATTAACACCAGCTGCCTGCAATTACTGCAAGTTCAAATCTCACCAGGCTCAAGGTTGACTCAGCCTTCCATCCTTTCTAAGGTAGGTAAATTGAGGACCCGGATTGTGGGGGCAATAAGCTGACTTTGTATAAATATACAAAAGGATGAAGGCTGTTGCTTAGCGCATTGTAAGCCGCCCTGAGTCTCCGGAGAAGGGCGGCATATAAATTAAAGCAAAAAAAAAAAAAAAAAAACCAGAATAAAGGGAATAAAAAACAGAATGAACAGAATAATAGAATAAAGAGAATAACAGAATTAGAAGGGACCTTGGAGGTCTTCTAGTCCAACCCCCTGCTTGAGCAGGAGATCCTATATCATTCCAGACAAATGGCTGTCCAATCTCTTCTTAAAAACTTCCAGTGTTGGAGGTTTCCCAAAACTTCTGGAGGGAAGCCGCTTTTCCTGCTTTTTCAATTCTCCGTTGAAAGAATCGATCGTGCAAAAAAAGAGAAATAAAGTGAAGTTGGTCTCTGAAACCTGAAATGTGCAACCAACATTCTGTCCTTCACACGTTAGGAAGCTGTCAGCCAAGCCGCACATGGCAACCACTAAGGGGGACCAAGATCTAGTCAAACTCCTCCTCGAACGCTGGAGCGACCCGAAATCTGGTCTTGACAAGGTCACGGAGATGCAGTACGACGTCTTTCTGTCCTTCCCAGATCCAGAGAGACCCAACAAGGTGGCTGTGGGTGAGTATGGGGGGAAAGGACAGGGTGGTGTTGGGCAGAGAGTTTTGGGGCTATCCCCCCCACTTGTAGCTTTTCCCCTTCCCATTAGGGAGGACTGCCTAAATTCCCCATTTGTGGGGTGTCTCCATATCAGAGGTGGTATTCAGCCAGTGTTGTGGTCTGCCAGCAGCCTGTGGAGCTGGCAGCAGAGTCAGACAGTGAGGAGGCTGGGGAGGAACATGGACCAGTCCTGGAGTCTGGGGAAGGCTCAGACGAGGACTCTGCGTCAGAGGCAGAGTTGGGGCCAGGGCCATCTGAGAGTTGTGTGCTGACTCTGGAGCCTCCAGAGTCTGATGTCAGTGAGGCAGAGGAACAGAGGGAGCCAGTTCCCAGTGTGCATATGCACAGAGCTTCCAGAAGGCAAGAACAGTTAAAACAAAAGGGGTGACTCAGGAGTAAGGCTTGGCGATGATTGGCCCATCCCATAAGACATACAGGAGGAGCAAAGGCACGTGAGCCTTTGCAGGAAGCAACTTTGTTCGTGCTGGTCGGTTTAAATTCTGAAGCTCCGTTTTGACTCTGTTCCGTGTGGCCTTGCAAAGCTGATTGCCAATTAGGTCTTTGGCAGTGTGTCAAGGGAGATAAAGGTGAGTGTTTATCAACTTTATCCCAAAGGACTGTGGCAGACTAATTGTGTCCTGCAATAACTAAGTGAGCCTAGATGACAACACTCCTGTCTTGAATGGGTTTCCACCTGCAGGATTTGCTTTGCTTATGAACAGAGCCATCTAGATAGTTGGCTTCCTCTTTCAATAAACCCTTTGTTTCCTTAAGTGCTGGCATCTGCTGTGGGCTATTAAGAAAGACTTGGGGCCTGCTTTCTGCCTCTAAAAACATGTTTCTCCATTTCTTCGTTATAGGAAAATATAATATTATGTCTTTCTTAAATATTTTCCAAAATATTTCATTCTTTGGGGTGGGGGCGGGCTTCCCACAGCTGGATTGGAAAATGCTAAGCTAGGTTTGGATCATGCAGGATCAAGCTGTGTTCTATTTAACTGGCCTCACCCTCCCATGGTGGACTACCCTAACCCTAATCCTCGGCCTGATTTCAAAAGACAACAGGTTGCCATCCATGCAGGCAGCCTTTGATTTACAGTCATTTGTTTAGTGACCGCTCAAAACCACAATGGCACTGGGAAAAAAAAGTGAAATACAGAATAACACAGTTGGAAGGGATCTTGGAGATCTTCTAGTCCAACCCCTTGCTCAAGCAGGAGACTTAAGCAATGGTAATGTCAGGTTTCAGTGTCGTCTCAAAATAAATTGCATTTCCAAACAAATAGTCTTTGATGAAATCTTTCATTTATTAAGCACGACAATCTGTCCCCGATTATATCGTAGCCAACACTGACTTCCTGACCCCAAACCTTCCCTTTCCGTTCCCCAATTCTCTGCGTCTCATTGGCCATCTTCCAAATCACTCTCCCCATATCTACTACTTCAGCTCCCAGGAATGTCCCCCTTCCCCTCCCATCTCCTAGGGGATATTATCTTCAGGGAAAATAAGTAGGTGAAAAGTCAAGTGTCCTCTTGCCAGCTGACCCCTCTTCTCCTCCTTATGTCAGCACTGGAACGAATGTAGTTTGGAGTGTTGACAGGTAATATTAATCGTCATGCTCAAACAGTGGTAATAACAACAACAACAACAAATAACAGTGGTTCAGAGTTACAGGTTTGATCCCAGGACCGTGGGGACATTGCAATGGTCGTAAATGCGAGGACTGATTGTAAGTCATTTTTTTTTCCCAGCACCATTGCAACTCCGAAGGGTCTTTAGAGCAGGGGCCTCCAACCTTGGCAACTTTAAGACTTGTGGACTTCAACTCCCAGAATTCCTTTGCTGGCTGAGGAATTCTGGGAGTTGAAGTCCACAAATCTTAAGGTTGCCAAGGTTGGAGACGCCTACTTTAGAGCATGCTGGCTGGGGAATTCTGGGAGATGAAGTCTACAGATGTTAAAATTTCGAAGGGAGGAACTTTAACTAAAATTTCTTTCCTTTCCAGTGGAAAACAACACTGAGCTGTTTGCGTCCAGAAAAACTGAGGAAAAACTCACACCAGATCAAGGAGATCCAAATATAGTAACGCCCTATGCAGCTTTCGGACCCCCAGGGACCGCCGAGGTATAAATCCTAAAAGGGTAACTCTACTCTTGCCTTTTTTTATTCTTCTATCTCAGTGTCACAACCTCGGCCACCTGAAGATGGGTGGACTTCGACTCCCAGAATTCCTCAAGCTTCCAACGTTCTCCATGCTGCCTGGAGGATTCTGGGAATTTAATAGATGAACAGAGTTGGAAGGGACCTTGTGGGTCATCTAGTCCAACCCCCTGCCCAAGCAGGAGACCCTACACCATTTCTGACCGATGGCAGCCCAGTCTCTTCTTGAAAGCCTCCAGGGATGAAGCTCCCACAACCTCCAAAGGCAACTTCTGTTCCATGGGTTGGTTGTTCTCAATGTCAGAAAATGTCTCCTTATTTCCAGGTTGAATCTCTCCTTGATCGGTTTCCATCCATCATTCCTTGTCTGGCCTTCAAAGGCTTTGGAAAATAGCTTGACCCCCTTCCTCCTCTCTGGGGCAGCCCCTCAAATATTGGAAGATGCTCTCCTGTCTCCCCTGGTCCTTCTCTTCACTAGACTAGCCATGCCCAGTTCCTGCAACCGTTCATCGTATGTTTCAACCTCCAGTCCCCTCATCATCCTGGTTGTTCTTCTCTGCACTTTTCCTAGCGTCTCAACATCTTTCTCTCTTTCTCTCTTTCTTTCTCTCTTTCTTTCTTTCTTTCTTTCTTTCTTTCTTTCTTTCTTTCTTTCTTTCTTCTCTTTCTCTCTTTTCTCTTTCTTTCTTTCTTCTCTTTCTCTCTCTCTTTTCTTTTTCTTTCTTTCTTTCTTTCTTTTTTTCTCTCTCCTTTCTTTTTTTCTCCTCCACTCTAACCTTTACCTATCTCTCCTTCCTCCCTCCCTCCCTCCCTCCCTCTTTGATTTGCTAGCCAGCAACTTCTGTTCCATTGGTTGATTGTTCTCACCGTCAGAAAATTTCTCCTTATTTCCAGGTTGAATTTCTCCTTGTTCAGTTTCCATCCATTCTTCCTTGTCTGGCCTGAAAATAGCTTGACCCCCTTCCTCCTCTCTGTGGCAGCCCCACAAATATTGGAAGATGCTCTCCTGTCTCCCCTGGTCCTTCTCTTCACTAGACCAGCCAGGCCCAGTTCCTGCAACCGTTCATCGTATGTTTGAGCCTCCAGTCCTGTCATCATCCTGGTTGCTCTTCTCTGCACTCTTTCTAGAGCAGTGATGGCTAACCTTTTCTGGACCGAGTGGCCAAAGTGTGCATGCACCTGAACCCCCAAAATGCAATGTGTGCCCAGCCTCCACGCGTGTGCCCCACTCTCCCATGCATGCACACACAGCCCCCGCACATGCATGGCAGAGTCCCGAAAACCCGTGGGCCGGTGAGAGGGGCACACGCATGCACAGTGGCGCTGAACTGGGACGACGGCTCGCGTGCCGTCAGAGAGGGCGCTGCGTGCTACCTCTGCCATAGGTTCGCCATCACGGTTCTCGAGTCTCAACCTCTTTTTTTATAGTGTGGTGACCAAAACTTATGAAATCCACCCGTCTTCAATGGGCTAATAGAACGGGGCAACGCCCTTCTATCTAATCTCTCATCTTCGTTATCGCATCTCGGGCTGGAATTTGCTCAGTTTTATAATCCAACCCGAGATAGCATGTTCCTCTTCTAATTGCTGTTTAAAACGATAAATCAGCTTTACAGGTTGTTAAAATTATTGTTCAGCTCAGTGGGTTTTTGGCTCCGGGAAGAGAACGAAGAAGGACAAACGCATCGCACTCAATGGGTGAATTTTTTGCACCCATTCTCCAGACATCTCTAATTTTTATTTCACTGAGTGTGTGTGTTTGTTTGTTTGATCGATTCATCGCTTTCGTATTGTTTTTCCCTTTTTAACATAAAAAACTGTTTTCCTTAAATATTTCACCCCAATCAAGGATGGGTTGCTGGGGGTTTGAGCTAAGATTCTTTTTTTTTAAAAAAAAAAAAAGTTTTATCTTAGTTAAAAATAAAAAACAACATAAAAATATCATCCTTACAAACAATTATAGACAGCATCTCAATTGGTTAAAATCATTTTGTGCTTACAATTTTCCAAGTCTCATCATACAACAGTTACCTGCATTCTTTATTTGAACAGAAGACAGATATTTAAACATTCCATAATTTCATTTCATGTATACTATCTCATCTCCATACTTCATTGTCAAACCATTGGTAGAATATCTCCCAGATCAAATAATATTGTTTATCTTCCTGTTCTCTTATTTCAAATGTCAATCTACTCATTTCAGCACAGTCCAACATTTTCTTAATAATTTCTTCGTCGGTGATTATCTTCTCTCCTTTCCAATTTCTTGCAAATACAATTCCAGCCGCTGTTAAAATGTTCACAATTCAGTATTGTAGTTCTTTATTAAATGTCTCTGGTAAGATCCCTTGGGGTTCGAGCTAAGATTCTGTGCAGTTCGGAGAACCCCCAAATTCTGGCTGGCCCCGCCCACCCTACCCCGCCCCACCCCTCCCAGGAGTCCCCACGCAGCCCGTTTTGGATGCAGGTAAGTGCAGGGCGTGAGCAGAGGCTCAGGAAGGGTGAAAAACAGGCCTCCCAGAAGTTTGGGAAGTTCGGGCCCGTTTCCAGCCTCCAGAGGGCCTCCGGAGCCTGGGGAGGCCGTTTTTGCCCTCCTGGAGGCTTGAGGAAAGCCTCTGGAGCCTGGGGAGGGCAAAAAGCCCCTCCCCGCATGGTGGTGAAGGAGGCCAACTAGGCCACGCCCACCATAGCCACGCCCACCCAGCAACCAAGCAGAAAATTTGCAAAAAATTTATGAAGCCCATCCCTGACCCCAAGGGCCACAGATACTCCATTCATTTAGTCACCATTCAAAGTTGCAACAGCTTTGGGAAAAAAAATGACTTGTGACTGTGTTTCACGCTTAGTGACTGTGGCAGACTCCCCGTAGATCAAAATTTGGACACTTGGCAACTTGGCTCATGTTTATGATAGTTTGCAGTGCCCCGGGATCACGCGATCCCCCCTTTTGAGACCTTCTGACAAGCAAAGTCAATGGGGAAGCCTGATTTGCTTAACAACGGCAGTGATTCACTTAACAACCGTGGCAAGCAAGGTCATAAAATGGGGCAAAACTCACAAATGTCTCGCTTAGTAACATAAACTTGGGCCCAATTGTGGTCGTAAATTGCCTGACTAGGTGGCTCGGTGGCTAGGTTGCCAAGCTTGTCGATCAGAGAGGTCAGCAGTTCAGCGGTTTGAATCCCTAGTACAGACCTCCTGCATGTTGGAATAGATGACCTCCAAAGTTCCTTCCAACTCTGTTACTGTTACTGACTGCCTATATTAGTGCATTAATATCAGGATAATGTTGATATATCAATAATAACATGGCATCCTTGCCACTCTGTGGCGCTTGATTGTCTTACAGGGGAAACTGGTCTATGCCAACCAAGGAAAAACGAGCGATTATGAATTCCTTCTTAGTCAAAATATCGAGCTCAATGGCACCATTGCCATCACTCGCTACGGTGGAGCCGGCAGAGTTGCGAAGGTAATCTTGTAACGGAGGGAAGATGTTTTCCTCCTGCAATTACAGATGTTTATAGGATGGTCTTCAATGCACAGAACCAGAAGTTCAACAATCTAAGTTCATCCATTTAAAGGATAAATCAGTATTTCCTAACCTGGAGCCCTTTAAAGATGGGTGGACTTCCACTCCCAGAATTCCCTAGCCCGGCTAGGGAATTCTGGGAGTTGAAGTCCACCCATCTTTAAAGGGCTCCATGTTGAGAAACACCAAATTGGTTAAGCTAACTTACTGGAGAGGCTGTACAGTCCAACGATCAATAAACTAATCCACATAAGCCAGGTTTTCCCAACATATGATGGCTACAGATGCAAAAAAAAAAGCCCTGTGATCAAATTAACCACTTTAATTGAGCCTCACGTGACATAGGACTTGAACTGACTTTTGTGCATGTTGTGTTACCATAAGTTACATGCTCTGGTAAGTGATTTGTTGGGACCACAATGCCTCTCAAGATGCTTGCCACTGTCTGTCACTCCCAGCCTGGCTGAGAGTGATGGGAGCTGTAGTCACACACATGCCTGGAACACATTGGAGTTCAGAGGAGCTGTGTGGTTGTGTACCCCAGTATTTTGTAACACACTGTTGAAGATATCTGGCCTCTCTGAATATGTTCTGCCCATTTTTAGAATTTATATATTTAATTATATTATACATACCGTGTTTTCCTGAAAATAAGACCCGATCTTATATTTTTTTTGAACCCTCAAATAAGTGTTTGGCTTTATTGCCATGCGCTCAAAAGCCCGATTGGGCTTATTATCAGGGGATGTCTTATTTTGGGGGAAACGGGGAATTTATCTATCAATATCATCCGTGGCTTCGGAGTGGATTTCCATCAGTACGCTGATGATACTCAGCTGTACATTTCCACCCCAGGCCACCCGAATGATGCCCTTGAAGTGATGTCCCGGTGCCTGGAAGCCGTACGGATCTGGATGGGGAGGAACAAGCTCAGATTTAACCCTTCCAAGACCGAGTGGCTGTGGTTTCCGGCGTCCCGTCATAGTCAGTTGACTCCATCACTGACTATTGGGGGTGAGATCTTGACCACCTCAGAGAGGGCTCACAACTTGGGTGTCCTCCTGGACTCACAGCTGTCCTTAGAAGACCATCTGATAGCTGTGGCCAGGGGGGCTTTTTATCAGGTTCGCCTGATTTACCAATTGCGTCCCTTTCTGGATCGGGACTCCTTATGCACAGTCACTCATGCCCTCGTCACTTCCCGTCTGGACTATTGTAACGCTCTCTACATGGGGCTCTCCTTGAAGAGCACCTGGAGGCTCCAACTGGTCCAGAATGCGGCCACGCGGGTAATTATGGGAGCGACCCGACGCTCCCATGTAACACGGCTCCTGCGCGAGCTGCACTGGCTCCCAGTGGTCCTCCGGGTACGATTCAAAGTGTTGGTCGCCACCTTTAAAGCGCTCCATGGCATGGGCCCTGGGTATCTACGAGACCGTCTTCTGCCACCGATAGCCTTCCATCGACCGGTACACTCCCACAGAGAGGGGCTCCTCCGGGTGCCGTCAGCTAGACAATGCCGGCTGACGATCCCCAGGGCGACAGCATTCTCTGTGAGGGCCCCTACCCTCTGGAATGAGCTGCCCCCGGAGATTCGTAGGATTACCAACTTGCATACCTTTTGCCGTGCCCTAAAAACATTACTATTCCAACAAGCAGGGCTGGCCTAAATAATAATAATATTTTTACTATTTTAATGGGTTGTTTTATTAGAATTTTCGGCCAATTGATTTAATTGTTTTAACTTGTTTTTAATTTTTCTACTGTCATGGTTTTATTTCTGGCTGTACACCGCCCTGAGTCCTTCGGGAGAAGGGCAGTATAGAAATATAATAATAATAATAATAATAATAATAATAATAATAATAATAATAACAACAACAACAACAACAACAACAACAATAATAATAATATAATTTGACTTTTTAAAACAACCACCTTACTCGGAACAGCTTACATCTTCCGACGATACCTTAACAGTTCCTAGGTCCTTGGTTAGGACTCGAGCTGCTGAGCTATTAACCAGCCTCAAAGGCTGTGAATCTCACTAAAGATTAACCAATAAATAATAATAATAATATATTATAATTATAATATAACAGGCAAATTCATATAATGACAAATTAATATAATTGCACGGGCACGGTGGCTCAGAAGCTAAGACACTGAGCTTGTCGATCGAAAGGTCGGCAGTTCGGCGGTTCGAATCCCTAGTGCCGTGAAACGGGGTGAGCTCCCATAACTTGTCCCAGCTTCTGCCAACCTAGCAGTTCGAAAGCAGGTAAAAAATGCAAGTAGAAAAATAGGGACCCGCTTTGGTGGGAAGGGAATAGCATTCCGTGCGCCTTTGGCATTGAGTCATGCCGGCCACATGACCACGGAGACGTCTTCGGACAGCGCTGGCTCTTCGGCTTTGAAACGGAGATGAGCACCGCCCCCTTAGAGTCGGGAACGACTAGCACGTATGTGCGAGGGGAATCTTTACCTTTACCTTTAATGTAATATAATGTAATGTAATATAAATATAATATAATCAGCAGTATGTTTCCAATATTCTTACGACTGGTTTGCTGCGCGGACACATGCTCACTCCGTGCACGCCTTCCGCGCGTACATTTTCCTTGCTTGCACGCCTTCTGCGCATTCGCTCGGCCTTGAAAACATGTCTAAAAAGGACATCATATAGCCAGGGCTTGTGGCCCAGCCCATCTGTGATCTTTGCTACCGGTTCACTTGAACCAGTACGAACCGGCTGAATACCACCTCTGAATAATGTAATAATATAATATAATATAATATAATATAATATAATATAATATAATATAATATTATATTATATTATATTATATTATATTATATTATATTATATTATATTATATTATAATATTTATTTATTTTATTTTATTTATTTATGTGTTTCAATTTCTATACCGCCCTTCTCCAAATAGGGCTCAGGGCGGTGAACAGCCAAAGTAAAAAACAGGACATACAAAATTTAAAAAACAGTTTAAAATAATTAGATATTTTGGCCGTAAATTAAAACAACCCAATTTAAAATCAATTTAAAATTTAACTCAAGCCAGCCCAGCTAGTTGAAATAAATAGGTTTTCAGGGCCTGACGAAAAATCCGGAGGTCTGTTATTGTACGTATCTCTGGGGGGAGGTTGTTCCAGAGGGTGGGCGCCGCCACAGAGAAGGCTCTGCCCCTGGGGGTCGCCAGCCGACATTGTCTGGCGGACGGCACCCTGAGGAGGCCCACTCTGTGCGAGCGTACTGGCCGGTGGGAGGCTATTGGTGGCAGAAGGCAGTCTCGTAGGTACCCCGGCCCTAAGCCATGGAGCGCTTTAAAGGTGGTCACCAACACCTTGAAGCGCACCTGGAAGACCACCGGGAGCCAGTGCAGCTCGTGCAGGAGAGGTGTCACATGGGAGCGCCTCGTCGCCCCCATAATCCCCCGCGCGGCCGCGTTCTGGACCAGCTGGAGCCTCCGGGTGCACCCCAGGGGGAGCCCCATGTAGAGAGCATTGCAGTAGTATAATATAATATAATATATAATATAATATAATATAATCCATATATACATATTTTATTCCTTATTTTAATTTTATAGTGTATTTTCAATCTTAACTTTGATTTATCTTTTACCTCATAAGTATTAGTGGATTTATTGAAATTGCTGCAATTTTCCTTGGCTGTATTTTATGCTGGGCTATCATTGAAATAAAACTGGGGTGGATGGATGTTTTAGAATATTTTGGTTCTAATAAATGGTAATGATTGACCAAAATTGGCTGTAGCTTTTCCTATAAGGTTAATGAATAAACAGTCAGAAAAAAAAAAAAACAGCCACCAGAGACTATTTCAAAATATGATCATAGAAAAGAGATTATTGCTCTGTTCTTCCCACAGAGATGGGGAGATACAGCTGGTGATGTTGACAGATTTTGCTTGGATGGATAAATTGACTTCTTCGATTGGAGAAATCAACATTTCTTGCTGAGTACAAACCTCTGATGGACTTTTGTGTGTGTGTAAAACTGAAAAAACAAACAAACCCTGAAGTTGTGATATATGGTTTTGATGATTAGATAGAATAGATTATAGAAAAAAGAGTCATAGGAAGTCCTTGTCCATTAAACCTAAAAGAAAAGTCTCTGGTTTGATTTTTATACAGGTAGTCCTCGACTTACAACCGTTCATTTAGTGACCATTTGAACTTAACAACAGCTCTGCGAAAAGGGACTTGTGTGATCGTTTTTCAATACTTATAATCATGGCGGCATCCCCACAGTCACAGGATCAAAATTCAGACTCTTGGCAATTGACTCAGATTTATGACAGTTGCCATAAGGTCCTGAGGTAATTTTTGCGACCTTCTGACGAGCAAAGTCAAGGGGGAAAGCCAGATTCGCTTAACAACCGTGTTACTCCCTTAACAAATGCAGTGATTCGCTTAACAACGGTGGCAAGAAAGGTTGTCAAATGGAGCAAAACTCACCTCATAACTGTCTCGCTTGAGCAATTTGGGCTAAATTATGGTTGTAAGTCAAGGATCTTACTCACGGGTGAAATCTATTTACCTTCCCTACCGGTTCGGAAGTGCGTGTGCCGTCTGTCAT
The DNA here is from genome assembly GCA_022577455.1 of Arizona elegans. Lineage (NCBI taxonomy): Eukaryota > Metazoa > Chordata > Lepidosauria > Squamata > Colubridae > Arizona > Arizona elegans. The sequence continues at coordinate 3,850,943 of JAKOOJ010000027.1, read as the reverse complement.
GTCCGATTTTTGACCCTCTGTGCATGTGCAGAGGGTTAAAACCAGTAAGTTATGAAGTCCGGGCGGGTAGGCGAAGCCTCGCGCTGCTGCCGCTACCTGTTCACCGAACCACACGCTGCTGGTGCTACCGGCTTGCGCGAGCCGGACAAAACTGGCAGGATTTTACCACTGATCTTACCCCAGTCTTCCTTTGCTTTGTCACAAGTCTACCGAAGATGTTTAAATGGAATTAAACCCTGATTTGATGGATTTCCCCTTCTATCTCCAGGCGATCAATGGGGCAAAATTTGGCGTCGTTGGTGTGGTGGTGTACACAGATCCCGCAGACATCAACGATGGGAAATCTTCACCCAAGGAGACCTATCCTAATTCGTGGTACATGCCCGGATCCGGCGTAGAGAGAGGCTCTTTCAAAACCGGCTTCGGAGATCTTCTGACGCCCTATTTTCCGGCCAAAAGTAAGAGGAGGCATAAAGAGGGTCTCTTTGGAGGTCAGATGGTGGGCTTTGAACCCTCTCCTCTTAGTGGACAACCAGCTAAATATGAGCCAACAGTGTGCGGCGGCAGCCAAAAAAGCCAGTGCAATCCTAAATTGAATTAACAGAGGGATGCAATCAAGATCAAGTGATGGTACTAATACCACTCTATAAAGCCTTAGTAAGACCACATCTAGAGTACTGCATCCAATTTTGGTCACCACACTATAAAAAAGATGTTGAGACTCTAGAAAGAGTGCAGAGAAGAGCAACCAGGATGATGAGGGGACTGGAGGCTCAAACATACGATGAACGGTTGCAGGAACTGGGCCTGGCTAGTCTAGTGAAGAGAAGGACCAGGGGAGACAGGAGAGCATCTTCCAAAATTTGAGGAGCTGCCCCAGAGAGGAGGAAGGGAGTCAAGCTATTTTCCAACGCACCTAAAGGCCGGACAAGGAATAATGGATGGAAACTAATCAAGGAGAGAAGCAATCTAGAACTAAGGAGAAATTTTCTGACAGTGAGAACAATTAATCGGTGGAACAACTTGCCTCCAGAAGTTGTGAATGCTCCAACACTGGAGATTTTTAAGAAGAAGTTGGATATCCATTTGTCTGAAGTGGTGTAGGGTTTCCTGCCTAAGCAGGGGGTTGGACTAGAAGACCTCTAAGGTCCCTTCCAACTCTGTTATTCTATTCTATTCTATTCTATTCTATTCTATTCTATTCTATTCTATTCTATTCTATTCTATTCAAATTGAATAGATTTCTATTTCTATTTCTATTTCTATTTCTATTTCTATTCTATTCTATTCTATTCTATTCTATTCTATTCTATTCTATTCTATTCTATTCTATTCTATTCGGCACTGTTTGCTGTCTGCTCCCCAGCAGTTCTTTAATCTTTTCCTGAACCTCAGTTCTTGCTGGGTTCCCAAACGCCCCCAATTTTCTTCCCGTTTATCTTCTGTTTCACTTTCTCCTTTTGATATTTAGATTTCACCTACCGGATTCCAGAGGATCAGATCACTGGGCTTTCCACCATCCCGGTCCAACCCATCGGCTTTGAGGATGCCAAGGAGTTGATCTGGTGGGTATCAAATCAAATACACAAGAAGCCCTTCACAGGCAAAGCCCAGATGGGTTATATCAGGCTGTCTCCAAACTCGACAACTTTAAGACGCATGGACTTCAACTCCCAGAATTTTGGTCACCACACTATAAAAAAGAGGTTGAGACTTTAGAAAAAGTGCAGAGAAGAGCAACCAGGAGGATGAGGGGACTGGAGGCTCAAACATACAATGAACGGTTGCAGGAACTGGGCCTGGCTGGTCTAGTGAAGAGAAGGACCAGGGGAGACAGGAGAGCATCTTCCAATATTTGAGGGGCTGCCCCAGAGAAGAGGAAGGGGGTCAAGCTATTTTCCAAGGTACCCGAAGGCCAGACAAGGAAGAATGGATGGAAACTGACCAAGGAGAGATTCAACTTGGAAATAAGGAGAAATTTTCTGACAGTGAGAACAATCCACCCATGGAACAGAAGTTGCCTTTGGAAGTTGTGGGAGCTTCATCACTGGAGGCTTTCAAGAAGAGACTGGACTGCCATCTGTAGGGTCTCCTGCTTGGGCGGGGGGTTGGACTAGATGACCTCCAGGGTCCCTTCCAACTCTGTTAAATCTGTATCTGTAATTGAGCATGGCTGTCTGGGGAATTCTGGGAGATGAAGTCCACAAGTCTTAAAGTAAGGTTTTAGATTTCGGCACGAAAAGCCGAATGTATAGGTACAGATTAGGTGAAACCCGTCTCAATAGCAGCAACCGCGAGTGGGATCTTGGAGTCCTTGTGGACAATCACTTAAATATGAGCCAGCATTGTGTGGCAGCAGCTGAAAAAGCTAATACAATCCTTGGCTGTATAAACAGGGGCACAGAATCAAAATCACGTGAAGTATTAGTATCTCTTTATAAAGCCTTAGTAGGACCATACATAGAATATTGCGACCAGTTTTGGTCACCATCAGTGGTGGGCTTCAAATTTTTTTTACTACCGGTTCTGTGGGTGTGGCTTGGTGGGCGTGGCATGGCTTGGTGGGCGTGGCAGGGGAAAGATACTGCAAAATCCTCATTTCCTCCCAATCAGCTGGGACTCGGGAGGCAGAGAATCAGGGTGGATTTGATTTAAATCGAGTTGATTTAAATCACAATTTAAATCATGATTTAAATCACTAGTAAAAAGGCTTGATTGAAATCAACTCGATTTAAATAATAATTTTTAAAGAGCGACTGTCATCTCTGCTACTCCTTTGACCCACTGTTGACTCACCGATGGTCCCAGTGTTGCAGAATATACAGCCTCATGCTACATAACTAAGCTCCATTTCATGCCGAATAAACTAAATTATTTATGTATCTTAAATAGAAAACTATCTTACAAGAGATTTTTACCCCAAAAGTTTTTTTATTAAAATAAATTCCATAAAAATCAAAAAAATCTGATTTAAATCAAAAAAATCTGATTTTTTTTATTTTTTTTTTAAAAAATCATTGATTTTTATCCACCCTGCAGAGAATAGATAGGGATGGGGCCAGTCAGAATTTTTACTACCGATTCTCCGAACTACTCAAAATTTCCGCTACCGGTTCTCCAGAATTGGTCAGAACCTGCTGAAACCCACCTCTGGTTATTATACTATATTATAAAAAGGTGTTGAGGCTCTGGAAAGAGTGCAGAGAAGAGCAACAAAGATGATTAGGGGACTGGAGGCTAAAACATATAAAGAACGGTTGCTGGAATTGGATATTTCTAGTTTAAGGAAAAGAAGGTCTAGGGGAGACATGATAGCAGGGTTCCAGTATTTGAGGGGCTGCCAAAGAAGGGAGGGGGTCAACCTATTCTCCAAAGCGCCAGAAAGCAGGACAAGAAGCAACGGATGGAAACTGATCAAGGAGAGATTCAACCTAGAACAATTGAGGACAATTAACCAGTGGAACAGCCTACCACCAGAGGTTGTGGGTGCTTCATCCCTGGAGATTTTCAAGAAGAGATTGGACAGCCATTTGTCTTGAATGAAATAAGCTCTCCTGCATGAACAGGGGGCTGGACTAGAAGACCTCGAACGTTTCTTTCAGTCTTGTTCTTCTAGGTTGTATGTTCTAAGACAAAAACATACAGACCCATGGTGATGTCTGGATATTTTTCCCTTTGGCGAATTAGAATAGAATAGAATAGAATAGAATAGAATAGAATAGGTAGAGTAGAGTAGAGTAGAGTAGAGTAGAGCAGAACAGAGTAGAGTAGAGTAGAATAAGGAATAGGAATAGGAATAGATAGAATAGAATAGAATAGAATAGAATAGAATAGAATAGAATAGAATAGAATAGAATAGAATAGAACAGAACAGAACAGAACAGAATAGAATAAGTAGTGTAGAGTAGAGCAGAATAAGGAATAGGAATAGGAGTTAGAATAGAATAGAATAGAATAGAATAGAATAGAATAGAATAGAATAGAATAAGTAGATAGAGTAGAATAGAGTAGAATAAGGAATAGGAATAGGAATAAGAATAGAATAGAATAGAATAGAATAGAATAGAATAGAGTAGAATGAGGAATAGGAATAGAATAGAATAGAATAGAATAGAATAGAATAGAATAGAATAGAATAATAGAATAGAATAGAATAGAATAGAATAGAATAGAATAGAATAGAACAGAATAGAATAGGTAGAGTAGAGTAGAGCAGAACAGAGTAGAGTAGAATAAGGAATAGGAATAAGAATAGAATAGAATAGAATAGAATAGAATAGAATAGAATAAGTAGATAGAGTAGAATAGAGTAGAATAAGGAATAGGAATAGGAATAGGAATAAGAATAGAATAAAATAGAATAGAATAGAAGAATAGAATAGAATAGAATAGAATAGAATAGAATAGAATAGGTAGTGTATAGTAGAGCAGAATAAGGAATAGGAATAGGAATAGGAATAGAATAGAATAGAATAGAATAGAATAGAATAGAATAGAATAGGTAGAGTAGAGTAGAGTAGAATAAGGAATAGGAATAGGAATAGGAATAGAATAGAATAGAATAGAAGAATAGAATAGAATAGAATAGAATAGAATAAGTAGATAGAGTAGAATAGAGTAGAATAAGGAATAGGAATAAGAATAGAATAGAATAGAATAATAGAATAGAATAGAATAGAATAGAATAAAATAGGTAGTGTATAGTAGAGCAGAATAAGGAATAGGAATAGGAATAGGAATAAGAATAGGATAGGATAGGATAGAATAGAATAGGTAGAGTAGAGTAGAGTAGAGTAGAATAAGGAATAGGAATAGGAATAGGAATAAGAATAGAATAGAATAGAATAGAATAGGTAGAGTAGAGTAGAGTAGAGTAGAATAAGGAATAGGAATAGGAATAGGAATAGAAGAGAAGAGAAGAGAAGAATAGAATAGAATAGAATAGAATAGAATAGAATAGAATAGAATAGAATAGAATAGAATAATAGAATAGAATAGAATAGAATAGAATAGGTAGTGTATAGTAGAGCAGAATAAGGAATAGGAATAAGAATAGAATAGAATAGAATAGAATAGGTAGAGTAGAGTAGAGTAGAGTAGAATAAGGAATAGGAATAGGAATAGAATAGAATAGAATAGAAGAATAGAATAGAATAGAATAGAATAGAATAGAATAGAATAGAATAGAATAGAATAGAATAATTCTTTATTGGCCAAGTGTGATTGGACACACAAGGAATTTGTCTTTGGTGCATAGGCTCTCGGTGTACATAAAAGAAAAGATACGTTCGTCAAGAATCATAAGGTACAACACTTAATGATAGTCATAGGGAACAAGTAAACAATCAGGAAACAATATCAATATAAATTGTAAGGATACAAGCAAGTGGAAGGAGATGGGTGGTGGGAACGATGAGAAGATTAATAGTAGTGCAGACTTAGTAAATAGTTTGACATTAATCAGATTTCTTTGTATCTTGGTTTGCAGTAACCTTGATGGACCCAAAGCAGGGAGTGCCTGGCAAGGGGCCTTGGGCTGTGTTTACCACCTTGGACCCGGATTCCGAGAAAATGGGCGCTTTCCTAACACCAGGTAGTTACACCTACAAGAGGTTAAATGGGTGTGTGTCAAGAAGCTGGAATGGATAGGGCAGGGGTCAGCAACCTGCCGCTCTGGAGCCGCATGTGGCTCTTTCATCCCTCTGCTGCGGCTCCTTGTCACTCAAAATCTGCGTCACAACCGCCAATGTGTGACACCTGCCGGCACATGATTTATTGAGCTTTTCAACCTCCGTTAGGCCAACCATGGATAAATCCAAGAAAAGAAAAGTTTCAGAAGAAAACAGAACATTTAATTCTACTATATATGCTAATTTCGTGGCCGCTCAAGAAATAGTCAGGCACAGGAAGGGTTTTGTGGCTCCCGGTGTTTTTTTTTCTGTGGGAAACGGGTCCAAATGGCTCTTTGGAGTGTTTAAGGTTGCAGACCCCTGGGGTAGGGTGAGATATTGACTCACCCCAGATTAATTGCAAATTATGTCCCATTGCAATTGATTAAACCCAGATCTCTTTGCTTCCTAGCAATGTGCAAGTGGAGGTCCACAACAAGAGACAGATCAAACCATCTTCCAATGTCCTGGGGGTGATACGGGGAAGCGTAGAACCAGGTGAGCTACTGTCCCGTCTTCTTTTCCTGTGCTTCCCTCATGGGTGAAATCTACTTAACTTCCCTACCGGTTCAGAAGTGCGCGCGTGCACGTTACATGCGATTTTGGACCCTCTGCGCATGTGCAAAGCCTTCTGCACATGTGCAGAGGGTCAAAAACAGTTTACTTCCTGGTTAAAACCAGGCAGTAACGATGTCTGGGCGGGTGGGCGGAGCCTCGCACCGTCGCCGCTACCGGTTCAACAAACCATGTGGTGCTGCCGCTACCAGTTCACTCGAACTGGTAGCATTTCACCCCCTCATTGGGAGGATCCATTCTGGATCCTCAAAATGGCTTTCACTTCCAGGTTTTATTCTCTCAACATCATCGACTCAGCCTTCCGTCCTTCCAAGGTGGGTAAAATGAGGACCCGGATTGTTGGGGGTAAGAGGCTGGTTCTGTTAACCGCTTAGAGAGGGCTGGAAAGCACTGTGAAGCGGGATATAAGTCTAAATGGTATTGCCCTTCCTTCCTTCCTTCCTTCCTTCCTTCCTTCCTTCCTTCCTTCCTTCCTTCCTTCCTTCCTTTCTTCCCTACCTCCTCCTCTGATTTCACCTTTCCTTCAGTGGTGAAATCCAAATTTTTTTACTACCGGTTCTATGGGTGTGGCTTGGTGGGCATGGCAGGGAAGGATACTGCAAAATCTCCATTCCCTCCCCACTCCTGGGGCCAGCCAGAGGTGGTATTTGCTCATTCTTCAAACTGCTCAAAATTTCCGCTATCGGTTCTCCAGAACCTGTCGGAACCTGCTGGATTTCACCCCTGCTTTCTTTCCTTCCTTCCTTCCTTCCTTCCTTCCTTCCTTCCTTCCTTCCTTCCTTCCTTCCTTCCTTCCTTCCTTCCTTCCTTCCTTCTTGCTAAAGGTTGACTCAGCCTTCCATCCTTCTGAGGGGGTAAAATGAGGACCCAGATTGTTGGGGGCAAGAGGCTGACTCATATACTGTGAAGCGGTATATTTCTAAGTGCTATTGCCCTTCCTTCCTTCCTTCCTTTTTTTTTTTTTTTAAAAAAAATTGATTTATATGCCGCCCTTCGCCGGAGACTCAGGGCGGCTTACAATGCGTTAAGCAATAGCCTTCATACTTTTATATATATATATATATATATATATATATATATATATATATATATATGTAGGTCTTTGGTTATTCGGGTCTTCTCCCACGTAAAATTGGAAGTGTCTTGGCGACGTTTCGACGAAGTCTCATTCGTCATCTTCAGGCTGGTGTAAAAGATGACGAATGAGACTTCGTCGAAACGTCGCCAAGACACTTCCAATTTTACGTGGGAGAAGACCCGAATAACCAAAGACCTACATACAAACACCCACGAAAACCTGAGAAAATATATATATATACATACATATACATATATATATATATATATATATATATATATATATATATATATATATATATATATATATATATATATATATATATATATATATAGTATACAAAGTCAGCTTATTGCCCCCATAATCTGGGTCCTCATTTTACCTAGCTTAGAAAGGATGGAAGGCTGAGTCAACCTTGAGCCTGGTAAGATTCGAACCTGCAGTAATTGCAGGCAGCTGTGTTAATAACAGGGTGCTTTAAACCACTGTACTACCAAGGCCTTCCTTCCTTCCTTCCTTCCTTCCTTCCTTCCTTCCTTCCTTCCTTCCTTCTTCTTTCCTTCCTTCCTTCTTTCCTGCCTTCCTTCCTTCCTTCCCTATTTTTCCTTTTGCTTCCATTCTTCCTTCCTTCCATCCCTCCTTCTATGACATCCATACTCCTTCCTTCCTTCCTTCCTTCCTTCCTTCCTTCCTTCCTTCCTTCCTTCCTTCCTTCCTTCCTTTCCACCCCAGTTGTCAGAATGCAATATTGCAGGCTAACTGTGCCCACTGCCAGGAATTCGATCCTGACTGGCTCAAGGGTGACTCAGCCTCCCGTCCTTCCGAGGTGGGTAAAATGCGGACCCAGATTGTTGGGGGCAAGAGGCTGACTCTGTAAACCGCTTAGAGAGGGCTGTGAAGAGAGGGTTGCTCTATGTATGTTCTTCCCGTAATTCTCTCTTAGTTTACTTCACAATTACTAGCCGTTTCCTCCTCCTCCTCCTCCTCTTCTAGATCGGTATGTCCTGTATGGGAATCACCGGGACAGTTGGGTTCATGGAGCCATTGATCCCAGCAGTGGAACAGCGGTCATGCTTGAAATCACACGTATTTTGGGGCAGATGGTGAGGGAAGGTGAGTTTCCATGTGAAGGAGAAGGGTGGCTTAAAATGGTAATAAATAGATAAATAAAACATGGAACAAACATGGATGTGAGGCCCTTTGGTAATTTGATTTTAGCGTGTGGGAAGAGGGGGAAGGGTTAGGGGAAAAGAAAGGAAGGGAAGAGTTGAGAAGAGAAGAGAGAAGGGAAGGGAAGAGAAGGGAAGGGAAGAGAGAAGGGGAAGAGAAGAGGGGGAAGGGGAAAAGAAGGGAAGAGAAGAGAAGAGAAGAATGCACGCAGCTTTCATGCATGCAGAAAGAAGAGAAGGAAAACGAGAGGAGAGGAGAGAAGCTAAGAGGGAAGGGGAAGAGAAGAGAAAAAGGGAACAAAGAGAAGGAAAATGAGAGGAGAGGGGAAGGGAAGGGAAGGGAGAAGGGGAAGAGAAGAGGGGGAAGCGTTAGGGGAAAAGAAGGGAAGGGAAGAGTTGAGAAGAGAAGAGAGAAGGGAAGGGAAGAGAAAAGAGAAGAGAAGGGAAGGGAAGAGAGAAGGGGAAGAGAAGAGGGGGAAGGGTTAGGGGAAAAGAAGGGAAGGGAAGAGAAGAGAAGAATGTATGCAGCTTAGAAAACGTGACTAAATGGGATGGCATAATGCCAGGCTGGGTGGGCGGGGGCGGGCTCACCCCCACCTGCAGGTCGCCACTACAGGTTCTCCTAAACCGCTCCGAACCGGCTGAATACCATCACTGGTCAGAACCCTTGCTGGGATGTGGGTCCAGTGTCTATTCCCATTCTTGCACCTCTCACGAAGGGGTTGAGAATCCAGTTCTGTGAGTTGTCTCCCCATCTCTTCTCACGCAGGGAAATGGCGCCCACGAAGAACCCTCATTTTTGGCAGCTGGGGTGCTGAAGAGTTCGGCCTCATTGGTTCGACAGAGTACACAGAGGTAAAAAAGAGTCGAGATGGATTGATAATTGTAGGGGGTAGGGAGAAAGAAAGAAAGAAAGAAAGAGAGAGAGAGAGAGAGAGATAAAGGAAGGAAGGAAGGAATGAAGAAAGAAAGAAAGAAAGATGAGGGAGAGAAAGAAAGAGAAAGAGAGAGAGAGAGAGAAAAGAAAGAAAGAAGAAGAGAAAAAAGTGAGAGATGGAAAATTGGAAAGACAGAAGAATGGAAGGAAGGAAGGAGAGAGAAAGAGAGAGAGAAAGAAAGAAAAAGAAGAGAAGAGAAAGAAAGTGAAAGAGATGTAAAGATGGAAGGAAGGAAGGAGAAAGAAAGAGAGACAGAGAAAAAGAATGAAAGAGAAAGAAAGAAAGAAAGATGAGGGAGAGAAAGAAAGAGAGAAAGAGAAAGAAAGAAAGTGTGAGAGATGGAAAGATGTAGGAGAAAGAAAGGGAGAGAAAGAGAAAGAAAGAAAGGAAGTAAGTAAGAAAGAAAGTACACAGAAATAAAAAAGAACTGAGATGTGTGGAGACGCACCCTGTCGGTTTCTTCAGCACACTTCAAATTAGCTGAGCTCATTGGAGCCTTTTCGTTGGAGTGGTGGGGTGGCCTAGAGGGGGAGGTCTCACCCCACAATCCGGAGGCTGTGAGTTCGATCCTAGGTAGAAGCAGATATTTCTCTCTCTGGGCGCAATGGGAATATATCTGCTGAATTAAAACTCAGCATCGGTGACAGGGAGGGCATCCGGCCAGTAAACACTGAGCTCCATTCAGTTGCCCAGACTCCACCGCCCCCACAAGGGATTATGGGGTTGTTAAAAGATTATGATGATTGGTGTCTTTTCCCAATTTTTTTGCACAGTCCCAATCAATGGACAGGAATGATTAATGTAGCTTAGCCTGTGATTCAGTGAGTCCTGCAAATTTGGTTATTAATTTATGACATGTGGTTCAATAAACTGTGAACTAACCATGAATCTTTCTGCGGGGCGCGTGCATTGAAATGGCAGAATTCTCGATGTGGCATCAACAAGATTAAAAATCATGGCATTTCAGCCCCTGGATCTCCCAATTCAGAAAAGAAATTACGACCCATAGGTTTTTTTGAATATTTTATTATGACTATTTATTATGCTATGCATCAATTATATATTTGGATCAGGGGTAAAATGCTCCCGGTTTGGAACGGATCGCCCAATCCGGTAGCGATGGCGGCAGGTGGTTTGGTAGCAAAAATCCCTGCCCCCCCGCCCAATACCCAGCTGAGCTGAACAATCATCAGAGGCTTCTTTTTTATTTTTAAAAGCATTTTTTCTACAACCTCTTCGGCCGAAAAAATGCTTTTAAAAGTAAAAAAAAAAAGCCTCTGATGATCATGCGGCTCAGCTGGGATCATCAGAGGCTTTTAAAAGCATTTTTTCTACAACCTCTTCGGCTGAAGAAGTTATAGAAAAAATGTTTTTAAAGGGGAAAAAAGCCTCTGCTGATCCGGCAAGTCAGCTGGGATCATCAGAGGCTTTAAAAGCATTTTTATTACAACCATTTCAGCCAAAGAGGTTGTAGAAAAAGTGGTTTTAAAAATAAAATAATAAAAAAAAAAAGTTGGCCACGCCCACTCAGTCATATTACACCCCCCCACCAAGCCACGCCCACAGAACCGGTAGTAACGAATTTTACTTTTCACCACTGATTTAGATTATGGTGCCATTTTGCCCTTGATTTACGACCACAATTTGGATCGAAATTTCCGTTGCTAACAAGTCAGTTGTTTCACCTGATTTTGCAACTTTTTTTTTGCCAGTGTTGTTAAGCGAATCACCGTGGTTCAGCGAATCACCATTGTTAAGCGAAGCGTTGTAGTCGTTAAGTGGATCCTGCAGTCGTTAAAGTGGGACATCTAGGTTTCCCCCCTTGACTTTCCTTGTCGGAGGCCGTCTGGGAAGGTCACAAATGGCGATCACAGCAGGACGTTGCAATGTTGTAAATACACAATCTGTCTCCAACATCTGAATTTTGGTCATGTGACCGTGGGAAATGCTGCGATGGTCATAAGTTATGAGGACCGGTCATAAAGTCAATTCTTTTAGTGGTGGTGTAACTCGAAACGGTTGCTAAACGAATTATTGTAAATTGAGGGCTATTTGTAAATCTGAACTATGTTTCTTATTTCATTTTTAAACAATAGCCGCCTTGATCATTTGGTGTCTTCTGGATGTTTGGGGGTCCCACGGCCATCAGCCCCTGCCGATGTGAAACGGCAAGGGATTGTGGGAACTGTAGTCCAAAACATCTGGAGGGCACCGAATCTTTTTTTCTCTCTCACTCGTAGGAATTTTTCAGCAAATTGCAAGAGAGGAGCGTAGCCTACATCAACGTGGATATTGCTGTCTTTGGTAAGATCCTCACAGGTTGTACGATCGGGATTATGATCTGGCTATTTTCAGTTGTTCTGGGCGTTAATTTAAATTTTTTTTTAAAAAATTGATTTATATGCCGCCCTTCTCCGGAGACTCAGGGCGGCTTACAATGCGTTAAGCAATAGCCTTCATACTTTTGTATATTTTATACAAAGTCAGCTTATTGCCCCCACAAACTGGGTCCTCATTTCACCTACCTTAGAAAGGATGGAAGGCTGAGTCAACCTTGAGCCTGGCGAGATTCGAACCAGCAGAAATTGCAGGCAGCTGTGTTAATAACAGGGTGCGTAGACCACTGTACTATCAAGGCTTTAAATTCATAATTGTAGAGGTAGGGAGAAAGAAAGAAAGAAAGAAAGAAAGAAAGAAAGAAAGAAAGAAAGAAAGAAAGAAAGAAAGGAAGGAAGGAAGGAAGGAAGGAAGGAAGGAAGGAGAGGGAGAGAAAGAAAGAAAAAGAAAGAAGAGGGAGAGAAAGAAAGAGAATATGAAAGAAGAAGAGAAAGAAAGTGAGAGAGATGGAAAGATGGAAAGACAAGGAAGGAAGGAAGGAGAAAGAAAAAGAGAGAGAAAGAAAAAGAAAGAAAGAAGAGGAAGAGAAAGAAAGAGATGGAAAGACGGAAGGAAGGAAGGAGAAAGAGAGAAAGAAAGAAAGAAAGAGATGAGGGAGAGAAAGAAATAAAAGAAAGAAAGTGAAAGAAAGAAAGAGAGAGAGATGGAAAGATGGATAGAAGGAAGGAGAAAGAAAGAAAAAGAAAAAAAGAAATAAATAAAAAGAAATAAAAAGAAAGAGATAGAATAGAATAGAAATAGAATAGAATAGAATAGAATAGAATAGAATAGAATAGAATAGAATAGAATAGAATTTTTATTGGCCAAGTGTGATTGGACACGCAAGGAATTTGTCTTTGGTGCATATGCTCTCAGTGTACATAAAAGAAAAGATACGTTCGTCAAGAATCATAAGCTACGTTAGTGATAGTCACAGGTTACTAATAAGCAATCAAATCATACTAGGAAACAAAACAATATACATGGTAAAGATACAAGTAACAAGGTTATAATCATAAGTGGGAGGAGATAGGTAATAGGAAGGATGAGAAGAATAATAGTAATACAATCTTAGTAAATAGGTTGACAGTATTGTTGACAGTAGAATTAGTTGTTTAGAAGAAAGAAAGAAAGAAAGAAAGAAAAGAAAGAAAGAAAGAAAGAAGGAGGAAGGAAAGAAGGAGAGAAAGGAAGAAAGAGGGAAAGGAAGAAAGAAAAGAAGGAAGGAAGAAAGGAAGGAAGGAAGGAAGGAAGAAAAGAAGGAAAAAAGAAAGAAAGAAAGAAAGAAAGGAAGGAAGGAAGGAGCAGTGTAACTCTTCAACATCTTTTAATGCTCAGTGTCTCCTTCCCCAGCTAATGCCACCTTGAGGGTCCAAGGAACACCCCCAGCTCAAAAGGTCGTTTTTGCAGCTACTCAAGAGGTAAGCGGAGAAGGTGGTTCATAAAGCATGCTGGCTGGGGAATTCTTGGAATGGAAGCCCATCCCTCTTGAAGCATGCTTACTGGGGGATTCTGGGAGTTGAAGGCCACCCATCTTGAAACTGTCAAGAAGGAGAAACACTCTGTGCACGAAATTGAAAAACAGATTTCTTTTCATCACCACCCAAAGGGATTTCTTCTCTCTAGGTGGAGAGCACCATCATATTTTTTAAAAATGCCAATTTTGCATCCTATTTTAAGAGCTCCTTTCTCTTTAGGTCAAGACCCCAGCCAGTGCTTCGGTATCCATCTATGAAAACTGGAAACGCCATTTCAACAGAACTAGCTCGGTCCACGGAATAATCCCCAGGTAAAAGAGGTTGTGTCAAGTGTGTGTGTGTGGTTTTTTTTGTGTGTGTGTGTGTGTGTGTAAGTAGGCAGGTGCGTGGACTTTATACCCCCATACAGTCATTTCTTCAAGTAGCCCACACAGGATTAATTTCAGGTAATCCTCAATTTACGACCGGTCACTTAGTGACTGTTCCAAGTTACGACGGATACCCCAAAAGGTGACCCAGTTTTGAAGTTTTGATGCCCCTCCCCCCACAGTCATGTGACCACATTTTGGATATTCGGCAATCAGCTCACATTTATAGCTGTTTGCAGCATCCTGTGGTCACATGACTGCAATTTAGAACATTTTTGCTGAAAATTGGCCTTTGATTCCTGTTTCTAAGAAAAAAGCACCCAATAACTGCCACGAAAAAGGTCATAAAATCAGGTCAATCCTGTGATGACCCGCTTTACGACTCTGATGATTTATGACTGTAATTGTCAGTAACGGTTGTAAATTGAGGACAACTCTAGATCTTAAGCCTCCGGGAGGGCGAAAAACGGGCCTACTAGAAGTCCAGATACGGGCCTGTTTCCAGTCTCTGGAGGGCCTCCGATGCCTGGGGGAGGCCGGTTTTGCCCTCCTGGAAGCTCTAGGAAAGCCTCTGGAGCCTGGGGAGGGTGAAAACACCCCCCCACCCGCCATAGTGCAGGAGGCCGAGTAGGCCACACACACCCAGCAACCGGGCAGCCAACCGGTTGCTGAATTTTTTCAATCCCACCCCTGTAGACAAGAACTGAATGTGATCCAATCTGGTCTGCACCTTGGAAAGGAGGCCACCAAGAAATCCCAAACCCACCCAGAAAAGACCAGTGCGTGCCCATAAACCCACACCCCCAGTTCTTGATCCCAATACAAAGGGGAGAGAGTGAAATAAAATAAATTTTAGAAATATGCTTTACTTAAAATTAGAGAATTTGTAACAATTGGAATATTTTTAATTGCATGTTTGGCGTCTATAAAAGGACAAGTTCTAAAAATACAGATAAGGTTAATTAGGGAAAACTGCTATATAGGTAATTGATTATTATTAAGATATTGGAGTGTATTACTTGGAATAAGATTTAAGAAAAGGTATGGCATAAAATGTTCTGGTTTATTATTTTGATATTAAATGAATGATTGTAATATTAGGACTTATGTTAAATGAGATTTTAAATTTAAGGGGTTTCCTATAGAGATGAAGGGAAAAATGAAATTTGGTGAAGATTAGAGCCAGGATTAATGGGCAATATGGATTCAAAAAAGAAAAAAGAAAAAGAAAAGGAAAAAAGGGAAAAGAAAGGGAAATATTATGGCTAAAGGGAATATATGAATTGTATTGAAAAATTGCTTAAATTTATGAACCAGCCAATACCCCGTTCAGAAAAAAATACATTGTTTGTGTGTTTGTCTGTGTGTTAAAAAATTAAAAAAAAAAAACTTTTTACAATAAAACAAAAACAAAGGGGAGTACGATTGCCAGGTCTGCTTCCAAAAAATAGCGGACAAACGGGGGTGGGGTGGGGTGGGGGTTAAGTAGTAAAAAAATAAAAAAAAATTACAATTAAATTATATATATGTGTTGGAACATGGCGCAAAACTTCATGGAATTCTGACGCGCAAAACTCAAAAATTGATTTCAACTCTTCTCGTTTCTTTGCAGAATTCGAACATTCGGCAAAAACCTTCAGCACTACATTTTCGATATCAAAAGATAACTGCTTTAATGCATTTTTTGCGCTGTTGTGTAAAATGTGATTATTGCAATGAGCATTCGATCTTTGTCTCATTCTAACTTATGAAAAAAAAGACAAAACGTGATTCTCCTATCCTTATTCTCTTAGACCAGTGATGGCTAACCTTTTTGCCATCGCGTGCCCGGAGAGGGGGGAGCGGGGGAGGGTCACGCGCGCACGTGCCCACCGCATGTGTGTGCAATCCCCTCCCCCTCCCCCCCCCGCTCCTGGCACATGATGGCCCGATAGGCCCGTTTTTCTTTCTTACCTGGTTCCAAATCCTCTCTGTGTATCTGGGAACGGCGAAAACAGCCTTTCCCACTCCCTTGGAGGTCCTACGGAGGCTGAAAGGGCCCATTTCCCAATTCCCGGTGGGACAGGAAGTGACATTTTTTGCTGTCCCCAGCCTCCAGAACCTCTCCAGGAGTCTCTAGGAGCCTCTCTAGGAGTCTCTAGGAGCCTCTCTAGGAGTCTCTAGGAGCTTCTCTAGGAGTCTCTGGAGGCTGTGGACAGGAAAAAAACGTCACTTCCTGTCCCACTGGGAGTGGGGGAAATGGGCCCTTTCAGCCTCCGTAGGGCCTCCAAGGGAGTGGGAAAGGCTGTTTTTGCCGTTCCCAGATACACAGAGAGGATCTGGAGCCAGGTAAGAAAGAAAAACGGGCCTTCCCCCCCACCCCCACAGGCCCTCCAGAGGCAGGAAACAGCCTGTTTCCCTACTTCTGGTGGGCCCAGAAGGTCCGAAAATCAGCTGGCCGGCGCGTGCATGCGCCCCAGAGCTGAGCTGGTGTGCCCACTAATATGGCTCCGCGTGCCACCTGTGGCACGCGTGCCATAGGTTCGCCATCACGGTCTTAGACTGTACAGCTTTAGATTACGTACCATTTCATCATAAAGCTTTTGAATAAAAAAAAATGTCCACTGTTTTGTGAAAAAAAATAATGAACATAATGTGAAAAATGTGGACTGTCTGCTCAAATAGTGGACACCTGGCAACCAGAGTTACCTTCGGCAACACGTCGCCCCATAAACAAACGAAAGCATTTGGGATCACACAACCAAGCTAACCCAGATTAAAACAAACTCGGTTTCTCAAGTGATGGCAACTCAGCCATTTCAATTTTCTGGGCAAACTCAGCTGGGATTTTTGCTTGCTCTTTTGCAGCTTGGGGTCCCTGGGGGCTGGAAGTGATTTTGCTCCTTTCATCCACTATCTGGGCATCACCGCGATGGACATCGCTTACACCTATGATCGGGTGAGTCCCTGTGTGTGTGTGTGTGTGTGTGTGTGTGTGTGTGTGTGCAGGAGTGGGCTGCTGGGGATTCTCAGGGGTTCGGGAAAACCTCTAGCTAAGATTCTGTGCAGTTCGGAGAACTCCCAAATCCCACTCCTGGCTGGCTCCGCCCTCCCCTCCGTTCCCCTCCCTGCCCCGGAGTCCCCACGCGGCCCGTTTTAGATGCAGGTAAGTGCAAGGCGCACCCAGAAACTCAGGGAGGGCGAAAAAACAGGCCTACTGGAAGTTCCAGGCCTCTGGAGGGCCTCCGGAGTCTGGGGAGGGCAAAAACAACCCCCCCCAGCAGGAGACCGACTAGGCCACGCCCACCATGGCCATGCCCACCCAGCAACCGGGCAGAGAACCCCTTGCTAAAAGTTTTGAAGCCCACTCCTCTGTGTGTGTGTGTATGTGTGTCTTTTGCACATCAGAGAGGGTGGCTGAGGCCAGAAACGGAAGAAGTCCAGAGAGAAGAAGAGCTGAGCTGAATTCTAAATTTCCTTTGGTTAAATAAGAAACAGGCGGTAGAATTCACCCCCTTTATTTCACATTTCCCCCCCACCCTCTCGTTCGAGCACCTGGACAATAAAAATTGAAAATTGGAGAAATGATTATGCCCCTAGTCCTTGACTTACGACCGCCATCGAGCCCAAACTTTCCGTTGCTATGCAAAACGGTTGTTAAGTGGGGCTGCAAAGCTTGTAATTGTGAAAAGCGGCCATAAGTCACTTTTTGGAGTGCCGTTGTAACTCTGAATGAACCGTTGTAAGTCGAGGACTGCTTATATTCAGTATTTTGGATTCTACTTCTAGCCCACATTTCCTTTAAGACCTGCTTAACATCTTAACAACCTCAGCTGGGTAGCAACTGCTAGCTCTCATGGACTGAGCTAGAGAAAGGCAGTTTTTAGCAGGTGGATGGGGCACCACAAGGAAATCACAGCTGAAAGTTGGAAAAACATTCTGATAAACCAGCAATGTGATGTGTTTTTTTTGTTTTCTACTTTTCTTTTTTGTCCAGAGCAAAACATCGGCACGCATTTACCCTGCCTACCACACGGCCTTCGATACCTTTGACTACGCAGACCGATATATCGATCCCGGTAAGGATTGGTGGGCGGTGGGACAGCCGTACTTCAAGGTCACTGTTTTTATTTTATTTATTTCATTTATTTGTATCCCCACCTGTATTATTTGGACAACGCAAGGAGGCAAACAGATCCAACACAGATCTTCCCTCCACCTATTTTCCCCGTAAAAACAACCCTGTGAGGTGGGTGGGGCTGAGGGAGTCACCCAGCTGGCTTTCATGTCTAAGGCGGGACCAGAACTCCCAGTCTTCTGGTGATTAAAAATACAAATAACATACAAAAATTAAAAACTATTAAAAATAGATTAAATAATTTGGGCTCAAAAAACAAATTTAAGACATCCAATTTATCTAAAACATTTAAAACCCAATTTAAAACCCAATTTAAAAGGGAGAGTTAGGCCAGACCAGCCTGTTGGAATAAAAACGTTTTTATGTCTAAGACTTTCACGTCTAAGGCGGGACTAGAATTCCCAGTCTCCTGGTGATTGGTCCAAAGTCACCCAGCTGACTTTCATGTCTAAGGCGGGACTAGAACTCCCAGTCTTCTGGTGATTGGTCCAAAGTCACCCAGCTGACTTTCATGTCTAAGGCGGGACTAGAACTCCCAGTCTCCTGGTGATTGGTCCAAAGTCACCCAGCTGACTTTCATGTCTAAGGCGGGACTAGAACTCCCAGTCTTCTGGTGATTGGTCCAAAGTCACCCAGCTGGCTTTCATGTCTAAGGCGAGACTAGAATTCCCAGTCTCCTGGTGATTGGTCCAAAGTCTTGTGCGAACCGGCTGAATCCCACCTCTGATGAAGATTCATTCTCTCCGTCACAAGCTGGTGGAACACTGACAGCCGCCATTTTGCCTTTTTTGACATGCCCAGGGTATACTGCAAGCTCCCCGGACACCCCTGTCAGTCTCCTCTCTCCCCACAGGATTCACCAGCCACCGGGCCGTGGCGCAAACGGCCGGCAACGTCTTGCTGCGCCTGGCGGAGGCCACGATCCTGCCCTTCAACGTGAGCGACTACGGGGAGGCTTTGCAAGCCATGTACGACACGGCCGAGCGGGCCTTCCAGGCGGACCTCCTCAACCACAGCCTCTCTCTTGGTGAGGAAGCGGAGGTGTGACCTGCCTCGCAGGGCTGATTTTTTATTTTATTTATTTGATTTGATTTCTATACCGCCCTACTCCCGAAGGACTCAGGGCGGTGCACAGCCAAACAATAAAACACATACATACAAAATTTGAAAGTAGAATTAAAATCAAATTAAATAATTTTGGCCCAGACAAATTAAATGATGTTTGGAGAGACAACAAGGAAGGAGATCCTTCACGTGTCTATGGGGATTCTCAGCCATCCAGGGTCATGTTTTGTCCCAAAGGTGTCTGATTTTTCCTTTTGAAGACGTTTTGCTTCTCATCCAAGAAGCTTCTTCAGTTCTGACTGGATGGTGGGGAAGGGAAGGATTGATCCTCCTTGTAGACAGCTGGTCATTTGCATCCTTTTAGAGGGTCGTTGAGGCCACTTAGAGGTTTACCACCAAGAGTCTTGGTGGCACAGCAGACTAAAGTGCTGTTAAATAGCACCAGCTGCTTGCAATTACTGTGAGTTCAAATCTCACCAGGCTCAAGGTTGACTCAGCCTTCCATCCTTCCGAGGTAGGTAAAATGAGGACCCGGATTGCGGGGGCAATAAGCCAGCTTTGTATAAAAAAGAACACCGCTTAGGGGTGGCCGAAAGCCCTACTAAGCAGGTAGATACAAAAGTATGAAGGCTATTGCTTAACGCATTGTAAGCCGCCCTGAGTCTCCGGAGAAGGACGGCATATAAATCGAACCAATAAATAAATAAATAAATATCTGTGTCCTCAGGCTCACCTGAGTGATGCAAATGGGTGTGAAAGGACCCATTTATGTGAGGATAGAGATAAATCTCCAAGTGGCCTCAACGACCCTCTAAAAGGATGCAAATGACCAGCCGTCTGCAAGGAGGATCAATCCTTCCCTTCTCCTCCATTCTATCAGAGCTGAAGAAGCTTCTGGGATGAGAAGCGAAATGTCTTCAAAAGAAAAAACAAGAAAGTCCAGTTGCCTCTTGAAAAAAAGCACCTTTGGGGCACTGCTTCACAATTTTCTCCAGATTGAACTCTGATCAACAGCTATGAATGCAGCCCCCTAGAGACCCCTTCAAAAAGCTGCCAGGTTGTCACTCAGAAGAGGGAGTGGGCTTACTCTCGGGGACCCCAGCGGGCAGGATCAGGACCAGTGGGCTAAACCAACAGGGAGGGAGGATTTATTTTATTTATTTTTTTATTTTATTTATTTTATTAGATTTCTATACCGCCCTTCTCCCGAAGGACTCAGGGCGGTGAACAGCCAAAAGGTAAAACACGGAAATACAAAATTTAAAATAGATTAAAACAGATTAAACAATTTGGCTCAATTTTAAAAATATCCCATAATTAAACAAATTAAAATTAGTGATTAAAATTTAAATTTAAAAATTTTAAAAGGGAGAAGATTTAGGCCAGGCCACCTTGATGGATTGATGGAGCCCTGGGTGCTCTCTGTGCTGGGAGCTTTTCTTACAGACATTTCATGACCCAACTAGGGAACATCATCAGTGCTAGAAGTGAGAGATGTGTGCTAGAAGTGAGAGGTGTTTGCAGAGAGGAGGAGGAGAAGAACGAAAGAAAGAAAGGAAAGAGAGAGAGAGAGACAGAGAAAGAAAGAAAGAGAGAAAGAGAGAGAGAGAGAAGGAGAAGGGGTCCTCGGTGGTCTCTGAGCTGGGAGCTTTTCTTACAGACATTTCGTGACCCAACTAGGTAACATTATCAGTGCTAGAAGTCAGAGGTGTTTGCAGAGAGGAGGAGGAAAAGGAGAAAGAAAGAGAGAGAGAGAGGAAGAGAGAGAGAAAGAAAGAAAGAAAAAAAGAGAGAGAAAGAGAGGAAGAAAAAGAGAGAGAGAGAAGGAGAAGGGGTCCTTGGAAATCTTAAGAGTGGAAATTGAAATCTTAATATCTTTAAGCATGCTGAGTGGTACAGTGGCCTGGAGGTGGAGCTCTCGCCTCACAATCAGGAGGCTGTGAGTTCAATCCCTGGTAAAACTAAAGGTAAAGATTCCCCTCGCACCTACGTGCTAGTCGTTCCCGACTCTAGGGGGCAGTGCTCCTCTCCATTTCAAAGCCAAAGAGCCAGCGCTGTCCGAAGACGTCTCCGTGGTCATGTGGCCGGCACGACTCAACGCCAAAGGCGCACGGAAGGCTGTTCCCTTCCCACCAAAGGGGGTCCCTGTTTTTCTACTGGCATTTTTATTTTACGTGCTTTCGAACTGCTAGGTTGGCAGAAGCTGGGACAAGTCACGGGAGCTCACCCCATTACGCGGCACTAGGGATTCGAACCGCTGAACTGCCGACCTTTCGATCGACAAGCTCAGCGTCTCTCTGGGCTCGATGAGAATATATACTCTACTCCGCCAGGGATTACGGGGGTCATTAAAAGATGAAAAAAAAATATTAATAGCTATAAAAGATTTCATGCCATTGCAGGTGTCATCTGTTGTCCCACAATTCAAATTATTATATGTCAAGGAAATTGAAAAGGCATTTATCAATCTTTTCCCTTTCTTTGCTTCCCCTCCTTCCAGTTCCCCTCCGTGATGCAGTTGTGCGCTTCAGATCTGCAGCTGCCAAACTCAACCAGCACATCGCAAGTTTGCAAAATGAAGATGCTCCCAGGTGATTTTTTTTGTTTGTTTCGTTTTTCTAATCCCGTCCTGTTGTGGCCCGTCAGCGGCCTGTGCAGCTAGTAGCTGATTCCGACAGCGAGGAGGCTGGTGTGGTGCTGCGCCAGCAGCCTGTGCAGTTGGCGCTCGAGTCAGACAATGAGGAGGCTGGAGAAGATGTGGTGCCAGAGGCGGGGATTCCGCCAGGGCCTTCAGAACCTCCAGAAGCTTCCATAAGTGAAGGGGAAGAAGAGGAGGAGCCTCTTCTCGATGCACGGGCGCGCAGAGCTGCCAAAAGGCAAGAGTGGCTCCTCAGGAGGAGGTCTCCTCGAGAGTAAGGCTTGGGGCTAATTGGCCACTCCCCTAGCCTACTTAAGGAAGGACAACGACTGAGGCAATTTGCAGGAAACAACTTCGTTCCTATTCCTTCGCGTCTTGATTCCAGAAACGTTTGATTCGGCTCTTGTCAGTTTTCCTGCAAATTGCTTCTGGGCATTCTGCCAACCACAGTAAGATTACGGTTATCTGAAAGGGTGTGCCTCAGAATTGAGTTATTATTCTTTGGATTCTTGTCGGATGTTAATGAAGTTAAATGAACAGCCCTTGTTCAGAAAAGACTGATTTTAACCGTACTTGTGTTCGAACAACTACTAAGAAAGCTCATTAGGAGTCCTTAATTAGTAAACTAAGGTTTGTACGGAGTTTGTGTGTGCTGCATTCTTTGGTGTCCGTAGCTGGGGCAGAACATATCCATACAGTACAGGCAGTCCTCGATTTACAACAGTTCATTTAGTGACCGTTTGAAATTACGACGGCAGTGAAAAAAGTGACTCGGGATGGTTTTTCACACAAAGTTCAGAGGGAAGCCGGATTCCCGTAACAATTGCAGTAATTCATTTAACAGATTTCAGAACTGCAGTCATCGTTTAATGACCCCTGTAATCCTTTGTATCGGGGTGAAGTCCCGTTTCCTGAACAAGCCACAGTTAGGCTGAGTGGCAGGGGTGGGCTTCAGGTCCTTTAGCAACGGGTTCACTGCCTCGTTGCTGGTTAGACATGGCCTTGTCATCCGCCTGCACCATGGTATGGGCATGGGTGTTTTGTGCCCTCCCCAGGCTCCGGAGGCTTTTCTTGAGCCTCCGGGAGGGCGAAAACTACTTCTCCCGGGCTCCGGAGGCCCTCTAGAGGCCAGAAACAGGCCCGTTTCCGGACTTCCGGAATGGCTGTATTTTGCCCTCCCAGACCCTCTGCACTTACCTGGAATGATGAACGGGCCGCGTGGAGACTCCTGGGAGGGGCGGGGTGGAGTGGGCGTGGCATTTGCGGGGTTCGCTGAACCCCCAGGAGCCCTCCCCTGCTTAGTGGAATGTGGGTAACCAGTCTCTTTCTCCTTCAACCCTGACATCCGTTTAGCCCTTTTGCTCTGCGGACGGTCAACGACCAGCTGATGCTGCTAGAAAGGACATTCCTGAACCCCAGAGCTTTCCCAGACCAGCATTATTACAGGTAACTCAAACCCTCCACCCCTCCGCACACACCTGGTTTTTTTCCCCCATTTGCTCAGTCTGAGCCTCCCTAAGGTTGGATTTGGTCCAGCTCCAAGGATTAGTAGCCCATTGCTACCAGTAGGCTCAAAACAGTCAAATTCTCCTGCAATCTGAAATTGCATGTCCCTCCTGCCTTCTTCTTGTTTTGTTTCTTCTTCCTTTCTTTTCTTTTCTTTTCTTTTCTTTTCTTTTCTTTTCCTTTCCTTTCCTTTCCTTTCCTTTCCTTTCCTTTCCTTTCCTTTCCTTTCCTTTCCTTTCCTTTCCTTTCCTTCCTTTCCTTTCCTTTCCTTTCCTTTCCCTCTCCTCTCCTCTCCTCTCCTTTCCTTTCCTTTCCTTTCCTTTCCTTTCCTTTCCCTCTCCTTTCTCCTTTCTTCTCCTTTTGTTTTTCTTCCTCCTGATTTTTTTCCTTCTTTCTTTCTTCTTTTCTTCCTCCCTTCCCCTCCCTTTTCCTTCTTTCTTCCTTCTTTCCTTTTCTTCCTTCTAACCGCCCTCTCTCCCTTCCCTTTTCCTTTCCTCTTCCTTCTTTCCTTTTCTTCTGTTTTCCCTCTCTCCCCTCCCTTTTCCTTTCTTCTTCCTTCTTTCCTTTTCTTCCATTTTCCCTCTCTCCCCTCCCTTTTCCTTTCTTCTCCTTCTTTCCTTTTCTTCTGTTTTCCCTCTCTCCCCTCCCTTTCCCTTTCCCTTCCTTCTTCCTTCTTTCCTTTTCTTCCTTCTTTCCTCACTCCCTCCCCTCCCTCTTTTCCTTCCTTCCTTCCTTCCTTCCTTCCTTCCTTCCTTCCTTCCTTCCTTCCTTCCTTCTCTCCCTCCCTCCCTCCCTCCCTTTTCTTCCTCCCTATAATTTTGATGGGATCTGCAGTGTGTTGAGTGAACTGCCGTAGCTGTCATCTTGAATTTTGTGACCCTATGTGGTAAACACCTCTGGCTCCACTCCAATAGAACTGGCTGATAAGAATTCGTATCTATTGTTGCCTTTGAATTCAATTTGCATCTGGGTCTCTCCCTCTGTCCCCCACAGCCACGTCATCTGGGCCTCCCGCTCGTCTTCCGTGGCTACCTTCCCAGGCCTGGCCGATGCCGTGGCTGCTGCCAGAAAGCAGGACAAGTGGGACGACGTCCATAAACATCTGACGGTGGTTATCCAAGCAGTGGAAAACGCTGCCTCCTTTCTCGAACCCGTGACCGAATGACCCGGTGTTCTCTTCGGCCCTCTTCTTGGGAAGCCTCGATGATGAAAAGTCGGCTTTACGTCTTCGGAAGAAATAAAAGCTTTGCACTTTATAAACCCTTTCTGAGCGTTTGACGCCATTCTCTCGGGCTTCGCACCCAGCAATGCAAAACAGTCCTGCAAGGTAGGCTTAGGTGGGCTTTGGGATCGTATTGCAGGTGGAATTTCCTTTAAAGCAAGGGTGTCAAACACAAGGCCCGCGGATCGGATTTGGCCCACGATGTGGTCAGATCTGGCCCGCGGGCCCATCCTGGAAAATGTAAGGGGCCGGCCCATATTGTTTCGGGCCGGTCTACCTAGTACGAAGACGTAACACGCTAGCAGTTTGGGGTGTCGTGTCAAGCTGGCCACGCCCCCTCCCCAGACAGCCCTGCCCCTCCCAGTGGTTTAATGACCCCGTAATCCCTTGCGGGTTGGAGTTGGGGCAATTGAATGGAGTTGAATGTTTACTGGCCGGATGCTTTCCCTGTCACCAATACGGAGGTTTTTTCCTCCCAGCAGATATATTCTCACTGTGCCCAGAGAGAGAAATATCAGTGTCAAGATGTCCACGCCCACCCAGTCAGCCACACCCACCCAGTGGTTTAATGACCCGGTAGTCCCTTGCGGGGTGGAGTTGGGGCAATTGAATGGAGCTGAGTATTTACTGGCCGGATGCTTTCCCTGTCGCCAATACAGAGGTTTTTCCCCCCAGCAGATATATTCTCACTGTGCCCAGAGAGAGAAATATCAGTGTCAAGATGGCCACACCCACCCAGTCAGCCACACCCACCCAATGGTTTAATGACCCCTTAGTCCCTTGTGGGGTGGAGGTTCCCCCCCCCAGCAGATATATTATCACTAATGAGCCTGCTCATTAGTGTCGCAAGGGCTGACCGTTGTAAAGCAGGTCACTCACCGGACTGACCTGATTTTGTGATCTTAGCTTAGCGGTCGTTAAGCTAAGGCGTGGCAGTCATAAACCAAGTCACTCCCTGAGACCAAGCTGATTTTACAAGCTGTTTTGTGGCCGTCATTAAGCTGATGCGGTGGTCGTAAAATAAATCCTTTGCAGTGGTTTTTTTTTTTGCCAAAAACTGGAATCAAGGGCCACAAGCGACCAGCAAAAACGGCAGAAATTATAGTCGCAGCACTGAAAGGTACTGCAAAATGCCTTAAATGCAGTATTTATGACCGAGGACAGGTAGTCCTTGACTTACAGCCACAACAGAGCCCCAAACTTCTGTTGTTAAGTGAGACATTTAAGTGAGTTTTGCCCATTTTATGAGCTTCCTTGCCACCATTGATAAGAGAATCACCGTGGTTGACACGTTATTAACCTGGTTGTTAAATGAACCTGCCTTCCCACATTGACTTTGCTTGTCAGAAGTTTGCAAAACGGGGATCACGTGACCCCCTTGGGACTCAGCCACGGTCGTAAGTATGAATCACCAGTTGCCAAGCACCTGAATTTTGATCCCACGATCATGGGGATGCTGCAAAGGTCATAACTGTGAAAAATGGTCATAAGTCGCTTTTGCCAGTGCCGTTGTAACTTTGAAACGGTCGCTAAATGAAGTGTCATAAGTCGAGGACTACCTGTACATAAGATGTTATTTATGTCATTTATAGTTTTATGTAAATATTTACATCAATATTTAAATGTTTATGTAAGTATTTAAATGTTTACGTAAGTATTTAAATGTTTACGTAAGTATTTAAGTAACACTTAGAATCCTGCATCCAGTTCTGGTCACCAAGATAGAAAAAAGATGTTGAGACTCTGGAAAGAGTGAAGAAAAGAGCAATAAAAATGATTTGGGGGCTGGAGGCAAAAACATATGAAGAACGGTTGCAGAAATTGGGGTTCTCTAGTCAAGTGAAAAAAAGGACCAGGGGTGACATGATAGCAGTCTTCCAATATCTCAGGGGCTGCCCCAAAGAAGAGGGAGTCAAGCTATTCTCCAAAGCACCAGAAAGCAGGACAAGAAGCAACGGATGGAAACTAATCAAGGAGAGAAGCAACCTGGAATTAAGGAGAAACTTCCTAACAGTGAGGACAATTAACCAGTGGAACGACTTGCCTTAAAAATTCGTGCGTGCTCCATCACTGGAGGCTTTGAAGAAGAGACCGGACAGCCACTTGCCTGAAATGATATGTGTCTCCTGCTTGAGTAGGGATGGGGGTCAGACTAGAAGATCTCCAAGGCCCCTTCCAACTCTGTTATTCTGTTAAATGTGGCTAGTTGGCTAGTGGCCAAAATGCAGCCACATAATTCGGCGGGGATGTGCAGCAGCTGTTGAAACTTAGGAATGGGTTGTAAGCAGGGGTTAAATGCTACCGGTTCGCCCCGGTTTGAGAGAACCGGTAGTGATAAAAACGCCCGGTTTGGGCGAATCAGTAGTTAGAAAAAGCTCATCCGAACCAGTATTTCTGATGATCCTCGCTGTTCTACTTACCTTCCCAAGCCTCCTTTTTCCGCGCTTAGTGTGCGTTTGGTGTGCGGTGTGCGGTGTGCATTTTGGCAATCACCACGCATGCGCAAGTAGATAACTGGTGGCAATTTGCGGAGGATTTCACCACTGGTGGTAAGTACTTTTTTTTCAGGTCCGCCGTAACTTTGAACTATATGACCGGTTCAGTGGTGAAATCTAAAATTGGTTACTACTGGTTCTGTGGGCGTGGCTTGGTGTGTGTGTGGGGGTAAATGTGACTGGGTGGGTGTGTCCATTTTTTTTTTAAACTTTTAAAATCATTTTTTCTACAATCTCTTCAGCGAAGAGGTGGCAAAAAAATGCTTTCAAAAGGCTCTGACGATCCCAGCTGAGTTGCCTGATCGGCAGAGACTTTTTTTTCTTTTAAATGCCTCTGACGATCCCAGCTGAGTTGCCTGATCAGCAGAGGCTTTTTTTCTTTTAAATGCCTCTGACGATTCCAGCTGAGTTGCCTGATCGGCAGAGGCTTTTTTTCTTTTAAATGCCTCTGACGATTCCAGCTGAGTTGCCTGATCGGCAGAGGCTTTTTTCCTTTTAAATGCCTCTGACGATCCAAGCTGAGTTGCCTGATCGGCAGAGGCTTTTTTTCTTTTTAACGTTGAAAAGCTTTTTTTCGGCCGAAGAGGTTGTAGAAAAAATGCTTTTAAAAGTAAAAAAAAAAAGCCTCCGATGATCGCGCGGCTCAGCTGGGCATGGAGGGGGGGGCAGGGATTTTTGCTACCGGTTCTATAAACCACCCACCTCCATCGCTACCGGATTGGGCGATCCGGTCCGAACCGGGAGCATTTCATCTCTGGACCGGTTATATGTCGAGGACTCCCTGTAGACGTTTCTCCCCCTCCCCACTGCATTCAAAGGCAAAGACCCTCCCTTGATTTTCACCAGTCTAGGCAGGCAAAGCAGCCCAGGCCTCACAACGAAGAACTGACCACAGTTCAACAACACGACAACGTTTATGCCATTTAATCTTCACAACTATTTCGGGAGAAAGGGACCGAGAACTACGGGGGATCCTTGGCTGAAGCGGCTCTAGATTCCTTTTTTTTCCAGGGGGAGAAATTTTGAGGCTTTGCGTCTACTAAGCGATTACCCGGAAACGAGGGACGAAAGCGGGAAGACATCAGAAGGAAGGCCCGAATTGCCCGGCTGAAAAATCCATCAAGTGGTCCAAATCCAATTCTTCTTTGGAACCGTCCATAAACACCACCGGCTCACACTTTTGCCAAAGCATGGCGGAACGACCGCTCTTGGCATCGAGAAACATGCTAACTCTGCATTTCAATCTCTGGAAATTGGGAAGATAGAAGAGGAAGGGGAAAATGAGTTAGAACAGGGCTGTCAAACTCCAGGACTGCAGGCCGGATGTGGCCCGCAGGGTGCTAAGATCTGGCCCGAGGGGATGCCCTGGAAACAGCAAAGGACCTCTGTTGAGGTGCCTCTGCCAGCGAAAAACAGAGCTCAGGCTGGCTTTCATGGCTAAGGCCGGACTAGAACTCCCTGACTCCTGGTGACTGATACGAAGTCACTCAGCTGGCTTTCATGCCTAAGGTGGGACTAGAACTCCCTGTCTCCTGGTGACTGATAAGAAGTCACTCAACTGGCTTTCATGCCTAAGGTGGGACTAGAACTCTCTGTCTCCTGGTGACTGATACGAAGTCACTCAACTGGCTTTCATACCTAAGGTGGGACTAGAACTCCCTGTCTCCTGGTGACTGATAAGAAGTCACTCAACTGGCTTTCATGCCTAAGGTGGGACTAGAACTCCCTGTCTCCTGGTGACTGATAAGAAGTCACTCAACTGGCTTTCATGCCTAAGGTGGGACTAGAACTCTCTGTCTCCTGGTGACTGATACGAAGTCACTCAACTGGCTTTCATACCTAAGGTGGGACTAGAACTCTCTGTCTCCTGGTGACTGATAAGAAGTCACCCAGCTGGCATTCATGGCTAAGGCAGGACTAGAACTCCCTGATTCCTGGTGACTGATACAAAGTCACTCAGCCGGCTTTCATGGCTAAAGCGGGACTAGAACTCCCTGACTCCTGGTGACTGATACGAAGTCACCCAGCTGGCATTCATGGCTAAGGCGGGACTAGAACTCCCTGCCCCTTACCTGAAGCCGGTCATGCCATTGGAGAGCTACGATGCAGACTTACGGACTGCGAAAGAACGGCAGCGCTACCTGGGTGGACATTCTTGGCAATACGCCACACAGATATTTTGGGCTATGCATCTTACCTTCTGCTCATGCTTAGGCAAAGCTACGCATTGAACCGATTCTGTGGACGGAAGCTCATACCACGGGACTGAAAATTTTCGGCCTTCTTCATTGGTACAGTTGGTTTTCACCAAAAATTGCGTGAAGATCACGATAGTGCCAGTGGCGCTCTGGAAGAGGAATAACAAAGGTTGGAAGGGACCTCAGAGGCCTTCTAGTCCAACCCCCTGCTCAAGCAGGAGACCCGATATCATTTCGGTCAAACAGCTTCTTTCAATCTCTTCTTGGAAGCCTCCAAACGCTAGAGCATTCACAACTTCTGGAGGCAAACTGTTCCGCTGGTTAATTGTTCTCACGGTCAGGAAATTTCTCCTTAGTTCTAGGTTGCTTCTCTCCTGAATCCTAGGGACCTTGGAGGTCATCTATGCCACTCTGCTGCTGCCCAATGGAGAAATCCTCAGACTACCCCAGACAAGGAACTATCACGCAGCTGGAGAAAATGGGCGAGAAACAGACTCACCAGTCATGAAGTGAAGCAGCAGGCACTGAGACTCGGTGGCGTACTGGTTAGAGCGCAGTACTGCAGGCTACTTCTGCTGCCTGCCGGCTGCCTGCAATTTGGCAGTTCAAATCCCGCCAGGCTCAAGGTTGACTCAGCCTTCCGTCCTTCCAAGCTGGGTAAAATGAGGACCCAAAGACTGACTCTGTAAACCACTTAGAGGGGCCTGTAAAGCCCTGTGAAGCGGGCTATAAGTCTAAGTGCTATTGCTCTTCCTTCCTTCCTTCCTTCCTTCCTTCCTTCCTTCCTCCCTCCCTCCCTCCCTCCCTCCCTCCCTCCCTCCCTCCTTCAGTGTTTACTCCCTTGAAAGGGGTAAACCCTGTGCTTCTATGTATGGAGTTATTATAGGCCACCTCTGCGAACAGCAATAAATCTGCCCAGTTATCTTGCTGATAATTTATGTAACATCTCAGATATTGTTCCAATATGGAATTGGTTCTTTCACAAGCCCCATTTGTCTGGGGGTGGTGGGCAGAGCTTAAACCCTAGGTGTGTTGTGGCCCCGCCCTCTGAGCCTGTCCCATCGGAGGAAGAAAGCTCCAAGCATGAGGAAGAGGAGTCAGCCAGGCCTCCCTCTCCAGGCCCCTCCCCTCTGGCATTGTCTCAGGTGCCGGCCGAGGGAGAGGAGGTTAGCAGGGAGACAGCTGGTTCATCTCAGAGTGACGAAGAAACATCATTCCTGGACGCACACCTCCGAAGGCGTGATAAACGATTGCAGCAGCTTAGGAGGCGTGCTAGGGATTAGAACTGAGTCACTGGACCCAGAGACTCTATAATAGAGGGTAGTGGTCAGGGATCCTTGTGACGAACAAAAGCAAACCTTGGATAGTCACTAAAGCCTCGTCCGGAACTGCTGAGAGAAAGATTTATAGTGTCGGACATTTGGACTCTTGAGTATTTATCTTTCTGTTTTACTGAGAAAATAAAGTCACTTGGCAGACGGTGTGTCTATCGCTGCCAAGTGGGAGATAAGACCTGGGTGTGTTCCAAAGTGTTTCCTTAACCCTTGGCTGTCTGTGTTTGGGTGTGTGTGTGGACGGGGACAGATCAGGGTGGTGCCTATCAACCCTAGGAACTCTCTCCAAAAATGGGAGGTAAATTGAATTCCCCTGTCTGAGATTATATGTTTTGGAGCCCCATGTAACCTGTACACATGGTGGACAAACATTTTCGCAAGTGTTTTTGCGGAAGGGATCTTGGGACATGGAATGAAGTGCACTTGTTTGGAAAACAAATCAGTAACCACCCAAATAACTTTGTTCCCCCCCACTTTCAGGCAATTCTACAATAAAATCCATGGAGATCTTCTTCCATGGGGCATCCGGTCTGGCAACACTCTGAAGTAGTCCAGGTGGCTTTCCAGGAGGTCTCTTGGATGACGCACATATGGGACAGCTGGCCACATATGCCTCTATGTCTTTCTTGAGTGTGGGCCACCAGAATTGCCGTTTGACTAGATGTAACATTTTCACAAATCCGAAATGCCCAGCAACTTTGGCATCATGAGCGTGCTGTAGAACTGTTGCTCTCAAACCGGCGGGAACATATAACCTGGCTCCCACCCAAGCAAGTCCATCCCGAAGCGTACACTCATTTGAATGGGCCAGAAACCACTCGTCGGTTTTTAGAGCTTCTTGTAGTTGCTTAGTCAAGTCGTCCGACAGAGTTGGATCTGCCTTCGCCTGGGCTCTAGTAATTACTGGTGCAGCCAGATGGACTGAGGGGATCATTGGCCGAATCACCTCCTCTCTAACACTATTGTATTGCGGCAGTCTAGAAAGGGCATCTGCCATGAAGTTCTTCCCTCCAGAAAGGTAGCTCAGGGAGAAATTAAATCGTTTGAAATGATGAGCCCAGCAGACTTGGTTTGGGGAGAGTTTACGGGGCGTTTTTAAAGCTTCCAAGTTTTTGTGGTCAGTCCACACCTCAAACGGGTGCTTAGCCCCCTCAAGGAACTGCCTCCACGTTAATAGTGCTCAACGAACTGCAAAAGCTTCCTTCTTCCATATGGCCCATCTCCTCTCGGTCTCCGTCAGCTTACGAGAGGTATAGGCATAAGGCCTATTCCTTCCTTCCTTCCTTCCTTCCTTCCTTCCTTCCTTCCTTCCTTCCTTCCTTCCTTCTTCCCTTCCCTTCCCTTCCCTTCCCTTCCCTTCCCTTCCCTTCCCTTCCATGTTGTGCAGCGGTTTGATTAGAATGAAGTATTGCAGGCTAATTCTCCCCACTGTCAGCAGTTCGATCCTGACTGGCTCAAGGTTAACTTGGCCTTCCATCCTTCCGAGGTCAGTAAAATGAAGACCCAGATTATTGGGGGCAAGAGGCTGACTCTATAAACCCCCTTCCTCCCTCCCTCCCTCCCTCCCTCCCTCCCTCCCTCCCTCCCTTCCTTCCTTCCTTCCTTCCTCCCTCCCTCCCTCCCTCCCTCCCTCCCTTCCTTCCTTCCTCCCTCCCTTCCTTCCCTCCCTCCCTCCCTCCCCAGAATGCAGCATTGCAGGCTAATTCTGCCCACTGTCAGCAGTTCGATCCTGACTGGCTCAAGGTTGACTCGGCCTTCCATCCTTCCGAGGTCAGTAAAATGAAGACCCAGATTATTGGGGGCAAGAGGCTGACTCTATAAACCCCCTTCCTCCCTCCCTCCCTCCCTCCCTCCCTTCCTTCCTTCCTTCCCTCCCTCCCTCCCTCCCTCCCCAGAATGCAGCATTGCAGGCTAATTCTGCCCACTGTCAGCAGTTCAATCCTGACTGGCTCAAGGTTGACTCAGCCTTCCATCCTTCCGAGGTGGGTATGTAAAATGAGGATTGTTGAGGGCAAGAGGCTGACTCTGTAAACCGCTTTAGAGAGGGGGGGTAAAGCATTGTGAAGCGGTATATATGTCTACGTGCTATTGCTATATTATAAAATACGTTCTTGCAAGAGCAGGTGGCCAGCTATGAGGGCACACAGAAGAATAAATTTCTCCAAGTTTTTATTCCCCCCACCCGAACCACAAATCCCCCCTGCAGCCGCCTTTGACAAAGACCACAGGATTGCAGTCTTCCCAGAACGCCTGTTTCTCCACGAATCTCCCCCCGCCCCCACCTACTTAATCTATTTCCATGCCTTTTGCCCGGTTCCCTTTTTTTCTAGACTATTTTTTGTCCCCTTTTTAAATTTCTTAACCTATATTTCCTTACAAACCTTGCAGCATAAGCATCATAAATTGAGAGCAGTCTGGGTGTTAGACTGTGGGGTTAAAACTGTTAACTTAATCTGCTTGCCCGAGCTTGAGTCGTTGATCGGAATCGCAGACTCTTCCCGTTTTTCCAGTCTCGATCTTTTTACCCTTCATGTCCCAATAACTTACTGGACTTTTAAACCCACGTCTCTCAAAAGTTGCTCCCTCTGCAAAAAACAACACTATCTCTAACAAACACCCTTTGAATGGGGTGGGAGGAGGAATGGATTTCCAGAGGAAAAAATTGCAGGCTATAGGAGCCAGGAGCCAAGATGCAGAAAAGCCTCCAAGTGGCCTCAACGACTCTCTAAAACAGTGTTTCTCAACCTTGGAAGCTTGAAGATGGGTGGACTTCAACTCCCAGAATCCCCCAGCCAGCGTTGCTGGCTGGGGGATTCTGGGAGTTGAAGTCCACCCATCTTCAAGCTACCAAGGTTGAGAAACACTGCTCTAAAAGGATGCAAATAACCAGCCGTCTGCAAGGAATATCAACCCTTCCATTCTCCACCATCCTGTCAGAGCTGGAGAAGCTTCTGGGATGAGAAGCGAAACGTCTTCAAAAGAAAAAAAAACAAGGAAATCCAGTTGCCTCCTGAAAAAAAAAAAATCACCTTTTGGGACAACTCTCTACAGACTTCCACCTGTACTGTAGTTTAGGAAAGCGTGTTAAAACTCCAGGAAATGTAGTCCACCTCTTTTCAGAAAAAGAAAACTAAAGGACTATGAAAAATCAATCTGAAACAGTGACTCCTTCTCCAACGGCAGGCAGGTAAGTGGAGGAACCGAGAAGTAAGAACTAAGGAGAAATTTCCTAACGGTGAGGACAATTAACCAGTGGAACAGCTTGCCACCAGAAGTTGTGGGTGGGTCCAGAAGGGGATTTTTTCGGGGCTCGTTTTTGGAGTGGGAGCGGGCAAATGACAGATAGGGAGTTGTTAGTTTGGGATGGGTCAGGGGGTAGCCAAACTCCTCTGTGGATTGCATAACCCATCATCCCAACTGCGCCCCTTTCCAAGGCTGTCCCTTGAATTACCTTTACTTTGACATCTGTATCTTCTATGGGTCTGTAGAAAGCAGTTTTGCGTTTGTTGAAGTAATCCAGAGCCTGTTGCTTCAAGAACATGGATTCGTGTATGCTTCTGCTTTCCTTCTGCATAATTTCGCGATACATCTTCCCTCTTTCCTCCAGTTCTTCCGAAGTCGATTCCTCTGGAAAATGTAGCTTCTTCTCCTGTCTTTTTGGTTCTTCTGAATTCGGTTCCTCTGGAACCACTTGCTGCTTCTCCTCTTTTTCCGGTTCTTGCGACGTGGAATTCCCTTTAGGGCAGCAGCTCTTTTCTGGAGGCACTCCTGGTCCACAACATTCCTTTTTCTCCTCCGCCACTGAGGTCCCCCAGACCAGGACACAGGCCAGAAGCAGCTGCAGACCCACCAGGAAACTTCTCATGATGGCCAGGAGATGCAGCGAAGGTCGAAACCGTGGGCTGGAGGAAGGAAGGGCATTGATATAAGCTCCGAGGAAGCCTCCCCCTCCAGGAAAGCTCCACCTTCAATCCAGTAGAATCCCTCCTCCTGAGGTTGGGTCTCTCTCTCTCTTCTGCTAAGCTTGATCCAAAGAGAAGAGTTGGTCAAACACAACAACCTACCTTGCTCAGAGGTTCTCCTCGTCCTTTTCTCCTCTTAGAATAGGAATAGAATCACAGAGTTGGAAGGGACCTTGGAGGTCTTCTAGTCCAACCTCCTGCTTAGGCAGGAAACCCTACACCACTTGAGACCAATGGTTACCCAGCCTCTTCTTAAAAACTTCCAGTGTTAGAGCATTCACAACTTCTGGAAGCAAGTTTAATTGTTCTCACTGTCAGGAAATTCCTCCTTAGTTCTAAATTGCTTCTCTCCTTGATGAGTTTCCACTCGTTGCTTCTTGACCTGCCCTCAGGTGCTTTGGAGAATAGCTTGACTCCCTCTTCTTTGGGGCAGCCCCTGAGATATTGGAAGACTGCTATCATGTCTCCCCTAGTCCATCTCTTCATTAAACTAGACATACCCAGTTCCTGAAACCATTCTTCTTTATATGTTTTAGCCTCCAGTCCCCTCATCCTCTTAGTTACTCTTCTCTGTACACTTTCCAGAGTCTTAACATCTTTTTTGACCAAAACTGGATGCAGGATTCCAAGTGTGGCCTTACCAAGGCATAATAAAGTGGTATTAACACTTCATGGGGGTCTTTTTTTTAAAAATTTGATTTATATGCCGCCCTTCTCCAGAGACTCAGGGCGGCTTACAATGCGCTAAGCAATAGCCTTCATCCTTTTGTATATTTTATACAAAGTCAGCTTATTGCCCCCACAAACTGGGTCCTCATTTTACCTACCTTAGAAAGGATGGAAGGCTGAGTCAACTTTGAGCCTTGGTGAGATTCGAACCTGCAGTAATTGCAGGCATCTGGTCTTAATAACCAGCTTAATAACAGGGTGCCTTAGACCACTGTACTACCAAGGCTCTTGATTCTATCCCTCTGCTGATGCAGCCTAGGATAGCGTTGGCTTTTTTTTTGGCAGCTGCTGCACACGGCTGGCTCCTATTTAATCTTATTTATGCATTTCTTCTGACTCACTGATGGAAGCTGAGATTGACTTTCAAACTCAGATGAGGTTAAGCCTTTGTGAAATTATATACCATTTTACCTGGGCAATCCATGTCCTCCAGCATCTGGGAAGAATCTCAGGCCAATTTATTTTTGTGCCAGTGAAGACAGGCGTATTCAGAAGCACACCTGTATGTCTGAATGGGCCTCTCTCTCTTTTTTTTTTAAAATAATTTGATTTATATGCCGCCCTTCTCCGGAGACTCCGGTTTACAATGCACTAAGCAATAGCCTTCATTCTTTTGTATATTTATACAAAGTCAGCTTATTGCCCCCACAATCTGGATCCTCATTTTACCCACCTTAGAAAGGATGGAAGGCTGAGTCAACCTGGAGCCTGGCAAGATTCGAACCTGCAGTAATTGCAGGCAGCTGGTCTTAATAACAGGGTGCTTTAGACCACTGTACTACCAAGGCTGCTGCTGCTGCTGCTTCTCCTTCTCCTTCTTCTTCTTTCTCCTTCTCCTCCTCCTCCTTCCACAAACCTCATTTCCTTCCAGCCCTGATGATGCTAGCTAGTTGGGTCATGAAACGTCTTCAAGAAAACAACCAACCTGAGAGAGCCGCAAGGAACCCACAAACCTTATGGGACCCATCAATCCTGAGCTACAAAGATTCCCTTTCTGATCGAACCACAGGGATGCATGGTCTGAATTTAAACTAGCAGATTGTAATTTCTTCTGCAGCTGGCCAGCTGTTTTCATGTCGATGTCTTAGTTTGACCAACATCCCTGAGGTTCCGGAAAAAGGCCCAAGGTTCACAGTCCTTCTTCAGGCAGAGAAAAAAGGGATTTTTCTTCCCCCGAACGTTGTACTCTAGAAAAGTCAACTCTTGAAAGATGTTGAGAAGAGCAGCAAAGATGATTAATGGGCTGGAGCAAGGGTTGGTATTCTCGTACCTTTGCTACCAGTTTGTAAATGTGAGTGTGCTTGCTTTGCCTGCGTGCGCCACTTCCACACATTCACAGAGCCTTCCGTACATGCGCAGAGCATCAAAAACGGGGATAAATGGGACGTGATTATATCCGGGCAGGTGGGCGGAGTCACCTGCAGCTGCTGCTACCAATTTGCCTGAACCGGATAGAACCTGGAGCTGGGGGCTAAAACATACGATGAACGGTTGCAGGGATTGGGCATGGTGTCAGCATTCTGATGCTGCCATCAAAAGACGAGGGTTGACTTTTCACCTACTTATTTTCTCTGTAGATAATATCCCCTAGGAGATGGGATGGGAGGGGGGAACATTCCTGTGGGGGTGAGGTCAGAAGCTAGGGAGACTGACTTGCAAGATGGCCAATGAGAAGATGAGAATTGGGAAACGGAAAGGGAAGGGTTTGGGGGGGTCAGAGGGTTAGTATCGTCTACGACTTAAGTCGGGGCCAGATCTGTCGTACTCAATAAATGGAATATTCCAGCAAAGATTAATTGTTTGGGAGTGCAATTTATTTGAGATGACATCGAAACCTGACACATGGCTCGTTTCATGAAAAGTAGGGGTGGCGTGAAAGCCGTCTTCCAATATTTGAGGGGCCGCCCCGAAGAAGAGGGGAGGGTCAGCCTCTTCTCCAAAGCACCCGAAGGCAGGACAAGAAGAAGCAACGGATGGAAACTAACCGAGGAGAGAAGCAACCTGGAATTAAGGAGAAACTTCCTAACAGTGAGGACAATTAACCAGTGGAACAGCTTGCCACCAGAATTTCACTCATCACTGGAGGTTTTTAAGAAGATACTGGACAGCCACTTGTCCAGAATGATATAGGACTATGATGGTGAATCTACGGCACGCGTGCCCAAAGTGGCACACAAAGCCATGTCGCCCAGCACGCCCGGTCTTGCCTGTTTATCTTCTGGGTTTCTGGCACGCATGTGCCTGTGACGATCATCTATCCTTCGTGTGCATGGCAGTGCCAAAAATCGGCTTGCACATGCACACCGGACAGCTGATTATCGGGTGCACATGCACCAGGGGTGGGTTCTACTTACTTTTACTACCGGTTCGCAGCGGGGCCGCGGGCTCTTCTGCGCAGGCACTCTTCTTCATGACGTCAAGGTTAGTGGGCAGAGCCTCCCGCTGGTTTTACTACCGGTTCTACAGAACCGGTGCGAACCGGGGGCAACCCACCACTGGCATGCACACTAGTACCTGGAAGTTCAGCTTTTCCGGAGCACGCCCCCGACAAGCCATCCCTGGTATAGGATCTCCTGCTTGAGTAGGGGGTTGGAGTAGAAGATCTCCAAGGTCCCATCCGACTCGGTTATACTGCTGCTCCTGTTAACCCTGGGCACTCTTAAGTATCTGAGATTTAATTTTAATTTAATTTAATTTCCAATTTATATACTGCCCTTCTCCCTGAGGACTCAGGGCGGTGTACAGCCAAGATAAAAAACATAGAATACAAATATTAAAAAACATTTAAAAATATATATAAATTTTGGCCCAAAAGTTAAGAAATCACAAACTAATTAAAAGAATTTAAAAATTTCTTCTTAAGCCAACCCGGCTTGCTGGAAAAGATGGGTTTTCAGGGAACGACGGAAGCCATTGAGCTCATGGATTCTCCTTATCTCTGGGGGCAACTGATTCCAGAGGGTGGGAGCCCCCACCGAGAAGGCCCTCCCCCTGGGGGTCACCAGCCTACATTGTTTGGCTGATGGCACCCTGAGGAGGCCCTCTCTGTGGGAGTGCACGGGTCGATGGGAGGTCATCGGTGACAGCAGGCAGTCTCGAAGATAGCTAGGCCCGATGCCATGGAGCGCTTTAAAGGTGATAACCAACACCTTGAAGCGCACCCGGAAGACCACCGGGAGCCAGTGCAGCTCGCGCAGGAGCGGTGTTACATGGGAGCGCCATGCTGCTCCCGTCACTACCCGCACTGCTGCGTTCTGGACCAGCTGGAGCCGCCGGGTGCTCTTCAAGGGGAGCCCCATGTAGAGAGCATTGCAGTAGTCAAGGCGAGAGGCGAGAGATCACAACAACCAGGACTGTCAAGCCACAAAAAGCCCATCCCTGGACTTCCCACCACACAGGAAGACGCAGTTAAGAGGAAGACAGCTTGGCCGATTTTTTGATTTCGGCAGGACACTGTCCAGCTCGGCTATTTCTCAAGCTCGGCTACTTTAAGATGGGCGGACTCCAAATCCCGGAATTCCCCAGCCAGCATGGGAATTGTAGTCCACATATCTTAAAAGTTGCCAAGCTCGAGGGACGCTGCTCCGGATGGCGATGCCACGTTTCCAGCCATGTGCCAACACAGCAAGTTTGTGCGCTTCTGTTCTGGTTGCGTGGCACGGTCCTTCTTGGCCCCCCGCCCCATCTCCTCGTGCCTCAAGCTCCCCCAAGCATAAACCCAGGTCTTTGAAGCCAAGGAAAATGAAAGCACAGGTCAGTGGCACGGACAGGTTTCCGAACAATGGAGAAGGGGCGCCATTCATTGGGATTTTTGTCAACAAGGTTTTGGCAAAGGGCGTTATTTGGGCTCCCCGAAAGAGGCCCTGTTTCTAAGCCGGCCGCGGTCCAAAGAAAAGTTCAAGGGGGATTATGAAGGGCTTGGCTGAAGCCAAAGTCAACCTGGCCTTTTCTGCGGGGTTTCCGATGCGAAATGTCACTGCCCTTCAGTGCGGTTGGTTGAGCAGCCCGCTGGGTCTGGTGTCCGCCTTGAAAGATGGATGACAGGCGGCCACAGATAAGCCTGATTGTGCTTTGTGTTCAGGTTCAGGGTGGGACGTTGTGTTTTCTCTTAGGAAGCCAGTGTCCTGGGTTGCTTGGTTGGTCTGCAGGCTGAGAATTGTATTTCCTTCCTCCCTCCTGACAGTGAGAACAATTAGCCAGTGGAACTCCTTGCCACCGGAAGTTGTGAATGCTCCAACACTGGAGGCTTTCAAGAAGAGACTGGAGAGCCACTTGTCTGAAATGGTACAGGGTCTCCTGCTTGAGCAGAGGGCTGGACTAGAAGATCTCCAAGGTCCCTTCCAGCTCTATTCTGATTGATTGGTTGATTGATTGATTGGTGAGGCTAGAACCAGGAGACGTTAGCTGTAGTTCAGGCAGAGTCCAGCTGGGGGACTTTGGACCAGTCCCTCTTTTTCACTCCTAGGAAGCCCCTTCTGAAAATATCGGGCCAAGAAAACTGCAAGGACTTTCAGTGCAACTATCCAGAGTCATACAGGGATGCGGTGGCTCAGTGGCTAAGATGCTGAGCTTGTCGATCGAAAGGTTGGCAGTTTAGCGGTTCGAATCCCTAGTGTACTCTGCGTAACGGGGTGAGCTCCCGTGACTTGTCCCAGCTTCTGCCAACCTAGAAGTTCGAAAGCAGGTAAAAAAATGCAAGTAGAAAAATAGGGACCACCGTTGGTGGGAAGGAAACAGCGTTCCGTGCGCCTTTGGCGTTGAGTCATGCCGGCCACAGGATCACGGAGACGTCTTCGGACAGCGCTGGCTCTCTGGCTTTGAAATGGAGAGGAGCACTGCCCCCTAGAGTCGGGAACGACTAGCACATATGTGTGAGGGGAACCTTTACCTTTCTCCAGAGTCAAGATTAACTCAGCGGCATGTTCACAGTCACAAATTGAAAAGATGAGCTCTCCAACGTTCGGTTCCATTGATCTCCTTCAGGGAGACCCACAGAATGGAGTCCAAGGCCTTGAAGGGGATCTTGGAGGTCTATTATTTACTTTATTTATTTATTTATATCAAATTTATATACCGCCCTTCTCCCTGAGGACTCAGGGCGGTGGACAGCCAAATAAAAACATAGACTACAAACATTAAAATACTATTAAAAAGACATATATAAATATAGCCCCGTGATTAAAAGACAATGATAAACCAATTAAAAACATTTAAAAGTGTTAGGCCAGCCCGGCTTGCTGGAAAAAGAAAGTTTTAAGGGCACGGCGGAAGGCACTGAGGTCTTGGATTCTCCTTATCTCTGGGGGCAACTGATTCCAGAGGGTGGGTGCCCCCACAGAGAAGGCCCTCCCCCTGGGGGTCACCAGCCTACACTGTCTGGCTGATGGCACCCCGAGGAGGCCCTCTCTGTGGGAGCGCACGGGTCGATGGGAGGTTGTCGGTAGCAGCAGGCGGTCTCGCAGATAGCTAGGCCCTATGCCATGGAGCGCTTTAAAGGTGATAACCAGCACCTTGAAGCGCACCCGGAAGACCACTGGGAGCCAGTGCAGCTCGCGCAGGAGAGGTGTTGTATGGGAGCGCCATACAGCTCCCGTAACTACCCGCGCGGCCCGCATTCTGGACCAGTTGGAGCCTCCGGGTGCCCTTCAAGGGGAGCCCCATGTGGAGAGCGTTGCAGTAGTCCAGGCGAGAGGTGACGAGGGCATGAGTGACTCTGCACAGGGAATCCCAATCAAGAAAGGGCCGCAAATGGCGTATCAGGTGAACCTGACAAAAAGTCCCCCTGGCCACAGCCGTCAGATGTTCCTCCAAGGACAGCTGCCTATCCAGGAGGACTCCCAGATTGCGAGTCCTCTCCGCGGGGGCCAAAGACTCGCCCCCAATAGTCAGAAATGGAGTCAACTGACTATATCGGGATGCCGGGAACCACAGCCACCCAGTCTTGGAAGGGTTAAGTTAGTTTGTTTGTTTATTTATTTATTTATTTATTTATTTATTTATTATATTTCTATACCGCCTTTCTCCCGTAGGACTCAAGGTGGTGTACAGTCAAGAAAAATATAGACACACAAACATAAAATTGCTAATTAAAATTATTACTTAGTTTGGTCAATTAAATAAAACCCAGAATTAGATAACATTTAAAAAAAAAATCATTCACACGTTCATATGTTTAGCCCCGCCTGTTGAAACATCAGGGGTCTTGGGGGCACGGCGGAAAGCACGGAGATCAGGGATATTTCACATCTCCGGGGACAGTTCATTCCAAAGGGTTGGAGCCCCCACAGAGTAGGCCCTCCCCCTGGGAGTCGCCAGTCGGCATAATTTGACTGACGGTACCCTGAGTAGTCCCTCCCTGTGAGAACGAACTGGTCGGTGGGAGGCTATTGGTGGCAAAAGACGGTCTCGTAGGTACCCAGGTCCTAAGCCATGGAGAGCTTTAAAGGTGATAACTAACACCTTGAATCGCACCCGGAAGACCACCGGGAGCCAGTGCAGCTCGTGCAGGAGAGGTGTTACATGGGCGTAACAAGCTGCGCCCATAATCACCCGCGCGGCTACATTCTGGACCAGTTGGAGCCTCCGGGTGCTTTTCAAGGGGAGCCCCGTGTAGCCCCATTTTTGAGTTTGAGCCGGTTTCTCCCCATCCAGATCCGCACAGCCTCCAGGCACCGGGACATTACTTCAAGGGCATCGTTGGGGTGGCCTGAGGTGGAGATGTACAGCTGGGTGTCATCAGCGTGTTATTAGCCGAGTGGTCCCCAACCTTTGTGGCTTGGCGACCCGGTAGGAGAGGAGAGGGGAACCAGGCCGTGTAAATGGCGGGCCAGTGCATGTGTAAGCAGCTCAACTTGCACAAGCGGTTGGCCAGCGGTGTGCATGCCCAGGCATGCCAAACTTGTGCCAGCCCGCCGCTCGTGCGAGTTGCCTGCTGCTCCCGCTGCCCCGTTACGAATAGGCCACGGCTTGGGAGTTGGGGACCCCTGTTGTAGCCCAACCCCTGCTTAAGGCAGAAGAGCTTGTACCATTTCAATCAAATGGCTGTCCAGTTATTCCGTCCAGTGACGGAGGACCCACACTTCAGCGGGCAAGCTATTCCGTGAATTGTCCTCCCTGTCAGGCAGTTTCTCCTTCGTCCCAGGTTGCTTCTCTCCTTGGTTAGTTTCCCTGCGTTGTTTCTTGTCCTGCCTTCTGGTACTTTGGAGAATAATTTGACCCCCTCCTCTTCTTTGGGGCAGCCCTTTAAATACCGGAAGACTGCTATCATGTCACCCCTAAACTTTCTTAGACCAGAGTTCCCGCAACAGTTCATCCTAATTTGCAGTGGTGCGGTGCAGTACTGCAGGCTACTTCCGCTGACTGCCGGCTGCCTGCAATTTGGCAGTTCGAATCTCACCAGGCTCCAGGTTGACTCAGCCTTCCGTTCTTCCAAGGTCGGTAAAATGAGGGCCCAGATTGTTGGGGGCAAGAGGCTGATTCTGTAAACTGCTTAGAGAGGGCTAGAAAGCACTGTGAAGGGGGATATAAGTCTAAGTGCTATTGCTATTTTCCTTCCTTCTTTCCTTCCTTCCTTCCTTCCTTCCTTCCTTCCTTCCTCCTTCCTTCTTCCTTCCTTTCTTCCTTCTGTCAAGTTTCCGAAAGATGCCCTAATTAATTCATGAGCCATGATCCAAACTTCCTTCCGTCCTTCCCAGGTCGGTAAAATGAGGACCCAGATTGTTGGGGGCAAGAGGCTGATTCTGTAAACTGCTTAGAGAGGTCTGGAAAGCACTGTGAAGGGGGATATAAGTCTAAGTGCTATTGCTATTTTCCTTCCTTCCTTCCTTCCTTCCTTCCTTCCTTCCTTCCTTCCTTCCTTCCTTCCTTCCTTCCCTCCCTCCCTCCCTCCCTCCCTCCCTCCCTCCCTTCCTGTGGTTATAAATACAGAATCGCAAACAAACTTTCCCTACAGTTGGAGTTTGATCCTGACTGGCTCAAGGTTGACTCAGCCTTCCGTCCTTCCAAGGTCGGTAAAATGAGGACCCAGATTGTTGGGGGGCAAGAGGCTGACTCTGTAAACTGCTTGGAGAGGGCTGTAAAAGCGCAGTGAAGCGGGATATAAGTCTAAGGGCTATTGCTAAGTGCATTTATGGTTTAGCTTCCAGATTCTTGGTCACCACACACACACACAAACACAGAGACACAAATTCGAAACATGGGCTCTCCATCGTTGGGTTCTGCTGCCACATCCTTCCTCCAGTCTCACAAGTGTCACCCAGACCCCAAACAATGGACGAAGAGGCAACACATGGTCAGATCTGTGCAATTTAGGGTAATTTTATTCTCCTATTTCAGAACGAAGGCAAAGGCAGAGAGCTATGGGGATTTGGGGAATGAGATGGGTGTGCGATGGGTTCCTCTTAGGGTGGGCCAGTGGGGAGGGTGAGTAGTTGCATCTAAGTGATTATGTGGTTGTTAGGGAAGGCGGGGAGGGGGCTTTCCTCCCGGAGCTGAGCATCAGTTGCTGAGACCCTTCAAAGGTTTGGGTAATTGTTTAATCCCGGGGATTATTGTGCAGTCCTGGCTGATGACAGCTTTCTTTTCAGTTCTCATGTCGAGGAAGATTACGAAGGTGCAGTTGTGTTTCTAAAGAAGCAAAGAAACCAAAGAGTTAGAAAATGGGGAGGGGTCCCTGAGAAGACAGGGATGCCGAGGTTTTGGATCAGGAAGTGAGAGGTTGGGGCATTGAGCCAGTCTTGCCTAGTGGTGAAGGCACCAGGCGAGGAAGCAGGAGACACTGAGTTCTAGTCCCACCTTAGCCAAGAAAGCCAACTGGGTGACTTTGGGACAATCACCAGGAGACGGTGAGTTCTAGTCCCGTTTTAGGCATGAAAGCTAAGTGACTGAGTCAATCACCAGGAGACGGTGAGTTCTAGTCCTGCCTTATCTATGAAAACCAACTGGGTGACTTTGGGCCAATCACCAGGAGACGGTGAGTTCTAGTCCCGTCTTAGGCATGAAAGCTAAGTTACTGAGTCAATTACCAGGAGACGGTGAGTTCTAGTCCCGTCTTAGGCATGAAAGCTAAGTGACTGAGTCAATCACCAGGAGACGGTGAGTTCTAGTCCCGCCTTAGGCATGAAAGTTAAGTGACTGAGTCAATCACCAGGAGACGGTGAGTTCTAGTCCTGCCTTATCTATGAAAACCAACTGGGTGACTTTGGGCCAATCACCAGGAGACGGTGAGTTCTAGTTTTAGGCATGAAAACTAAATGACTGAGTCAATCACCAGGAGACGGTGAGTTCTAGTCCTGTCTTGGGCACGAAAGCTAAGTGGCTGAGTCAATCACCAGGAGACGGTGAGTTCTAGTCCCGTCTTAGGCATGAAAGCTAAGTGACTGAGTCAATTACCAGGAGACAGTGAGTTCTAGTCCCGTCTTAGGCATGAAAGCTAAGTGACTGAGTCAATTACCAGGAGACAGTGAGTTCTAGTCCCGTCTTAGGCATGAAAGCTAAGTTACTGAGTCAATTACCAGGAGACGGTGAGTTCTAGTCCCGTCTTAGGGATGAAAGCTAAGTGACTGAGTCAATCACCAGGAGACGGTGAGTTCTAGTCCCGTCTTAGGCATGAAAGCTAAGTGACTGAGTCAATCACCAGGAGACGGTGAGTTCTAGTCCCGCCTTAGGCATGAAAGCTAAGT
The DNA here is from genome assembly GCA_022577455.1 of Arizona elegans. Classification (NCBI taxonomy): domain Eukaryota; kingdom Metazoa; phylum Chordata; class Lepidosauria; order Squamata; family Colubridae; genus Arizona; species Arizona elegans. Next base: position 3,806,345 of record JAKOOJ010000027.1, on the reverse strand, counting down.
GACTGAGTCAATCACCAGGAGACAGTGAGTTCTAGTCCCGTCTTAGGCATGAAAGCTAAGTTACTGAGTCAATTACCAGGAGACGGTGAGTTCTAGTCCCGTCTTAGGCATGAAAGCTAAGTGACTGAGTCAATCACCAGGAGACGGTGAGTTCTAGTCCCGTCTTAGGCATGAAAGCTAAGTGACTGAGTCAATCACCAGGAGACGGTGAGTTCTAGTCCCGCCTTAGGCATGAAAGCTAAGTGACTGAGTCAATCACCAGGAGACGGTGAGTTCTAGTTCCGCCTTAGCCAAGAAAACCAGCTGGGTGACTTTGGGCCAGTCACTATCTCTCAACCCAACCTACCTTTCAGGGTTGTTGTGGGGAAAATAGGAATAAATAAATAAAGTTTATTATCATTGTGTATACACAGTATACCCATAGAACGAAATTCACATAACACCCAGGGACCAGACCCAACTCACATGACAATCCCCAGACACACACCCCACCCACCAAAAATCCCCCACCCCTAAAACCTCCCAAGCATCCACACAACAGACCAAGTAATGCTGTAAACAGCTCATCGTGGATGGTGTGTGGGTTATGTTCGCTGCCATGAATTATTTGTCCAAATAATAAAGACAAGATACAAATCAAGCGATCGATAATGTACCACAAAACCCAGCTGGTTTGCTTAACGGATTAACAGAGTTGGGAGGGATCTTTGCAGGTCATCTAGTCCAACCCCACTTACTTGGAGAATACTTCCAGATAGTTTTTGCTTGAGGAAGCTCAATGTCATTATTATTTATTATATCCTACCCATCCCAGAGATAAAGGAGAGGTTTTTTTGTGAGCTGGGCAGCTACATAAATGTACAAAAAGGGCGAAGCCAGATCGCCGAGCCTTAATTCAACCATCCCCATTCAAAACCGGCCATCGTTTTTGCTAGGCAGGGCCAGTTGTCCGAGATTCGAACTCGCAACCGTTACCTCCTGTTTAAATTGCGGTAGAAGATGGCAACCCTCCTTCTCCAGGTAGGCTCTGGAATATTCCACGCCAGCCTCTTTTTGCTCTTCGGTTTTGGTGCAGTTCGTCTCGGCCAAAAGCATCTTGACGTAGAGCATGACGCCGATGGCTTTCTGGTGGTCAGAGAAGAGGAAGAAGGAATCGCATTTCAGAAAGGTGGATTTGGATCACCCCGCGTCTCTCACTCCCTCGCCCTTACAAACCTCAGGGAGTTTTTTGAACTGCGTTGAGTTCAGTCCGGACCCTGAAACTTTTAAGGGTTCGGTTAAAAATTAAAAAAAATATAAGGGAGGGCCACTTTGGACCATGTGCAGAGTGCCTTTTCAATTTCAGCCATCAGGGAAGTAGAGTTTGTACAATATTTGCGCACACACACGAAAAATAGAAACAAATTTTGATGGGGGAGGAGAAAAAGAAAAGAATAAATAGGCATTATATAAAAATGATGAGAGGGAGGGGTAAAGGCTGCAGACGCACCAGGCTAGAAACCAGGAGGCTGGGAGTTCTAGTCCTGCCTTAGGGGTGAAAGTCGGCTGGGTGACTTTGGGCCAATCCCCAGGAGACTGGGAGTTCTAGTCCTGCATTAGGCGTGAAAGTCGGCTGGGTGACTTTGGGCCAATCCCCAGGAGACTGGGAGTTCTAGTCCTGTTTTAGGCGTGGAAGTCGGCTGGGTGGCTTTGGGCCAATCCCCAGGAGACTGGGAGTTCTAGTCCTGCCTTAGGGGTGAAAGTTGGCTGGGTGGCTTTGGGCCAATCCCCAGGAGATTGGGAGTTCTAGTCCTGCCTTAGGCATGAAAATTGTCTGGGTGACTTTGGGCCAATCCCCAGGAGACTGGGAGTTCTAGTCCTGCCTTAGGCATGAAAATTGTCTGGGTGACTTTGGGCCAATCCCCAGGAGACTGGGAGTTCTAGTCCTGCCTTAGGTGTGAAAGTCGGCTGGGTGGCTTTGGGCCAATCGCCAGGAGACTGGGAGTTCTAGTCCTGCCTTAGGCATGAAAATTGTCTGGGTGACTTTGTGCCAATCCCCAGGAGACTGGGAGTTCTAGTCCTGCCTTAGGTGTGAAAGTCGGCTGGGTGACTTTGGACCAAAAGACGTATTACTTGATAGGTAGATCTTTGTAAGTGCGTAAATGGAAGGGGTTTTGGCTGGCGGAGGGGGTTCCTGCTCACCTTGTACTCCAGCTGTCCATCCTCCAGATGTTTGTAGTAGGTTCCCTCGCTTCGTTGATTGAAGTGGGCGACGGCTTGCTCCTTCCTGTAGTGAGGCACAGCATTGGAGGTTTGAGCTGCTAGTTTCCTTATCCTCTCTTGCTCTTCCTCGGCGAAGCCCTTATAAATTTCACTCGAGTCCCCCGTTGCGTCTTCCGACTTTTCCCAAAAGGGGCGCCTCATTCTAAAACGCTTTTTCCCCTTATGGGGAGCCTTTTTTTGGTCAGCCGCTTCTTCTTCTACTGCTACACGGGAAGGCTTCTTTTTGCCAGCCTCTTCCTTTCCGTGGGAATGCTTCTTTTTGCAACATTCTTTATCTTTGTGGTGATGCCTCTTCTCGCAACAACACTCCTCTTCCTCGTGGTGGCACCTCTTCTTGCAACAACACTCCTCTTCCTCGTGGTGGCACCTCTTCTTGCAACCTTCCTCCACACAGCGATGCCTCTTTTCACAGTGACACTCCTCTTCCAAGGAACCCTCCTCTTCCTCGCCGTGTCTCCCTTCCACCGCAACCACGGCCAACAACAAAGCGCAGCTGAGAAGAACCAGCTGGAAACCTAGCCAGGACCTTCTCATGGTGTCCAGGAGATGCTGAAAGAAGCCAACGATCCTGGCTGGAGGACGGAGGCTGATATACCTCTCAGGAAGCCCTGCCTCTTGGGTTGGCTCCACCCACCAGCTGGTAGAACCCCGTCTCCTTTAAGTCAGGTCCGCCCATTGGCAAGATCTGGGAGGAAGGAAGGGCTGAAGAAGTCCATCCCATCGTTTCATTGTCCCTCGTCATTCCAAGGAGACCTCACTTGGGGATGCCAAGGCACCGTAGACGAGGGCTTTTCTTCCTTCATCTCGTCAGCAAATTTGTGTCGTGGCAATGCAGGAGAATAAGTGTTACAAGGGACCCTGGAGGTCTTCTAGTCCAACCCCCTGATGACAAGAGGCCCTGTACCATTCCAGAAAAGCGGCTGTCCTTCTTAAAAGCCTCCAGTGATGGAGCACCCACAATTTCTAAAGGCAATTTGTTCCAGTGCTTTATTGTTCTCACTGTCAGGAAATTTCTCCTTAGTTCTAAGTTGCTTCTCTCCTTGATTAGTTTCCATGCATTGCTTCTGGTCCTGCCCTCAGATGCTTTGGAGAAGAGCTTGACTCTCTCTTTTTTGGGGCAGCCCCTGAGATATTGGAAGACTGCTATCATGTCACCCCTTTTCACTAGACTAGAAACAGAATAGAAATAGAATAACAGAGTTGGAAGGGACCTTGGAGGTCTTCTAGTCCAACCCTCTGCTTAGGCAGGAAACCCGATACCATTGCAGACAAGTGGTTTTCCAACATTTTCTTTAAAACTTCCAGTGTTTGGAGCATTCACAATTTCTGGTGGCAAGCAGTTCCACGGGATAATTGTTCTCATTGTCAGGAAGTTTCTCCTTTAATGCCAGATTGATTAGTTTCCATCCGTTGCTTCTTGTCCTGCCCTCAGGTGCGTTGGAGAATAGCTTGACTCCCTCTTCTTTGGGGCAGCCCCTGAGATATTGGAAGACTGCTATTATGTCTCCTCTAGTCCTTCTTTTCATTAAACTAGACATACCCAGTTCCTGCAACGGTTCTTTATATGTTTTGGCCTCCAGTCTCCTAATCCTCTTGGTTGCTCTTCTCTGCACTCTTTCTAGAATCTCAACATCTTTTTGATATCGTGGTGACCAAAACTGGATGCAATTATTACCAAGGCCTTATAAAGTGGCATTAAGACTTCACGTGATATTGATTCTATCCCTCTGTTAATGCAGCCCAGAACTGTGTTGGCTTTTTTGGCAGCTGCAGCGCACTGCTGGCTTATGTTGTCTGGATTATGAGTAAAAAAATAAAGCTTACATTTCCTTTATTTACTGGTAGGATTATTGTCCATTTATTCGTACTCATTTCTTACGTTTATACCTGTTTATACTTATATGTTTATATGTTATATATATACTTATACTGTACTTATTTTCTCATACATGCTTGACAAATAAAATAAATAAAATTAACCAAGAGGCACCTGATCACTACTCCAACTTTTGGCAAAACACTTTGTGTGAACACTGGGGGAAACCAGGATTAAGAGCAGGAACTGTGAGAGGGATCTTGGAGTCTTAGTGGGCAACCAGCTAAATATGAGCCAACAGTGTGCGGAGGCAGCCAAAAAAGCCAGTGCAATCCTAAATTGCATTAACAGAGGGATAGAATCAAGATCAAATGATGGTACTAATCCCACTCTATAAAGCCTTAGTAAGGCCACACCTAGAGTCCTGCATCCAGTTTTGGTCACACTATAAAAAAAGATGTTGAGATTCTAGAAAGAGTGCAGAGAAGAGCAACCAAGAGGATTAGGAGGCTAAAACAGATGATGAACGGTTGCAGGAACTGGGCCTGGCTAGTCTAGGGAAGAGGATCAGGGGAGACAGGAGAGCCTCTTCCAATATTTGAGGGGCTGCCCCAGAGAGGAGGAAGAGGGTCAAGCTATTCTCCAAAGCACCCGAAGGCCAGACAAGGAACAGTGGATGGAAACTGATCAAGGAGAGATTCAACCTGGAAATGAGAAAATTTCTGACAGTGGGAACAATCAACCGATGGAACAGATGTTGCCTTGCCTTGAGTCCACTAGAAGACCATCAAGGCTCCTTCCAGTCCTAGAATTCCATGTATTGCATTGTAATGTCTTTTTAAAGGGTGGGGGGGGGTGTTATTCTTATTCTTGAGTGCCAGGGGGTTATATGTTGTGGGTTTTTTTTTTTTTTTTTTTGTATTTTTAATTCTGGCATGCTGCTCAGTCATTTGTGTGAGGTGGGTGGAGGGGATGTACAAAAGGAGTGGGGGAAGGACATGGAGGGAGAGAGGGAGGAAGGGAGGGAGGGAGGGTATGGAGGAAGAGAGGGAGGGAGGGACATGTGAGAGGGAGGAGGAGAGAGGGGAAAGAAGGTAGAAAGGAAGAAAAGAAAGGAAGGTAGAAAGGAAGAAAAGGAAGGAAGGAAGGAAAGAAGGAAGGGAGGGTATGGAGGAAGGGAGGGATGGAGAAAGGGAGAGAGGAAAGAAGGTAGAAAGGAAGAAAAGAAAGGAAGGTAGAAAGGAAGGAAAGGAAGGAAGATAGAAAAAAGGAAGGGAGGGTATGGAGGAAGGGAGGGAAGGAGAAAGGGAGAGAGGAAAGAAGGTAGAAAGGAAGAAAAAGAAGGAAGGAAGGAAGGGTATGGAGGAAGGGAGGGAGGGAGAGAGGAAAGAAGGTAGAAAGGAAGAAAAGGAAGGAAGGTAGAAAGGAAGAAAAGGAAGGAAGGAAGAAAAGAAGGGAGGGAGGGTATGGAGGAAGGGAGGGAGGGAGAAAGGGAGAGAGGAAAGAAGGTAGAAAGGAAGAAAAGAAAGGAAGGTCAAAAGGAAGAAAAGGAAGGAAGGAAGGAAAGAAGGAAGGGAGGGTATGGAGGAAGGGAGGGAAGGAGAAAGGGAGAGAGGAAAGAAGGTAGAAAGGAAGAAAAGAAAAGAAGGAAGGAAAGGAAGAAAAAGAAGGAAAGAAGGAAGGAAGGAAGGGTATGGAGGAAGGGAGGGAGGGAGAAAGGGAGAGAGGAAAGAAGGAAGAAAGGAAGAAAAGGAAGGAAGGTAGAAAGGAAGAAAAGGAAGGAAGGAAGGAAAGAAGGAAAGGAGGGTATGGAGGAAGGGAGGGAGGGAGAAAGGGAGAGAGGAAAGAAGGTAGAAAGGAAGAAAAGAAAGGAAGGTAGAAAGGAAGAAAAAGAAGGAAGGAAGGAAAGAAGGAAAGGAGGGTATGGAGGAAGGGAGGGAGGGAGGGAGGAAGAGAGATAGAGGAAAGAAGGCAGAAAGGAAGGAAGGAAGGATTTATTTTCAAATTCGCTCAGAATTCTCTGTGCTGTGAAAGCCTTGGCATCCTCTCTGCTAGCTGTCCCTGACCTCTCCCAATTTGAGGCCGAATACTTTTCCATGCTTTCCTAGCTGGAGATCCTGGGATCTGAATGTGGGACCTTCTACCCATGAAGAAGACCCTTGGACACTGAGGGAGCCACAGTCTCATTGCTGAAACCCTCCCAAAAATCCTCTCTTCCCTCTCTGATCTCTTGACGGTGGGCCAGTTTTCTTGGCCTCTTCTGTTTTGGACTCGCCTTTGAACTTTCTCCCAGCCTGATTTTTGGGGGCCACTCTGATTGCTCCCCTCTTTCTCTGGACAGGATGTTATTATTTCTGGCAAGGAGATCCTTCCCTGGACCACGCATGCATGGCCAGTTCTGGCCAGAATACTTTGAAGTCATTGAGGGACCAGAAGTAAGAAACATCTTCAGAACGTTTTGTGTTTTTAAAAAGGAGCCAAAGATAATAATAAAGACAGTCAATCCCAAACAATGAACAAAGAAGAGCCTTCATTTCTGAAAGCCCCAATTCACCTGAGTTTGACTTGGCAAAGATTTGGCCGAAGCCAATTTTAAGCACATTAGAGATAAGCAATGCACAAATATTCCAACCGGCCAAGAAAAATCTCCGGTGACCTGGAAAAACATTGGATTATTCTCCAAAAGGTTAATTTTCTCCATCTTGGTGTGAAAAGACACCTGTAAAAATCCCTGCGTTCTTTCTTTCTTTCTCTCTTTTTTTCCTTTCTTTCTTTTTTTTAAAATTTGATTTATATGCCGCCCTTCTCCGGAGACTCAGGGCGGCTTACAATGTGCTCAGCAATAGCCTTCATCCTTTTGTATATTTATACAAAGTCAGCTTATTGCCCCCACAACTGGGTCCTCAATTTACCTATCTTAGAAAGGATGGAAGGCTGAGTCAACCTTGAGCCTTGGCGAGATTCGAACCTGCAGTAATTGCAGGCAGCTGGTCTTAATAACCAGCTTAATAACAGGGTGCCTTTAACCACTGTACTACCAAGGCTCTTTTATTTTTATTTATTTTTTTAAAGGAAGATAAAATTTACTCCACAGTTGTTTTTATTGGGCATAACTGTAGATTGTACAATTATAGAGACTACTTTGATTTTGAATTTAACAACTGCAGCCAGACTTTTGGTGGCGCAATATTGGAAGAAGGAAGAATTACCTACTATTGAAGAATGGACATTAAAAGTAGCTAATTTGGCGGAGATGGCTAAAATCTCTGCATATTTGAAGGATCGTTCGAATGAAAGATATGTACTGGAATGGAGAAGATGGAGAAGACTATATACAAAACAAATATGGGACTAAAAAGTTGCAAACAGCTTATGAATGAAATATTTAGATGATTTTTCTTTTTATTCTGACATTTTGGTGCCTATGGGGGAGTTAAAGAGTAAGGGGGAGTTAAGAGCTTATAGCTAGTTTGTTTATGTTAGATTATGTTTGTTAAATGCAATACCCTGTATTTTGCTCTGGGAAGTTGGGGGGGGGGGAGGGAGAAGAGAATGGGTGGGGGGAGGAGGGGGGAAAATTTATTTGTAAAAAAAAAAAAGAAAAAAAATCCCTGCTTTCGATATCTGTTCCAACCCACTCACCTTTCCCCAAGTCTAATCTTTTAATCCCTTTCCACCCATTTCATCTTCCAGAGGGGTCAGGGGAAAAAAAAATGTCTAAACTTAATTTCTCTTTGTTGTTCTTTTTTTCCAGCCAGAAAAAACCAAACGGGACGAGAAGTTTCTTTGTGAGAACAATGTACCTCTCTTACAGAAATTTTAGGTGGACGTGGGGGGCCGGGGTAGGATTTGACACACAAACCAAAAGGACCAGAAATGTCACCATTTCTTTCTTTTTTTAAAAAAAACAAAGGCCATTTTTGGGTCTACCCCCCGAATGCCAAATTTATTGATTGATTAAATTCCCTTTAAATTCCCTTATAATTTAAAGAGGGAAAAAAAAAAACATCGTAGAAGGATGGCTTTGGCGGCATCTAAAATCCTTAAATTGGTCTGCGTGGAGCAGTCAAGCAAATTTGACTTATCTTTCTTGCTTATTGAATGAATATATTTGAATTTTGGCTTAAGCCCAGGAGAGGAAAAAAAAAAGGGAGAATTGGGTTTCGAAGGCTGGTTCCGGAATGTCCTACCCAAAGACATCCATTGTGGGGTCAGATCCATGTCTACGGAGGGGAAGGCACGCGACTGAACCAAAGAAAGGGATTTTTTTAAAAAAAATTTGATTTATATGCCGCCCTTCTCCGGAGACTCAGGGCGGCTTACAATGCGTTAAGCAATAGCCTTCATACTTTTGTGTATATTTATACAAAGTCATCTTATTGCCCCCACAAACTGGGTCCTCAATTTACCTACCTTAGAAAGGATGGAAGGCTGAGTCAACCTTGAGCCTGGCGAGAGTTGAACTTACGTTAATTGCAGACAACTGGTGTTAAATTACAGTGCTTAGTCTGCTGAGCTATCCAGGCTCCAGGCTCATGAAATGGATAGCTATCCAGCTATCCATTTCATGGCCAACCAAAGCCTTCTTTTAAGGGAGTGGCATTCGCTTGCCCAGCCTGAGATGCCTTCACCAAATCAACTTTTGGGACGTGTCTCAGGGAAGGCGGGGCTGTTTGAACCTGCGGGGTGGAGCCACTGAACCTATATCAGTCGGTGCCCGCCACCCCCAGCCCGCCCATTGCTGCCCAAGGAGTTGTGGTGTTGGCTTTGGCACCATGGGAGGCTACTGGCAGTTGGTCTTTGTCTGCTGCCTACTTGTCCAAAGTCTTTCAGCAGAAGACTCGGTGAATGACAATTCAACCTCTGCGGTGAACGACAATTCAGCCTCTGCGGTGAACACGGACGAAGAGCTGGAGAAGAACCTCGGGCAACGAATCGCTTCCCTGCGGGAAATGGGGCGAGATGAAATTCACGAGTTCGACAACTTAGCCTTGATATATTTTAACTCGCGGGAAGCGTCCATCTTCACAACCTTGGAGGACGCAACTGTGACGGTCAAGGTAAGGAGCGTCTCGAAGCCACTGAGATGGTCTCCATCTGATGACTGTTTCGGTGAGGATTGTAGCCATTGGGCCATTTAGCACCCTCTCTCTCGTCCCACAGGAAGGCTGGACGGTAGTTCCCATAATTCCTGGTCTTGTCAGTTGCAGAATTAAGGTGATGACCCAGGGCACGGCACAGAGATAACATAAACAGCTGACAGTTCAAACCGCCCCTTTATTGCTCCAAATTTTCCCAAACGCTCCCACGTTTCTGGCAAGTCCCAGAGCAGAGTGATAACAAACCCCCACACAAACCTCAAGCAGCTTCTTTTTGCCTGTCCCCCGTTCCCCCCCCCCCCCCCCGTGATAGGAGAGCACTTTTTGCACGTTGAGAGACGTTTAATTTCCTGCTTAGAAGGGAGTGGTTGTAGCAGTCAAGATGGTGGCTGTGATTGCACACTTGCAGGTGCCATCTCAACTTTTTTGACCTCGTAAGGTTCGTCGATACGCTTAAGTCAACAATGAGCCAAAAGAAGAATTTAAGCGGAGGCTTGAGAAAGAATCAGCATTTATTTTGATCAAAGCAAAAGGCTGGGTAGACCATTCCATGAACATACAGACAAGGTGCATGTAAGGAAGGCCACACCTTGGGGAAGATATGGCATCCTTTTATACCTTCAGAGACATCAGCTTAGTACCCAATTCTGGCCCCCTGGTCCATGCCTTCCTTGTAGCCCTGCATTGGCTGTGCAGCAAGGAACAAGGGGGCTGAGTGTTTAGCAACAGAGGGGCTGGGTGCTTAGCAACACAGGTATTTGCCCAATGTAACCCTGCCAAGCCATGACATAACCCACTCCAGGCACTGAGTTGTACAGAAAAACAAGATAACAATTCTACTGACTCCACTATTATTTCCCACCAATTCTACCTGTCCTATTATGATTATGTCCCTTCAACCTCTCTCCCTGAGGATGACTTTGCCCTTTGGGGAGCATCTCACAGTCAAAACACCACTGATTGTTTTCCTAGAAAGCCATCGGATCCATGGTGTACCTGCGGATGACCATGGAAAAGACCAACTGCACCAAAAAAGACATAAAATATCGCAGCGTATTTGACATCAAGAGACTCTCGGACTCTGAAAACGAAGAACCCACGAAATATTGTGGGCCACTTGCTGGTGAAGACAAGGAGGTGAGGAAATAGGGTTTGGCCTTTAATAGGGCTGCATGGGAACTCCACCCTGGGAAAATTCAGCAGAGTAACACCTTCCAGCGACAGGATCCCCGGCAAATTGATTCATTTTTAATTATTTTAGATATTTTAATGTCCTGCCTTTATTGTTTTTCTAAATGACTTAAGGCAGGAACGTATGTAATAGTTCTTCTTCCTCCTATCTTCCCCACAACAACAACAACTCTATAAGGTGGGTTGGGATGAGGGAGGGACTGGGCCAAAGTCACTCAGCCGGCCTTCGTACCTATTACCTAAGGCAGGACTAGAACTCAAGGTCTCGGAGTGATTGGCCCAAAGCCATCCGATTGGCTTTCGTGCCTAAGGTGGGACTAGAACTCACTGTCTCCTGGTTTCTAGCCTGATGCTTTAACCACTAAACCAGGGCAGGGGTGGGCCGCTGGGGGTTTGCAGGGGGTCGGGAGAACCTCTAACTAAGATTCGGTGCTGTTCGGCGAATCCTCTAAATCCCACTCTTGGCTGGCCCCGCCCACCCCTCCCCGCCCCTCCCCACGCCGCCCGTTTTGGATGCAGGTAAGTGCAGAGTGCGCACGGAGGCTTGGGGAGGGTGAAAAACGGGCCTACCGGAAGTTCGGGAAGGCTGGAAACGGTCCTCCGGAGCCTGGGGAGGCTGTTTTCACCCTCCAGGAGGCTCAAAAAAAAGCCTCCGGAGCCCGGGGAGGGCAAAAATGACCCCTCCGCCCGTGGTGTAGGAGGCCGACTAGGTCACACCCACCATGGCACTGCCCACCCACCAACCAGGCAGAGAACCCCTGGTTAAAATTTTTGAAGCCCACCCCTGGACCAGGGGTTTCCAATCTTGGCAACTTTAAAACTTGTGGACTTCAACTCCCAGAATTCCTCAGCCAGCTGAGGGATTCTGGGAGTTGAAGTCCACAAGTCTTAAAGTTGCCAAGGTTGGAGACCCCTGCTTTGCTGGCTGAGGGATTCTGGGATTTGAAGTCCACAAGTCTTAAAGTTGCCAAGGTTGGAGACCCCTGCTTTGCTGGCTGAGGGATTCTGGGATTTGAAGTCCACAAGTCTTAAAAGTTGTCAAGGTTGGAGACCCCTGCTTTGCTGGCTGAGGGATTCTGGGATTTGAAGTCCACAAGTCTTAAAGTTGCCAAGGTTGGAGACCCCTGCTTTGCTGGCTGAGGGATTCTGGGATTTGAAGTCCACAAGTCTTAAAAGTTGTCAAGGTTGGAGACCCCTGCACTAGACCATGCAATGTGCCTGTTAACCTGTTTTCTGGAGGCCGAACTCTGGATTTACACTCAATCATTTAATTTTTTTTTTTTAATCTAGAGCAGGGTTTCTTAAAAGTTTGGTCCTAGGACCCTGGGAGGCCCCAAGATCCTCTTAGGGCTCCCTAAAATCCAAATGACTTGCAAGCCCAAATTGAAAAATAATACAAAACAGGTAGTCCTCGACTTACAACAGTTCGTTTAGTGACCATTCAAAGTTACAACGGCACTGGAAAAAGTGACCTGTGACCATTTTTTCACACTTAAAGACCGTTGCAGCAGCCCAGTGTCATGTGATCAAGATTGAGATGCTTTGGCAACGGGCTCATATTTATGACGGTTGCCAACGTCCCCGTGGTTATGTGATCTCCTTTTGCGACCGTCAGACAAGCGTAGTAAATGGGGAAGCCAGCTAACTTTAACAACTTTGTTACTAATTTAACAACGGCAGCAATTCATAGGGGTCTGCAACCTTAAAGACTCAAAAAGCCATTTGGACCTGTTTCCCACATAAAAGAAAACACCGGGAGCCACAAAACCTTTCCGGTGCCTGACTATATCTTGACTGGCCACAAAACTAGTATATGTAGTTGAATTAAACGTTCTGTTTTCTTCTGAAACTTTTATTTTCTTGGATTTATCCATGGTTGGCCTACCGGGGGTTGAAAAGCTCAATAAATCGCATACCGGCAGGTGTTGCACATTGGCGGTTGTGACGCATATTTTGAGTGACAGGGAGCCGCAGCAGAGGGGTGAAAGAGCCACATGCAGCTCCAGAGCCGCAGGTTGCTGACCCCTGACTTAACAACTATCTCGCTTAGCAACAGAAATCTGGGGCCCAATTGTGGTCGTAGGTCGAGGACTGCCTGTAATGTACAGAAATGCATCAAATTAGACAAAACCGGGTTCCACCCGCAATGCATTGAGCAGCATGTTTTAAATGACTCTTGCTCACCTTTTGGAAAAAAATAACTCGTTGGAGGTTTTCAAGAAAAAAATAGGACGTTCATTTTTCCAGAATTGCGTAAGTTCTCCTGCCTTGAGTTGTGATTCCACTACCGTGTTTCCCCGAAAATAAGACCCTGTCTTATATTTTTTTTGAACCCTGATATAAGCGCTTTGCCTTATTGCCATGCGCTCAAAAGTCCGATTTGGTCTTATTTTGGGGAAAACAGGGTATCATGACCCCCTTAGAATCAGAGATGGAAGGGACTAACCCAGTGGTGAAATGTAAAATTTCTTACTACCGGTTCTGTGGGCATGGCTTGGTATTGGTGGGGGCAATGTGACTGGGTGGGCGTGGCCAACTTTTTTTTTTTTTTAACTTTTAAAACCATTTTTACTACAACCGGCCGAAGAGGTTGTTTAAAAAAAAAAAAAAGCTTTTAAAAGCCTCTGACGATCAGGCAACTCAGCTGGGATCGTCAGAGGCTTTTAAAGGCATTTTTTTTTTCTACAACCTCTTCAGCTGAAGAGGTTGTAGAAAAAATGCTTTTAAAAGCCTCTGATGATCCCAGCTGAGCCGCGCGATCATCAGAGGCTTTTTTTTTTTACTTTTACTTTTAAAAGCATTATTTCAGCCAAAGAGGTTGTAGAAAAAATGCTTTTAAAAGTTAAAAAAAAAAAGCCTCTGATGATCGCGTGGCTCAGCTGGGCATGGGGGTGGGGCAGGGATTTTTGCTACCGGTTCTCCAAACCACCTGCCGCCATCACTACTGGATCGGGTGATCCAGTCCGAACTGGGAGCATTTCACCCCTGGACCAGCCTCCTGCGTTTTTATGTTTCCAGGCAAGAGTGACGCTCATTTTATGTAAAGCTCATTTGAAATTATGATGGGAAACTTTTTACTGCACCTCGAACTTTCTAACATGTTCCTTGGTTTCCCTCCCCGTCTACCTCTCTCTCCCTTTCTATTTTCAGCAACTGGAATGCAAATTTGACATTTTTAAAAATGAAAGATCCTACGAAGAGGCTGTAGTGAGCCATGACTGCAAGCAGGTTAGAGTGATCGATAAGAGTTTTATTCTTGGTTAGCATCCTAAGCGAATGTGATGAAGCAAGCTGGAAGGCAGCCGCAGAAAAGGAGATGCCTGCTATTGCCCCACCTCATGCTAGAATCGCCGGTAGCCCCCTCTTGCCCCCCTTGTCCTGAAATAGGAGAATAAAATAAAAGCTTGGCCCGCTGAGTCTCTCACCTTTGCTCCTTGCAAAATTCTATTTATTTCCCAACCATTGCAACTGCAGAAGAGGTCAACGGCCCTCTAAACAAGACTCTGCAACTCAGTGGTGGGTTGTGTTCTGTCCCCGTCTCACACACGCACACAAACAGATAGCCAGGGGTTAAATAAAACTAGCAGACAACAAATTCTTTCGATAAGAGGCTTGGCAGCAACCCAGTAGCTGCTTGCCAAGAACTTTACTCAGAGGGAGGGGGTGTTCCTCCGACAGATAAACCCAAACAAGATACACACAGTTCAAGAATTGTCAAGTCCAGTCCGTATTAAATCCAAGGCAGATAACGTTGTTTCAAAGATACAATGTGACTCGCTAGTAGTTAGTTTTGTCCGTCACAGAGTCTGAATGGCCACCTCACCCCCTTTTATCCCCTGTGGGGTGTGGTCCAGTGACTCAGCCTAATCTCTGGCATGCCTCCTCTTCTGCTGCATTCGCCTGTCTCTCTGACGCTGGCGTGGATCCAGCCAAGACTTATCTCCGTCACTGTCCGACTGCGAGGAGATACCTGGCTCCTGGCCAATCTCTTCTCCGTCAGGAGACACCTGAGGTATTGTCAGAGAGGAGGGTCCTGGAGAGGGAGGCCTGGCCAACGCCTCTCCTTCATGTTCAGAGCCTTCTCCCGCCGATAACACAGGCTCAGGTAACGGAGCCACAACAGGTTGCTACTGGTTCTCCAGTAGTGGAAATTTTGAGTAGTTCGGGGAACCGGTAAATACCACCTCTGCCTGGCCCCGTCCCCAATCTATTCACTGCCTCCCGAGTCCCAGCTGATCGGCTAGAAGGAAAAAAACTGTTTAAACTCTTGCCGCGGGGAATCAAAGGGCCGCCCTACATCTGATCAGTGGTAAAAGGCAGTGTGGTGGTAGACCAGTGCGCTGGAAAAGCAAATGGGTAGACCAGTCCGCTCCAAAATAAATAGGTAGGCCGGAACGCTCCGAAAACAAATGGGTAGACCAAAAATAAATGGGTAGACCGGTACGGCTCTGCAAGCAGTTAAAAGCCTGGTAGACCATTACCGCTGCTAAATCCTAAATAATTCTTTGTCACATGACCGTCAAGCCATGCCCACAAAATAAGCCACGTCCACAGAACCAGTTGTAAAAAAATGTAGAAGCCACCCCTGCTCCAACTGATTGGAAAGCATCTGTTAACTCCAGTGGTTCAGTGGGGCTGACACACGGTGGGATTAAATTTAGATCCACACAGACCCAGCCGTGCAAGTTAGTCCTGTGATGGGGACTCTTACACCCAGTCAATCGAATCCTTCTCACACTTGGCCATTTTCCAACAACAAAAAAGGAGTTGAAAAGAGCTGAAGAAACAAAATAACCAATATGATGTGTTATAGGAAGACCTCGATTTATAGCCATTCGTTTAGTGACGGTTTGTCAGCAGTTTGTCTAACTTGGAAAGTTAGAAAAGAAAGACTCGCGACTCCATTCTTAGTGAAAGCACTGTAGAAAGTTAGCACCCGCCCCTCACCTAGAAGAATGAAATATTTTGAGAAATATTGAAAAAGGCAGAATATTGTATTTCCCTGGATGAGAAATGGAGAAATACATGCTCCTGGAAAGCAGCCCCCACCTTCCTTAATAGCCCACAGCAGATGTCAGCATTTAAGAGATAAAGAGATAGATAGCTCTATTCATAAGCAAATTCCTTGCAGCAAGGTCTGGACAAAGGTAGGATTAGCCCTCAGTCACAATAAGCCCCTTCATTGCATCAGCCCAAACTTCAACCAAACTTAGCTCAGACAAACATGACCCCTACATGGCCCCATGGGAGTCTGACAATAGCCAATAGAATACATGTTCTTGCACAGGAACAGGAAGTTCAAGTGCAAAGCCCAAGAGAAGGTAAAAAAAACCCTCACTTTCAACTCCCAGTGATCAGCTGCCCAGGACCATCCATGTGGGTCTGCTTCATCATTAAACCTTCTTTCCAATCAGCCTCCATGTTTCCAGTATCTCTCCCGGCTTGGAACTGAACCAGATGGATATTTCTTCCAACAGTAAAGATACAGGTTCCTCTTGTACATATGTGCTAGTCGTTCCCAACTCTAGGGGGCGGTGCTCATCTCTGTTTCAAAGCCAAAGAGCCAGCACTGTCCGAAGACACCTCCGTGGTCATGTGGCCGGCATGACTCAACGCCGAAGGCGCAGGGAACACTGTTATCTTCCCACCAAAGGTGGTCCCTATTTTTCTACTTGCATTTTTTACGTGCTTTCGAACTGCTAGGTTGGCAGAAGCTGGGACAAGTCACAGGAGCTCATTCTGTTATGTGGCGCTAGGGATTCGAACTGCCGAACTGTCGGCCTTTCTGATCAACAAGCTCAGCGTTTTAGCTACTGAGCCACCGCATCCCTATTCTTCGAGCAGGACACTTTACTAAAGCCAAGTGTTTCCAGCATGGCAAAGCCAAATCTGTTTTTTTCGCACCCAAAGCATCTGGTTAACTCTTCCCTTCTTCCCCCTTTCCCCATGAATATCTCCCCTTCTGCAATTGCATTCAAACAAATTGTTTTTGAGAACAGTCCCTGTCTTGGCAGGCTGGAGGGTGTTGCATCCCATACTCTCACGGGATGGCATGCTGCATAGTTTCAATTCCCCATATGGCAGATGGGCATCTGGCAAAGTATTGGCAATCCTGACACTATTTGAGGTTACAATGGCACCAGTGGTGAAATGTAAAATTTGTTACTACCTGTTCTGTGGGCGTGGCTTGGTGGTAGGGGGGTGTTAATGTGACTGAGTGGGCATGGCCAACTTTTGGGTTTTTTTACTTTTAAAAGCATTTTTTTGGTTGAAGAGGTTGTAGAAAAAATGCTTTTAAAAGCCTCTGACGATCCCAGCTGAGCCGCGCGATCATCAGAGGCTTTTTTTTTTACTTTTAAAAGCATTTTTTCAGCTGAAGAGGTTGTAGAAAAAATGCTTTTAAAAGCCTCTGACGATCCCAGCTGAGCCGTGCAATCATCAGAGCCTTTTTTTTTTTACTTTTAAAAGCATTTTTTCAGCTGAAGAGGTTGTAGAAAAAATGCTTTTAAAAGCCTCTGACGATCCCAGCTGAGCCGTGTGATCATCAGAGGCTTTTTTTTTTTACTTTTAAAAGCATTTTTTTGGCCAAAGGGGTTGTAGAAAAAATGCTTTAAAAAAAAAAAAGCCTCTGATGATCGTGCAAGCTCAGCTGGGCATGAGGGGGTGTGGCGGCAGGGATTTTTGCTACCGGACCATCTGCTGTCTTGCTACCGGATCGGGCGATCCGGTCTGAACCGGGAGGATTTCACCCCTGAATGGCGCTGAAAAAAAAGTGACTTCTGATCATTTTTCTCACAACCATTGCAGCGTTTCCCATGATCACATGATGAAAATGAATCACTGCAGTTTTTAGGTTAGTGCAGGTAAATCCTTGACTTACAACCATCATTGAGCCCAAAATTTCTGTTGTTAACTGAGACAGTTGTTACGTGAGTTTTGCCCCATTTTACAAGCTTTCTTGTCACGGTTGTTAAGTGAATCACTGCAGTTGATACTGTAAATTAGTAACCCGGTTGTTGAGTGAATCCGGCTTCCCCCATCGACTTTGCTTGTCAGAAGGTCGCAAAAGGAGACCTGATGTCCTTGGGACACAGCGACCGTCATAACTATGGACCAGTAGCTGCCAAGCAACTGAATTCTGATCACGTGATCATGGGGACGCTGCAAAGGTCGTAACTGTGAAAAATGGCGAGAAGTCACCTTTTTTCACTGCCGTCGTAACTTTGAATGCTCACTAAGTGAACTGTTGTAAGTCAAGGACTACATGTAACATGGTTGTCAAGTGAATCTGGCTTCTCGGTTTGACTTGTCAGAAGGCCGCTGCAAGTGTGAAAAATGATCCCAAGTCACTTTTTTCAATGCTGTTGTAACTTTGAACAGTCATTATATGAATGGCTGTAAGTTGAGGACTACCTGTACATACTTTTAAAAGAAAAGTATAAATTACTATTCTGCCTTTCTCCGAGCTTTAAAAAAAAGTGGTGCAATTTCCTTAAAAATATGCACACCTACCACGCTGCTTACCTTCGGCTGTGTTTGAACCCCAATCCTAAGCAGCAAGAAGCATGTGTGAATGTCCCCTTTGGTATTGGCAGCTTGGCATCCCAAATAAGGCCCAAGCAAACCCTCCCTTTCCTTTGGGGACCTCCCCTCCCCAATCCCAGGGACTTTTCTGGGTCAGGCAGAGACCCCCAAATCGTGCATCTGGAGTGAATATTGGGGTTTGAACCTTTTTTTAAAAAAAAATTTGATTTATATGCCGTCCTTCTCCGGAGACTCAGGGCGGTTTACAATGTGTTAAGCAATAGCCTTCATACTTTTGTATATTTATACGAAGTCAGCTTATTGCCCCCACAAACTGGCTCCTCAATTTACCCAGGATGAAAGGAGAAAAAACAGTGTGAAGTCTGAAATGAATGAATATTTCTGAACGATAAACAACATTTTTTTTCCACCATGTGACACCATATAAAGCCTTAGTAAGACCACACTTGGAATAATGCATCCAGTTTGGGTCACCACACTATTAAAAAAATGTTGAGATTCTAGAAGAAGTGCAGAGAAGAGTAACCAGGATGATTAGGGGACTGGAGGCCAAAACAGACAATGAACAATTGCAGGAATTGGATATGGATAGTCTAGTGAAGAGAAGGACCAGGGGAGACAGGAGAGCATCTTCCAATATTTGAGGGGCTTTTGCAGAGAGGAGGAAGGGGGTCAAGCTGTTTTCCAAAGCACCCGAAGGCCAGACAAGGAATAATGGATGGAAACTGACCAAGGAGAGATTCAACCTGGAAATGAGGAGAAATATTCTGACAGTGAGAACAACCAGCCAATGGAACAGAAGTTGCCTTCGGAGGTTGTGGGAGCTTCATCCCTGAAAGCTTTGAAGAAGAGATTGGACTGCCATCTGTCAGAAATGGTGTAAGGTCTCCTGCTTGGGTGGGGGGTTGGACTAAATGACCTCCAAGGTCCCTTCCAACTCTGTTAATCTGTAATACACTACAAGTAGTCCTCGACTTACAATTGTTCATTTAGTGACCATTCAAAGTTACAGCGGCACTGAAAAAAGTGACTTATGACCGTTTCTCACACTTATGACCGCTGCAGCATCTCCACGGTCATGCGATCAAAATTGGGATGCTTGACAACTGACTCCTATTTATGACGGTTGCAGTGTCCCGGAATCATGTTGATCCCCTTTTGCGACCTAGACAAGGAACGTCAGTAGGGAAGCCAGATTCACTTAACAACCGTGTTATTAACTGAACAACTGCAGGGATTCCCTTACAATGGTGGGAAGCAAGGTTTGTAAAATGGGACCAAAAAAAAATCACTTAAGGACTACCTTGCTTAGCAAAGGAAATTTTGGGTTCCATTGTGGTCGTACGTTGAGGACTATATGGAGAAAATTGGGACCAAAAAGACTCAGCAGGAAAGAACTCAGCATATGCAGTAATTATTTATTTTTTTTACATATCCTGACATACATTTAATCTGTGGGTCTGAAAAGTCAGTAAAATCCAATTTTTGCCCCCCGACTATGGTTTTATTTATTAAATTTTGAGAGGAGAAATAGGAATCAGTGAATCCCTTTTCCCAAGGGAAAACATCTTAGGTTTTCATTTATTTTTTTGGAGAAAATGGCAGCAACGGAGAGATGTTTCAAGATACAAAGGAAAAATAATAATATTTCTGAAACAGCAAAAACAACTCCTTCCTAGCTTTGTGGCATTATAAAGGAAAATTGGGGCAAAAAAGGGCTTGATAGGAAAAAAAGAACTCTGCACATGCCCTGAGGAACAGCAGATTAAGAGGAGTTTGTGTGATGTTCCACAAAATGTTTTCTTTAAAAAGACATAAGATGCGATAGCCTGTTCCTGATAGGGGAGGCTTTATTTGGGGGGGATTCATTCCTGCCTAAGCAGGGGGTTGGACTAGAAGACCTCCAAGGTCCCTTCCAACTCTTGTTACTCTATTCTATAATTCTATTCTATTTAGCAAATTTGGAGCTACCCATTTCAAAACACTATTAGAAATACTTAAATGTCCTGGTGGAAGAAAAAAAAAGGGGTGGGGGAGGCAAAGTTTCCCTTGGCCGTTCAGGGAAAAATTCATGAGGTCATTTGAAATAGAGGACTAAGAAAAACTGCAGAAGGCCAGAAATAATCCGGCCGCCATTTTGAGGCAGAGCTCCTTCCTTCTTCACCATTTCTGTGAGGCGGGCCTGGAGTTGCATGAGTGACAGGCCTCTTGTTCAATCAGAGGAAGCGGAGTAGTCAGGCCACCTGCCAGCCAGCCAATCCCAGGGAGGGGCAGGGAGATTTTGGCAGTTGGTGATTTTTTTTTTCCACCTCGGTCGTCTCAGTCTCTTGTCTGGGGAGGTTGTGGGAAGGTGGTGTTGGGCGTGTTTGGCACTTGACTGCTATTTTATTTCTGTTTTCTAATTAGCTAGAGGTTCCATTCCACTTCAGGCACTCCTTACCTTCCTCTTTTAATGCCCTGGACTCAGTCTTGAGTCTGGCAGATGTGTTTGGCCTGGCCTTCTCCCTCCTGGGGCTGAGAGAGTTAAAGAGACTGGGCCAAACTCCTCTAGCTGGATTTTGTGTCTAAATTGGGATGGAAGTCCGCTTTCTCTGCTCCTGCTCAATCCCAACACCAAACCAAGACAGTAAAATTTGACAAAAATAGCTCCCCTTCTTCATTTTTAGCTGGATATTGGAAGGGGCCGGCAGATTTAAGAGCTACCTAAAGAGTCAGCTTTTATATGGGAGATTGGTGGCATAAAATTTTTAATTAAGAGCATATTGGCTCCTGGGGCCTGTTTTTGGACAAGCCAAAGAGGAAAGTGAGAAAAATCATCCTAGGTGATGGCAAAATCCGTAGAAGTTTATCCTTCCTGCCAGCAAGAAATCCCTTCAGTCGGTGATTTCTCCAGACATTTATATCCTGAAGGATGTGAAACCCTTCAAGACTGAGATTTCTCTTTCAAAAATAACCAGTTGGATAATTCTCATGAAACTCTTTGTTTCTCCTTCTTTCTTGATAGCAAACATAAACAGGGAACTGAGGCGTTAGAAGATTCCTCCATTGTGTAATTTTTAAAAAATGTAATAAAAAGAATAATCCCCCACAGAGGAAAATGTAATAAAAAAAATATCAGAATGCACAGAAATGGGTAGATTAACATGGGACTTATTTTTATCAATGGCTAACTAGCGGAGACTAGTGAGAAATTTGGAAGCATAAGACAATAATTGCATAAGGAAGGTTTATTAAAATGGATAAGCAAATATGTGATTGATATTAATGTTATGAATATTATTATGATTACTATTTTTCAAAATTAATTGTACTCAGACAACATGCTGTTTATATAAAATAAAATATTTTTTTTAATTTTTTTAATTTGAGTTCTATACCGCCCTACTCCTGAAGGACTCAGGGCGGTGCACAGCCAAACAATAAAACACATACATATAAAATTTAAAAGTAGAATAAAATCAAATTAAATAATTTTGGCCCCGACAAATTTAAAACCCCAAACTTTTAAAACCAACTTAAAATTGAATGTATAAAATACTAAAAGATATTTAAAAATTACAAATCTTTTATAAAAGAGGGAGAAAATTAGGCCAGGCCCGCCTGGTGAAATAGTAAGGTCTTTAAATATTAAATAAAAAGTTTTTAAAACAAAAAAGATTCCTTCATTGATAACCCTGAAGGAAGCGATCCCTCAGATTGGGGATCTCTTTTAAAAGACCAGTTGGGCAATTTTAATCATTTCCTTATCCTACCTTGGTAGCAAAATCTGAAAAGACCAAGTGGGAACAGAGATGTTATTTAGATCACCCTAATCTCTTTGCATCTCCAAACAGGATATTTTTTTTAAAAAAAGGATTGAATAATCTAAAAATCTCCAAAAGGAAGGAACCGAAGCATTATGTCGTTTAAGGAAAGTAATAGTTTTTGGAATTCAAAGGAATGACCCAAAGTCTCATGAATAGGCACATTGTCAAGACCAGAATTTGTAGCCCTGCAGTCACTATTTGAGGCTGGGCACTTCTCTTCTGGCTGCGTCCAACCTCTTTTAATAAAAAATAAATAAAATGTCATTGCACATGGTACAACGTAATTAAATGCCGTCTTCAGTGTACATTATAACACTAAAAATAAAAACACAATCATACATCCTTTACATTCTATATCATTGAAATCGAAATAACAAAGATCTACCTCCTAGCAGAGCCATAATAGGAATTGCCCAAAGCCCCTTCCATACATCATCACCCAGCAAGAGTCAACCAAGCTTGGGACTCAGGACAGCCTACAGAATTGACCCCGCATGGCCCCATAGGAGTCTGACAACCAATCAGAATACAAGCTCAAATTCAAAAGCCCAGAGAGGGTATAAAACTCAGGTACTCTCAGCATCTCTGTCCCTTTTTTTCCTCTATGCCCAACATCATTGAGGCATGCAATCCTGTCCATTAAAACCATTCTTCCAAACAGTCTCCATGTTTCCAGTGTCTTTTTCCCCACTTGGAACTGAACCCAGATGGACATTTCTTCCAACAAGGTTTCATGCTAAAAGGAAGCACCTGAATCCCCATCTATGCCCTCAGGAATGGCTTGAAGCATTTTGAAAGGATTAGAGCATACACAGAGTGCATCTAACTCAGCTTTTGATACTCCTTGCTGCTGAAAGAAGCTCCATTGTAATCTTAATGTGCCAACTGAGGAGATAAAGCCTCCAGGCTTAATTGCCAAGCTTAGCCAAGTAGCCTCCAAGTGACTTGCTCTTAACTTCAAAATGTGAATTCTGCCAGTTTGCTGTAACATAATGTGAAGATTACAAACTGGTCTAATACGCTAGAAAGTGTATTCCTTTCCCCATTTGAGGTCTATTCTTTTCAGAGCGCTGAGAAAATCATGAGCTTTGCATAAAACCGCGGATATGAAATGTTTCTATAGCAATGATGATCTATGCAACCAGTGTGTAGACTATAAGAAGAAGGAAAACGTTTTTTCCCTGCGCGTGCCTGCTTTTCTGTCCTTGCCTTGCTGTTCAAGGACTAGCAAAGCCCCTGTAGATACTATTGCCTGAATATCCAAAATGGGCGGTGGGGGGAGTGTTAGTAGCAAGCTTTGATAAAACATGGCACATGCTGTGTAACATGAAAGAGCCTGTGGTGGAAGGAAGAGGACGCTGGTTTCTGCAATATCTTTGCCTAAAATTTAAGCCAGTCCTGGCACAAAATGTTGGTCTGAAGAGTCAGTAATGGCGATTCTATATTGGTCCCTATTGTGCAATTTTTTAATTAGCTTTTGAGAGGAGAAATAGGAATTTTCCAAGAAAAATTGGTCAAAAAAAGAGCCATCTTATGCTTCCATTTGTTCGTTTTTGCAGAAAATGGCAGCAAGAGTGGCTGGTGGAAAAACTCGAGTCTGAAGACAGAAAGGAAAAATAATATTTCTGACACAACAAGAACACCCTCCTACCCTCTGGCGTTATAGAAAAAATAGACTTTATTTGAGGGATTCATTATTTTTTACTTAGCAAATCCGTGGTTAACCCATTTCAAACACTGTTAGAACTATTTAAACATCCTGGTGAAAAAAGGCAAAGCTTGACTCGGTTTCCCTGGCACTGGTAATTTGAGGTAGAGGGCTTTTTTTTTTTTTTTTTTTTTTTTTTTTGCATTTTCTCCTCATGGCTCTGGAGCCATCACCGAGAGAGATCCCTGCCCGGAGACAGACTTGGTGGGATCCCAAAAAGGGAAGACAACTTGCAGAAGGCCAGAAGTTGCCCAGCAGCCATTTTGAGGGAAAAACAGCTCCTCCTTCACCATTTCTGTTGAGGCGGGCCTGGAAGTTATATGAGTGATAGGCTCCTTGCTCAACCAGGAGAAGCAGAGTAGTTAGTCCACTGCCAGCCAGCCAATCAATCCCAGGGAGGGGTGGGGAGATCTTGGCAGTTGGTGATTCTTCACTTCAGAACTATACTTACTTTTAAGTATAGTCTCAAATCTCTTGCCTGGGAAGGTTAATGGGAGGGTGGTTTTGGTGCTTGACATATTTTACTTCTGTTTCAATCAATTTATTATTACAGTCTTGGACCAGGAACAAATAAAAGCACTCAGTATATATTCACTTAAAAATTCTAGTATAAAATAATAAATAACAACTAAAATCTATAATAAAATCCAGTGTCAATTATACATGGTCTGACTATACGATAATTGCAATCCCTAAACTGGCCCATTCAACGCTAAAAGAGAAATGACTAAGCGGTGCAAAGGGTATCTTCTTCTCCACCTTAGTGATGTTATATAATGTCTTTCTTTCTTTCTTTTTTGTATATGTTTTATTTGCAGCTTTCCTTTAACAACCAGTATATTTTGTGGACAGTGTAATGACTGAGCCTATACATTTTTACACAGGGCTAACAATAAAAATACAATTATATATACATCCTTTTTGTCTTCCAACTTCTAACCTTACTGAAATTAAAATTATATAAAATATTCTTTTATATATCAATATGTATAATAACTATTTTCCCAATTTATACTTTTTCTCCTCCCACTTATTGGGGTTCTTCCATATTCATCTCTATCTTTAAACAGTACTGGTCTCTCTTAATGATTCTTTATTGCTTTCTTCAATGATATATTTAAACATAAATTACATGTCTTACAATGTGTTTATTGACCCCTATTAGATCACCAATATTTTAATATTTTAAATATTACTCAAATGCCACCAAATTCCCCATATCTCAATTTTCTGTAGACACCAAATAAAACCATTTATTATAAAAAAATCGGTCCCAGGGTTATGTCTCTAAATCCCCTGAATTTGTAATCCTTAAAGCTATAAATTCCAAAATATTTTGCTCACTATTTAGTCATAATAATACATTTAAATATGCCTAATCACAATCTTCCGCCTCCTTCTTTCTCTTGAGAGGAAAGATCAGAGTTCACAGCATTGTCCATAATGACGGGCGATGCAACCCTAAGAATCCCAATATCACATCCTCTTGACACAAATGGAAAAATAAAACACAAATTTGGTGTGCAATTTTTCCGAGTGATTTTTGATGGCTGTTTCAATGTTTTTGGTGTCCGCAACAGAAAAAATATTTCGATAAAGTCGTGTCACATTGGGAAATGATGCAGTATTTCCTTTCTTTACTTGGTTTATCCACAGGGAGATTTTCTTGTAGAATGCACACACTTTGTCTTCTGTGATAAACACGTTATAACCATGGCCCTGCAGTGATTGATTTAAGTTCATTTAGTTTTTTAAAATATGTCAGCCCAATAGCCAAGGCAAGACACCCAGAAGGCATTTTCAAACTTTTCTGCTGGGGGAGATGAAACATTAGCCAGGAACAGGCGTGTTTCATCTCGTAGCTTGAATAATGTTTCAAGCTCGACAACCAGCATATTTATGAAATGAAAGAGAAGAGTGCTATGCTCAGAATCCAAATCCTTGCATAATTGTTGGGATAAATGTTCATTCAATGGCCGTCGTTCAGTTTAATTTAGTTTACTGTCATTGCACATGGTACAATGGAATTAAATTCCGTCTTCAGTGTACACTATAACTATCAAAATAAAAACACAAACATTGTGGGGGCAATAAGCTGACTTTGTATAAAAAAGAACACCACTTAGGGGGCCCGAAAGCCCTACTAAGCAGGTATATACAAAAGTATGAAGGCTATTGCTTAACGCATTGTAAGCCACCCTGAGTCTCCGGAGAAGGGTGGCATATAAATCGAACCAATAAATAAATAAATAAATAAATAAATAAATAAATAAATAAATAAAATTGAAAATGAAAACCCGATATTGCACTATACCGTAGAATTCAATATGGTTATTGCCCGGGGATCATAGAAGCTGTTTTTCAGCCTATTTGTCTGTCCTTGTTTTTATTGCCCTGTACCGTCTGCCGGATGGTAATAGTTAAAAAAAAAAAAAGGGTGCCCAGGATGAAATGGCTCTTTAAGAATGTTTTGAACTTTCTTAAGGCAGCGGGAGCTATAAGACAGCGGGAGCTATAAAGCTCTTCCAAAGAGGGGAAGGGGCAAGCAATGATCCTCTGGGCAATGACGTTGACCCTCTGGAGCGCTGTCCTGTCTGCCACTGTGCAATTGGCAAACCAGAAACAGGTGCAGTAAGTTAAAATACTCTCTATGATGCAGCGGTAGAAGGCCACCAGCAGTTTTTCATTCAGTTGTTGTTTTCTGAGAAGTCTCAGGTCGTATAATCTCTGCTGTGACCTTTTGACTAGTGCTGCATGGTAGCATACTTTTTTTTGATGAAAGTATTATTTCTGCAGCATTCTCCAAAATCTCATGTAACAGTGGGCTCATCCATTCAGAAGCTAATGCGCGTCTTTGCAAGATGCAATGATTTGAAACAGTGGAATTGTTTCTTGTCTTAGCTCATGCTAATCACTCCTAAAGCTCTTCCTGTAATAACTGCTGCACCATCAGAACAAATTGCTACGCACCAAGTCCGTAGTATTCCACGTTCCCTGAAAAATGGTCAATTATTGTGAATATTTCTTTCCCGGTTGTTCTGCCAGGTAGTGGGTGGCAAAATAATATGGGTTCCAGTATATTGTTCAAATCAGTAACACACACACAAAGACAATTAATTGTGCTTCACCACCGATGTCAGTTGCTCACTTTCTAGAGCCATGATGGCGAAGATAGAAAACTTGGAAATGACTCTGGTCTGCAAAACCCAGCCAACCCCTTTGTGCAAATGCCCTGGGAAAAAGGGGATGAGGGAGTCTTTGGGGTGGTACCCACTGCCCTCATTCTTATCATTGACATAGACCTCGTGAGCAGGATGGTGAGGCACTCTGTGATGGAACCTGCAATAAAGAGAAAAAAGCAGAATTTTCCACCAGCAAAGCCTAGAAATTCTGTAGAAGATTTGAGAAAAGCCCCCCTCCCCTGGGACAACTCGCCGCAGGACAATTCAACAAATTAAAAAAAATTGTTAAATTAGTTTTGACAGAACCGTGACCAATAATAATAAACTAAAGTGAACCCAGAAATAGAACAATTTCGACAAAAATGTGGTCACCAATAATACAAATAAATTGAATGAAATGGGCGTTGGTCCTACCTGATACGCCCTTTCTAGTTCACTAGGAAACGCCGGTCACATTTGGGATGTGACTCATCCAGTTGTCATAGTACCGAGTCTACCAGTTAAAAGAAGTCCTGCCTCTTCCTGTACCCAGTTTGAGACTAGGACGTAAGGTAGACTGTCATGTCTGGAAAGATAAAAGAGAAGTAAAAAATCCCCAGGACCCACCCACTTCCCCCAACAGCCATAGTCCAGCACGAGAGGTGCCGGACCAACAGGGAGGGGGTGACCGGCGTTTCCTAGTGAACTAGAAAGGGCGTATCAGGTAAGACCAACGCCCATTCTCAGTCATGGAGGAAACGCCGGTCACATTTGGGATATACCAAAGCCCAGGTACCTATTGGGAGGGAGAAGGCCGGCACCTCTCGTCGTCCTGGGAACCGACCCTCAGAAGCACTCGTCTTCCAAAAGAAGCCTCCGCAGATGCATAAACATCCAACCGGTAATGTCGGATAAATGGAGATGGTGAAGTCCAGGTAGCAGCGCAACCCTCCTTCTCTCAAGGAGGAAAGCTTGGGTAGACCAGGCAGCCGAAGTAACCGCGCTCCTGGTAGAGTGGGCTGTAATGCCACAAGGCACTGGCAGAGATTGAGCTTCGTAAGCCAAGGAAATGGAGGCCCTGAGCCAACGACCCAAGGTAGTGGAGGAGACCTTCAAACCCATGGACTGGGGTTGGAAAGACACAAAGAGGGCCTCAGAACGACGAAAGGAAGAAGTCCTGGAGACATAAACCTTGAGAGCCTGACGAACATCAAGCTTGTGCCAAACCTTCTCTAGGCGATGATGGGGGGAAGGGCAGAAGTTGGGTAGAATGATCTCTTGAGAACAATGGAAGGCCGAATTGATCTTCGGAATGAAGGTTGGATCTAAATGTAGAATCACTCGATCAGCATAAATGATGCAGAGATCCTGACGAATTGAGAGAGCGGCCAACTCCGAGATTCTCCGAGGCGAGGTAATCGCGATGAGAAAGGCCACTTTAAATGACAAAAACTTCAGGGAGACCTCCCAAAGAGGCTCAAAGGGAGGACCAGTGAGAGCCAAGAGAACCTTGTTAAGATCCCAGGTTGGAAAACGATGAATGGCCGGAGGTCGTAGATTGGAAGCGCCTCTGAAGAATGAACAGATAAGAGGGTGAGCGGACACCGACTCCGAGGTACCGCAGGTGAGGATAGAGGAAATGGGTGAGATCTGTCTCCTGAGAGTATTGGGAGAAAGTCCCGACTTGAACCCATCCTGAAAAAAACCCAGAATGTCAAGGTTGGAAGCAGCAGTAGGAAGAATCTTCTTACGGCGACACCAAGCAGAGAAAGCCATCCAAATGGCAGTGTAGATACGGTTGGTCGACTCACAACGAGAAGCCTGAATAGTAGAGATTATTTCCGAAGAGATCGTAGCTTTGGACAAGTTCGCTCAACCTCCAAGCGGTCAGCCGGAGCCACTGAGGATCGGGATGAGCTAGGCGGCCCTGCCACAGAGAGATCTTGTCGTCCAGAATCTGCCAATGGGGTGCAACGGAGAAAGCCACCAGATCCACAAACCATGGCTGTCGGGGCCAGAAAGGGGCCAGAAGGACGAGCTCGGCTTGTTCCTGCAACAGCTTCCTGATGACCCTGGAGATGAGGGGAAGAGGTGGAAAAGCATAGAGAAGAAGACCACAAGGCCACGGGCTGATCAAGGCGTCCACAGCCTCGGCTCCCTGGACAGGGAACCTCGTGAAAAACCTCGGGAGCTGGTGGTTGGATCCGGACGCAAAGAGATCCACCGCTGGAAGATCGAAGCGAGTTACAATGTCCTGGAACAGAAGTTCCAGGACAGGCTCGAGGCTCCACTCCGTCTGGTCCACCACTGAGCGACTGAGAGCATCCGCCTGGACATTCGATGACCCCGAAATGTGGGAGGCGTGGATGGAAGCCAAGTGACTCTCCGCCCACCTGATGAGACGGGAGGCTTCCCTCATGAGGGTCTTGGAGCGGGTCCCTCCTTGCTGGTTGATGTGGGCCTTGGCCCCTACGTTGTCTGTCCTGATCAAGACATCTAGACCCCGAATGAGAGGAGCAAACTTGCGAAGGGCTCGGAAGATAGCTCTGAGCTCCAGAATGTTGATGTGAGAGGAGCAAACTTGCGAAGGGCCCGGAAGATAGCTCTGAGCTCCAGAATGTTGATGTGAAGGCCTCTCTCTTGGGTGGACCACTGTCCCTGAGCCAGATGAGAACCCAGGTGAGCCCCCCCATCTGAAGAGACACGCGTCCGTGGTGATGCTTACTCGCTGAGGGTCTCTGAACAGGCACCTCCCGTGCAAGTGCCGGTGAGGTCCACCAGATTAAGGACCGAAGAACTGCTGGATTTAAGGGGACTCGGGTCACTGATGTGCTCCTGCGGGACTGTTGAAATGGAAGCAAAAACCACTGAAGATCCTGGCTGTGAAACCAAGTGATCCCAAAGGCCGAAACCATCTTCCCCAACAAGCGGGAAAGACCCAGGAGGGAAAAAGAGCGGGAAGCCCTAACCTGACCAGCCAATTCAACTATGCTGTCCTAACGTTCCTGTGTAAGGGAAATCTGTAACCTGACAGTATCAATAACTGCCCCTAAATGCTGAATGCAAGCGGAGGGAACTAAATTGCTCTTTGAACAATTAACCAAAAAACCATGGGACTGCAAGGTCTGAAGGGTGACCTGAACATCCCTGTTTCCCCGGGCTTCTGAACTAGATAAAGTAAGAATATCATCTAAGTAAAACAAAACCCTAACAGGAAAGGATCTCATATAGCCTGTTAAGGAAGCCATGATCTTCGTGAAAACTCTAGGAGCTGAAGAAAGGCCAAAGGGGAGGGCTCTATACTGATAATGCCTACCCTGATAACAAAAACGAAGAAATTTCCGATGTTCAGGAAATATGGGCACATGAAGATAAGCCTCCGTCAAGTCGATGGAGGACAAAAAATCACCCGGACGGATTGAAAGGAGAATAGTCTGGAGGGATTCCATTTTGAACTGGCGATAGGCTATATACCTGTTCAAGGATTTAAGATCCAATATGGCCCTCCAGCCTCCAGAAGCCTTGGGAACTAAAAATAAACGAGAATAAAACCCCTGGCAGACTTCCGCCTGGGGAACACATTGGACAGCCCTAATATCCAAAAGATGTTGTATAGCCTCTTCCAGCAGAACCCTCTTGGTTCTGACGTGGGAAACCGGGCACCTGACAAACAAGCTAGGGGGAACAGAAGAAAACTCAAGGGTTAAACCAAATCTAATCGTACGCCTAATCCAAGGGTCTGAAACTGAAATATCCCATGGGCAGGGCCGGATTTAGATGAAAAGAGGCCCTAGGCTATTCCACTTATGAGGCCCTTTCACCTCCCATTTTTAAGTTTGTAAATTACATGAGAGATAATAAAATACATCATTACTGTGATATATATCAATATGTTAAATGAAACATGTTGTGATTGGTACTAACCTTTATAAAAAATGTGGCACGGATAATAAATAAAAAAAAGTCGAGAACACTTATTTGGACATTTATTCTCAGCACCATATATAGTACTTGTAACAATAACTAATCAAACATAACACACAACATTTACAAAGAAACAAAATTCAAATAATGAAGATCTTTGACTACAAAAATAAAATACACAATAAAAATTATCATATTTTCTATCAAATTAAATTAAATATATTCAATACATTGAAGATTAAACCAAATTCAATTCAGATAAATTTATTTCATAATAATTCGCATTTAAAGTTTAAGTATGAATTATTATGAATTTTAAGTCTTAAACTAAACCAAAAAGGAACTTTATTCAAACAAAATCCAGATCACAAAAAAGAAAATATCAAATTATATATAATATTAAATTTTATGTTAATAGTTATTTTATTTAAGAACTGATTCAATCCAAGTATACATTTAAAACGAAATAGTAGATTAGAAGAATTTCTCTCTAAACTTTTTCACACAGAATTCTTCTATAAGTTCATATAAGTTCTATAAGCTCTCTCTCCCTCCCTCCCTCCCCTTCCTCCTGAAATGCCAGCAAAACCCACCACTTTGCTCCTAAAGTGGTCTAGGGCAGGGGTCACCAACCTTTGCAGCTTTTAGTCTTGTGGACTTCAACTCCCAGAGTTCCTCAGCCAGCCTTTAACGTGTCCTGCTTCCCTCCCCAAAGCCCTCGAGGTGGCTGCAGGAGGGGGGGGGAAGAAAAGAATAGGCTTTGAAGGGGTGTGTGTGTTTGGTAGCGCTGAAGTGAGCCACGCGATCCTGCCACCCCTGCCTCTTCCTTCTCTCTGCCTCCATAGAAGTCGGAGGGGAAAAAGCAGTTGCTTTGCTGAGCGCTTCTCCGTGTTTCCAGTGAGGGCGGCTGACTTGGGATGAAATGCGGAGAAACGCTCCTTTTTCCTCTCTGACTTCTGTTGGCAGAGAGAGGCAGAGGTGGAGGCAGCAGCGATCGCATCCGGCGTTGTTACCCAGCGGGCTCCCTTCACGTGGCTCACTTCAGTGCAGTCAAACGCACACACACACACCTTCGAAGGCTTCAGAAGCCAAGGGTTTTTTTTTCTTTTCCCCTCCTGCAGCTGCTTGGAGGGCTTTGCGGTGTGGAGGACGCCGCCTCCCAAGAGAAGCGGGGCGCATTAAAAAAAGCTAAAAGGGAAGCGGGGTGGGGGTGGATGGCAAGCTGGGGATGCCTGGAAGGCAGCCTGGAAGGCAGGCAAGCATGGCAGAGCTTCGGGGAAGGAAGGAAGCTGCTAGCTTTCTTCCCCACAGCCGGGTGGCCTTGCCATGCTTGCCTGCCTTCCCAGCGGTCCTGGGAGCCAAGCCCGCTTCTCTGCCTTCGCAAGCTGGTCTCGGGGACACTGGGAAGGCCACGTGGAAGGCAGGAAACCATGGCAGGGCTACGAGCTGCGGGGAAGGGAGTAGGGGAGGCAGGTTGGGATGGTGGGGGCGGAGGGGGGCCAGGGGCAGCTAGGTAAGCCGCGACTCGCAGGCTTACCTGGCAGGCGCAGTACTTCAGGCAGGCAAGCTGCAAGCGAGGATCAGTGAGGAGTGACTGGGTGGAGGGGGCGGGGCGAGCGAGTGTCGAGTGGCTGGGGCGAGTGAGTGGGACCGGTTCGGGGGCGTGGCCAGCCAGCAGCAACCCACCACTGCTGCGAGGCCAATAAATTAAAAAAAACACCGAACCATTTGTTAAATTACTGGCTCGCCCTGCCCCGCCCCCACTATTTATTGGCAAGGGGCGGGGTGAGCCAGCAATTTAAGAACCGGCAGAATCCCACCACTGTGTAGGCCCCTCTTGATATTGAGGCCCTAGGCTGAAGCCTAGTTAGCCTATAGGAAAATCCGGCCCTGCCCATTGGTCAGCAAAGAATGCCAATCGACCTCCAATCATGGAGTCAGGGATCGGGAAGGGAGAACTAATGGGATCTATGGAATGGGTGACCCCTACCTCCCCTGAAGAGCCTGGGGGAAGAGAAATGGGACCCCTGCTTGACCTGGAAATCCTGATGTTGTCCACCCCTGGGCTGAGAGTAACGTTGAGGCCTGGATTGGAATGAAGAGTAGTCAGAACAAAAGGAATGGGCTCAAAAGGAACTCTGCTGACGAAAATCAGATCTTGATAAAGAAGGCAGAATCTTGCGGTGATCTTTCGTCTCAATGAGAAGTGGATCCAATGCCGAGCCGAAGAGCTTGTCTCCCGAGAAGGGAGCCGAAGCAAGCCTCCCCTTGTTCCGGGCATCCGCCTGCCACTGTCGAAGCCAAAGAAGTCTCCGCGATGTCACTGAAGCTCCGGATAGCCTTCACTGAAAACCTGGCTGCATTCAGAGTGGCATCAGCAGAAAACTCAATGGCAGCCAGAATTTTGTTGATGTCCTGGTGGGATCGCACATCAGAAGCAGGCAGCTGTTCCTGCAGTTGACGAAGCCAAAGTATGGAAGCCCTATTAAAAAAGGAAGTGGCTGAAGAGGCCTGAATGGACCAAACTGAAGCCTGGTGATCATTGACTAAGTAACGCTCAACCTTCTTATCTTCAGGACGAAGAGACTCCTCTGACGGACCAGTAATAGGAGAAGATGAAGAAAGAGCAACCACAGGTGCATCTACAGAGGGAACTTGGAGAATGTTAGCAAAGTCAGAAGCCATATTGTAAAATCTTTTGTCTAGACCATTAGGAATAGGGCCAGAGCTAGGAGAAGACCATTGTCTTTGGATCACTTCAGAAAACAGCTTGGGAGCTGGAACCACCTCTGCACGAATGGAAGGCTCCTGAAATAATAATGATGAAGAAGGATGCTGTGAAGACGATGTAGAAGACTCCTTTTGAGTGGAAGAAGAAGAACCTCCCAGGCCAGTAACATTTTGAGCTTTATATAATAGGGATCTAAATAACTGAGGCTTGAAGAGCCCAATGAAAGAAGGCTGGCCTGGTTCCAGACCTTCATCATCAGAGAGATCTTGATCCAGGGCAATTTCTCCTTCAGATAGGGAACCTTGACTTGCATTTTCCTGGGAATCCCACCTTTCCTCACAGTCCACAGGATCAGCAACAGCCTGGGTCCTCACAGAGCGACTCTGCTGACTCACATTCTGGAAGCCTCAGAAGAGGTCCTTTGCTGCAGGCCTTCAGCAATACCTTGCCTAACTGATAATGAAATAAGCTCTGCCAAGGCAGGAGTCAAAATCAGAGGAGCCTCAGCCCCTTGATTGCCAGATGGAGCTGGAACCTCAGGGGGTTCTTGCCTGCGAGGGGCATGAACAGACACAATTGGAGATAGAGGCCTAGCAGTAGGAAATACAGAAGAAGCATCAGCAGCCACATTCTCACCCTGAGTAGAATGATCTGGAGAAAAATCTTGTTCTATTTGAATTTGAGAAGGAGAAACAGCCACATTGGAAGTGGGAAGGGCAGAGGATTTAGAGGGCCCCACAGCAGGAGATGAAACTTTAGAGGCCTCTGATGCAGCCTTCTGAAAGGCCTTTTCCATGGCCTTATGCCTCCTGGACTCTTCCCTTGATGATGCAGCAGGATTAGTACTCTTGGAAAGAGAGGATCTAGTAGAAACTCTGGCTGCCTTGGAAGGGACAGGATCCCCTGAAGATCCTTCCTTAGGATCAGAAGTATGGCCCCTTTTCCCTTTATTCTGGGATTTATTGCTCCTAGCATCCACCATTTTGGAGCAGGAGAAAACCTTCACAACTCAGAAATTTAAGGCCAAAAGAGGGAAATAACCCTCAAATATACACCCACAGGGAATAATTGGTGGTTCAGGTAACTCACTACGCCAGGAGAGAAGCTGGAATGGAGCCAGAGGTCAGGATGGCCGAATGGGAGCCTGGAAATAGCTGCTAGCCAAAGGGCTTAAAAACGCGGCAAAACAAGGCGCGGAAAAGCCTCCCACCAATAATAAGCAGCAAACAGGGTTCCAACCGACAGAGGAGGAAAGGAAAACCTCCCAAATGGCCCCAAAAGGGCAGAATAAAGTTGCTTGTAAGCGCGGCGGTGCTTCCGCACGTGTGTGCTGCTGCGGGGCTGCTCGCGGCTGCCGGAACGCTCCTAGCGCTCCCCAGCTGATTTCAATTAAATCCTGCTGCTCCGATGCAAATAGCCAGCAAAATAAACAGAAATAAGTAGAAATCTAGCCAAAAAGCTCTCCCCACGTGGAATTAATAGGGAGAGCTAAACAGACACGACTGTCCTTTACCAGACCGAGTCGAAAAACTAGGTACAGGAAGAGGCGGGACTTCTTTTAACTGGTAGACTCCGTCCTATGACTACTGAATGAGTCACATCTCAAATGTGACCGGCGTTTCCTCCGTGACTGAGAACGATTAATTGAATTGTCCCATGGAAAATTGGCAAATTGTCCTTCCTTTTTTTTTATTGCAAAAGTTTTACAATTACATTTTCACCCCTTTTTTCCCCCCTCATCCCACCCCAAACTTCCCAACCTCCCTAACCCACCCTAACCCTCCCCTTCCCCCCAGACTTCCCCACAGTATACACATATCAAGTAAAAGGAAAAGCCCTCCTTTATATATAAAACTTGAACCCCTCCCTCCCCCTTATAAATTTTCATCTTCATTACATTAACCTATTTCTATCTTAATATAACATTTTCAAATAGATTTTCATTCTCATTACCTTCAGGTATTTCTATCTTAATATAACATTTTCAAATAAAAGCTATTTGATACTTCCTAGTTTGATATTTGTTCTGAACGTAATCTATCCACCTCTTCCATTCCCATTCATAAGTTTCTTGTGAACAATCTTTTAGATATGCTGAAATCTTCGCCATCTCTGCAAAACTGGCCATCTTCAAAGTCCATTCTTCAATCGTGGGCAGCACTTCATTTTTCCAGTATTTACCTATCAACAATCTTGCTGCTGTTATCATATACAATATCAGTTTTGTTTCACCCAATGTAAAACCCTTAACTATACCCAGTAAAAACAATTGTGGAGAAAATTGAATTTTTTTCTTCAGAACATTCTGCATGACCCACCAAATTTTTATCCAAAAAGCCTTAACTTTCTTACAGGTCCACCAAACATGATAATATGTAGCATCTTGACAATCACATCTCCAACATTTAGGCTGCACATTAGGGTACATACACGACAATTTTTTGGGGTCTAAATGCCATCTGTAAAACATTTTATAAAAATTTTCCCTCAAATTCTGCGACTGTAAATTTAACATTCTGAACCCAAATTTTTTCCCATGTTTCCAACATCACTGGTTCCTCAAAATTTTGTGCCCACTTAATCATACAATCTTTAACTAATTCAGTTTCTGAATCCCTTTCTAACAAAACATTATAAAGTCTTTTAATATGCATTGGACCTTTCTCTTTTATGTGTCTGACCAATTCTTCCTCATACATCATAATACCAGTTTTTTGGTCCTCTTTCCATCTCAATTGCAATTGATTATATTGTAACCAAGTTAGATTAATCCCTTCAGCCAACAATGTCTGTAATGTCTTCAGCTGCCATCTGCCCGCATCTGTAAAAAGAACCTCTTTGTATAAAACCCCCCCGAGTGACATTATATTTGTATTCCACAAAGTATGACCAAGATCCAGCCATAGCGGTATTTTATAATCCCATTTGAGTCGGTGCTTCTTCCAAACTCTCAACAAAGAATCTCTAAGTATATGGCTTTTAAATGCTTTATCCACTTTGTTGTCATAAAATAAGTAAGCATGCCATCCAAATTCCAAATCAAAACTTTCTGCATTTAATATTCCAGTCTTTTTTCCTCCAAACCAATCACTTGTTAAAGTCAAAGCTGCTGCATCATAATATAACTGTAGGTTATATTATGGGAGGGAGCCGCGCCTGTTTCCTCCCCAGAAACAATTCCCTGGGGGGGTTGCAGGGGCTCGACCTGTGCCCTGCTGCCTCTTCTTCAAAAATCCTGGGGATTTTGAAGCTTTCAAGCCGCTTCACGGTCGGGAAGCGGCTCTACAAGCGGCTGGGCTGGCGATGCTTAAAAAGGCACCGTCGTCGCCGAAGACAAGGAAACCGGAAGCCGCAAATTGTCCTTCCTGATCCCGCCTGATTGAGTCCCAGAACAATTCTTACACAAAGATTTAATCTAAGCCAATACATCTGGCAAACCAAGTTTTATACAGGTACGAATTTACACCCTGGCTTTGAAATAAATTCCCACCACTTTTTGTACGATTCCCATGGTGTACGATGAGAACTTAAAAATATAGGTAGTCCTCAACTTACAACCACAATTAAGCCCAGAATTTCCATTACTAAGCAAGGTGGTTATTAAGTTAGTCGTGCCTGATTTTATAACTTTTTTTGACGATGGTTTTTAAGTGAATCACACTCTTGTTAAGCAAACACAGCTTCCCCCATTGAATTGGAAGCTGGGAAGGTCACGCGTGGCGATCACATGACCTGGGATGCTGCAGCCATTGTAAATACATGCTAGTTGCCAAGCACCCTTGATCACATGATCAGGAAGATGCTGCAATGGTTGTAAGCGAGAGCTGGTCACGTCACTTTATTTCGGTGCCTTTGTAACTTTGAATGGTCATTAAATTAATGGTTGTAAGTTGACTCCCTGCAGGCTAATCAATTACAAATGTAATGGTCTATGACAAACTTGGTTTAAGAATGCAATGGCATACCAAAGTATGTTTAATAGGCCTCAAAAGTCCTGTAAACTACAATTGTTAGATTGGAACCATGTAATTTTGCTTGCTCTTAAACCCAGGTCCAGCTAAGCCCAAACCCTAACCTTTATTTACGACTGGTTCTGATAAACCTACTTGGAGGGATACTTACAATGCAGATTCAATTTAACTGGAGTCAAATGAGCAAGAGAGGATGTGCAGCATGGGACATGTTGCTGCCTTAGCTATCCAGTTTTTCTTTTTTTGGGGGGGCGGGTCTTTATTCATGACTCTTAAAAGATTGGACACAACCATAGATCTGTGCTAAGCCTCCATCCTTAACTGTACAAGGACTACCAGTTCTGGTCTTGACAAGACACTTGGCCATTCATATGAATCTGTTTGCCCGCTCACCGGAGACTGGGAGGCAGGGGTGAATTCAACCATTGAAGCTGGTTCTTCCCCCACCAGCCCAGAAGACCTCTTTGCTGGCAGCAGGGCTTCTTTCTAAGCCGGCAGCAGCTCTTCACTGGCCAGCCTGGAATCCCTGGCCGCTTTGCCGGCAGCAGCACTTCTTTCTAAGCTGCATCATCACCCCTCAGTCAGCCGGCCTTCTCTCGTGCCCTTCGGCCTTACCTTCGGCAGCAGCGGTGTGATGAGAAGTGCTGTTCAACCCTTGCAGATGCTCGCTTGAAGATAAGGCTGACAGCGAGGGGCAGGGCGAGGATGAATCCCACCACTCTGCGGCCTAGATACTTTGCATCAGTGGGCTGTATCTGGCCCACGGGCCGTAGTTTAAGGATCCCTGCTTTTAGAGTTTCTGTGCTCCTCTCCCAGGAAGTTAGTTTTTAACAGAAGGGTCTCAAACTCTCTGCTCTCTTCTATCAAAGCGTTTCAGATTTTAAAGTGGATTTAAAATAAAGTAAACTTTACTGGTTAATAGATATGTATCTATTTTGGAATAGATATTTGGAATTTTGGAAAAGGAAAAAAACCCACAATAAAAATTTTGAATACAAAAAATAGATACATATCTATTTCCTCTTACACACACACACACACACACACACACACACGTTTGTCCACACTTATCCAGCGTCCTCAACTAGGCTGGCATTCAGTAGCCAGCGGGATGGAAGCTGCCAAGTCTGGGTCCAAAAACCATGGAGAGCAGGATGGCTTCAGGACTCCGTTTGTCCACCAAAGTCCTTGCTTTGTTGGTGGAGAGGGGCTACCCATGGGCTTAGTTCCAACTTCTTTTGTAATTGTGTTTCCTTAATGACCGGGTTCCTTCCTGGCATGCTTGCTTGCTTTACCTATCAGCAGGATGGCTTCGGCCTCGTCTGAACCCCACTTCTCAAGTAGGACACAGTATACTGGTGATTCTCAGCCTGTGGGTTGAGAAGGATACAAAATTGAATGGAGCAAGGAGAAATTCGGGCAAGTGCCATGTTCAGTACCGGCGAGTCTTCCATACGAGCCCCCATGTTTGTCCGTGGGGAACCCCAGCACTCTCCCAACACCTGGCAGGAAGCTCCATGATCCACAGGTGGCAGTTTCCAAGAGAGGGAAGCCGGCTCATGGGTCGGGTTCATGTCCCGATCCGCTGGCAATTGGGGGACTTCAGGCCTCTGCTGGCCCTTGCCAGGCTTTGAGGGAGTGACCCTCTTGTTTGCAATGGGGGCGCAGCTCTGGGACAGCTTCTCCAAACCTTTTCCTTGCTTCTCCCTCCCTCTCTCTCTTGGTTTCTCTCAGCCACTGTTCGGCGCAAACAACCAGGATAACTCTGTGAAGAAATC
Organism: Arizona elegans; assembly: GCA_022577455.1. Taxonomy (NCBI): domain Eukaryota; kingdom Metazoa; phylum Chordata; class Lepidosauria; order Squamata; family Colubridae; genus Arizona; species Arizona elegans. The sequence continues at coordinate 3,767,353 of JAKOOJ010000027.1, read as the reverse complement.
GGAGCAGTTGCTTTGTTGCTGATCAGCTCTTTTTCCAAGGATCTCGTCAGATGGACTGTGTTCATTCCCTCATTATCTGGCAGGTCATTTGCTAGTACAACCGGACTGGAAGATGAATAGTTGTCATCTTTTCATGACATGAGATGTTGCGAGATGACCAATTCAACTCTGTCCCCTGCCTATTATCCCCAGAGCTAGGGTTGGGCTTCGCTAGCAGCGGTGGCTTTTCTGTCCTGAGGACCAGCCCACAGATTTCCACTGCTTTTATCTCCTCCGCTCCTCTCTTCTCTGCAGCCGCGCATCAGGCACAGGGGCCAGCTGTTCCTCCTCTGGTGGTTTGCAAAAGAGGGAAGCCGGCTCGTGGGTCGGGTTTATGCCCTGATCTGCTGGCAATCGGGGGACTTCAGGCCTCAAACCCTCTGATGTGAACACGAAATATTCCTTTATTAGGAATGCCGGCAGCCCTGGCGAAAAGCTTATCTTGCAGGCTGACAAGTCCTTCTAGCTGGAAGATGCTTTTATATCCTCCACTCTTCTCTTCTCTGCAGCCACGCATCAGGCACTGGACCCAGCTGTTCCTCTTCCTCATCAGCCACCTCCACAACAACCTGTGGGCTGTTGACTCTCCATCTGAGGGCTGATGGATGGCCTAGACTCCGCCTCTCTCTCTCTCTCTCTCTGCCAGCTCCATTCCCTTTTCCCCCTCGGAGCTCTCAGGTTGCCTTGATGCTGACCCCGACTCTCACGCCTCCTCTGAGTCAGCTCTTGGCGGGGCCGGTGGTGACAGGCCACAACAGGAAGTCTCCATTAGGGCCATAGGTCAAAGACTACTTGTACTTGCTATGGTGTGTTTATGGACAAGGAGCGTCAAGCCCCTTTTCAGCCCATATGGTTCCATGTGTGGCGTCACTAATATAATCAGGACTTCATAGCATCCTCAAGAAGCCAATTTGGAATTGTTTGTGGAGAATCTTGATTTCCATCGGCACAAAAGACAGATGGAAACTCTTCAGCATTGCATCGAGGTTCCTTTTTCTCCTGGAAGTCATTTTGGATGAAAGAACCACGGTTTGTAAGAACATCAAGTGCTCTCCGTAGTTCCTCTTCTGGGGCCACATCTTCATTTCCTCTCCACGTTTGTGAGACACTCCTGTGACAGGATCAGCAGACCTTGCTATAAAACCTCCTGATGCTCTACCAAACAATCCACTTGGAAAGACTTCGGAAACTGAATGTCTCTGGGCATCGAGATGGAATAAACGTTCCAGGAATGTGGAATTAAGACGAGTCCCGCTCAGAAGGACTCCCGCATTAAAAAAAAAAAGATGACCACAATTTTTTTTCCCTCCAATGGTTTGGAAGATGTTGCAGTTGACAAAACTCATGAAGATGATGACCAACGCTCTCACAATGCAACACAAGTGCATTGCATCCTGAGCTAAAAGAAAAAAACCAGAAAGTCCAGCTGCCTCCTAAAAAAGCACCTTTGGAAAATCCTTAGCTAACAAAATCTCTTTTGGCAGCAAAGTGAGGTCTGCGGTGAATTTCACACAGTGGGCACATGTGTTAACTAGACGAGAGCCGGGCAGAGAATACGCTCTCCAGATGCCCATCTCTTATCTTGCCCTCCTGATTTTTCACCTACCGTGTTCTCCAGTGTTCAGTGGCTGTGGAAGTAAACCACATAAGCCATCCCAAAACGCTAAGCAAAGAAGCGGACAAGTCGGTCCCATTATTGGCCAGGTAGATTGACTCTGGATTCCTGAAATCAAGACAAAATAGCACAGTGTGTATTTATACTGTGATATACAGACACTTGCATGTCAATACATGGATAACCTAGAGGTGTAAAAAACTTCCACCGTTGATACCATTAGGAGGAAAATTTGCCTCCCATTTGGTTTCCAAGCAATATAAATGTACTTATTTATCTGTTCATATGCTAATTGTCGACATTAGGAGAATTGGTATTCCTTTTACAATTTGTGATTGAGGCTGGGAACTTCTCTGGCTGCATCCAAGCTCTTAATAGCCACAAATAAGATCCCAATGAAGAAATGTTGGTTAGCAGAGGTGGGAACAGGTCCCATGCTACACATTTCCTCTTGCTCGTTGGAACCCCATGAAGGATGTCTTGCAAAATGGCAGCCAACCCTGGGGATGACTCTATGTACTCCGCTCCGCTCCAGTCTGCTCCGCTCCGCTCTTCTCTTCTCTGCAGCCACACATCAGGCACTGGGCCCAGCTGTTCCTCCTCTGGCAGTTTCCAAGAAGCCGGCTTGTGGGTCTGGTTTATGGCCCGATCCCATAATCGCCCAATCGGGGGACTTCAGGCCTCTGCTGGCCCTTGCAAGGCTTTGGGGGGAGTGACCCCCTTGCTTGCAAAGGGGGCACAGCTCTGGGACAGCTTCTCCAAACCTTTTCCTTGCTTCTCCCTCCCTCTCTCTCTCTTGGCTTCTCTCAGCCACTGTTTGACACAAGCAACCAGGGTAACTCCATAAAGAAACTGGAGCAGTTGTTGTGTTGCTGATCAGCTCTTTTGAGGGCTGACGGACGGCCCAGACTCCACCTCTGTCGGTCTCTCTGACAGCTTCATTCTCTCTTCCCCCTCGGAGCTCTCAGGTTGCCTTGATGCTGACCCACTCCAGGAACGTGGAATTAAGACGAATCCTGCTAAGAAGCTCAGAAGTAGTCCCACATTTTTTTAAAAAAATGACTGTAAATTTTTTTCCCCTCCAATGGTTTGGAAGATGTTGCAGTTGGCGAAACTTGCAAAGCTTTTGGCTTCTCCTCTGCTCCCTTTTTGGACCCGGAAGTGGGGGGTGCTCTTCCACCCCTGAGGCACCTGTGCTCTACTTGACAAACACGTCCAGGAGAATAGAAGGTGGAGGTCCTTAAGCCAGGCGATCTCGCTGAATGCTTGTCACAACACAGTCGTGACAATTATTAATGGGCCAGTGTTCTGACCCAGCTCTCGTGATGTCAACCCAAAAGATTCCTTTATTAGTAATGCCGGCAACCCCAGCCAAAAGTTTATCTCGCAGGCTGACAAGTCCTTCCGGCTGGAAGATGAATAGTTGTTATCTATTCATGACATGAGATGTCGTGTGATGACCAATTCATCTCCGCCCCCTGCCTATTATCCCCAGAACTAGGGTGGGGCTTTGCTCTGTCCCAAGGACCAGCCCACAGATTTCCACTGCTTTCATCTCCTCTGCTCCTCTGGAAAATTGCAGCCAACCCTGGGGATGATTCTATGCGGTTACCAAACAGTCACATCCACATTTCGTTCCATTTGGATGCTAGTGGAGAAGGCCACTACATTGCAAGCATTTCCCCCAGGTAGCAAGCGGCTACTTGTGGGGAAATGCAGCATATATGAAGGAAGAGGAGGAAGGAAAGGCGGCAAGGCAGGGGAGAGGAGAGAATTGAAGAAACACACATTCTGAGTGCCTCTTGTCCTTTCTTTTTCCTTCCCTCGCCAGCCCGTTGCGCCGGTGAACCCATTTGTGGTAGAGAAGAGTTTTTTGCTTATGTTGCTCAGAAAAAGGAATTTGCAAAGCTACAGGGAAACTTATAGGAGTTCAAAGATAGTGTGCCCCGTAAAGCGAAGGGGTTAGGCTCGTTGCGCTGAGGAGCTGAGGCTTGTTGTGCCAGTGAAGCTGCTCATGACAAAGAGGTTTTTTCTTAGGTTGCTCAGAAAAAGGAATTTGCAAAGCCATGGGAAAACCTCCGAGGTAGGGTCACAGAGTAGTCGGGGGAAGATGCAGGTGCACAGTGCTTGCTGCCCATGGCTTTCTGAGTCAAAAGTTGTAGGGAGTGGGGGAAGATTTTTTCTGGGTTAATTCATGAGCACTGGGCTTGCTGAGCATGGAGGTTTTGGCAGTATGGTCGAAGAATGGATGGTGGGCAACGGTAGTCGGGATAAACTGAGACCAGCTGGATATCAGGGGCCTCGCATAAAGGCGCGCCCCAATGATCCGGTGCGGATGAGCGGGCGAGTGTGGGGCATCAGAAGACGCATCATTCGGGGCTCTTCCCTTGGGCATGGCTGTGCTCCTTTGCTCTGCCAGTGGTTCCAGCCAATATTTGCCAACTAATGGCTGCTTCCAATGGCCGTTGTGTTCTGTTCAGCAGCCCCTCAGCTGTGGTCTTTCGAAGCCTAAAGGCTGTGTGTTGGGGGTGAGGTGTGTGGTGAGGAGTGAGGAGTGGGTGGCCGGCTGGAGGTATTTCTAAGGGGAGGGCTGGCTGCTCTGGCCGCTACAATTGGGCTCGTGCTTCAATGGACCAAGGGTGGCTGGATCAGCTAGAATCTGGATATGGTGAAACTGGGGAAAATAGGAATACGTACAATGAGGACCAAATACAAGATAAGAGAGTATTAAGTTACTGCTGAACATAACAATGAATAAATGCAAGCAATTTAAATTTCACCACCAATGCTCTGTGCGGGGTGTGGGCTTGTCCTTGGATGACCATGTGCCATAGATTAAGATAGATGCTTCTTTGTGCTCCCTGCCTTCTCCCAATGCTAAAGGAAATGGAGTCTGGCTTCCCAGCGTGCACTTGGTTTGATGGGTAAAATGGGTTGGGTCAGCTTCAAACAATATACTTGGTATTTGTCCCACTAGATGGGGCTACAACAGCATAAATATGCCCATGCATTGGGGCATATTTGTCCCTCAGGCCACTAGATGGGGCTAGAGAGCAACAACAGTATATAAAGATCTTGTGTTGGGGCATCTGGTTATTGTCCCAAAGTCACAAGCCTGGCTTTCCTGTACAAATATTCCAAAAATACTCACAGTCTCCTGGTTATTGGTCCAAAGTCATGAACCTGCCTTTCCCATACAATATTCCAAAAATACTCACTGCCTCCAGGTCATTGGCCCAAAGTCTGCTTTTGGTTGCAGTACCTAAGGTTGGACTAGAACTCACCTATTGCCGGTTGGTTCAGAGTCACTCAGGTGATCGTCATTTGAATTGCAGAAATAGGACTCATCGTGCCTATTGGAGGACTGGAACTCTCACCGTCACTTTCTGATTGGCCCAAAGTTGCTCAGCTGCCTGTCTGGCTCCTCCCCCCCCCCCGACTTGGGGGCTATGATTTTTGCCGGGACAGAGAGAGAACAGGGATGGTTCCACTTAACCATGAGGTCGTTCTCCCCCTCATCTTCGCTCTCGTAAGGGGTCGGCTGTAGGCTCTTTTCAGTCGGAGTTCCCTCTCTCGCTGCTGGGAGAGGAGATCTCCACGATCTGGCGCACCATGTTCGATTTCTCTCTCCCCTTTTGCTGCTGTTTCTTTGGCTTTGCAGGACTGGGCGTCCCAAGTTCTGATGGGGGGGCAGGTGCCAAGCATTCTGCTACCCTGTGGCCTTGCTAGGTGCATCGGAAGCACAGGATGGCCACTTCGGTTGGCGCGGCTGACGAGGTGGCTACAAGGAATGGAACATACCAAAGCCAGCATGTCCTAAGGGTGGGCAGCAGTCTGGTCCAGAGTCCCCGAATCTGTGTAATTCAGGAACCCAGAGTCAATCTACCTGGGAAACTTGTCTGCCGAAAGCCATTTCAGCGGAAGCAAAGGCATCCAGCTTATAATGCTGTATAAACGGGGATAGGGAAGACCATGTCGCTGCTCTGCATATCTCCTCTGTTGAATATCAAGTGACTGTTTAAATGAGCCAATCAGGAATTAGTCCTGAGAGCGGGAAATTTAGAGGAACGTCAATGGCTGAAGCCGCGGACAGCTCCTGACTATAAAGGGCTGCCACGGCTGGAGTTGCCATTGCTGTTACGGAGCTTAAATAAAATATTACTAGCACTTGAGTCCTTTCTTCTTTTTTTTAATAAAATTTTTATTATTAAACAAAAACATAAGACAAAAATACTTACAAACATAAATACATAAAAACAATACAAACAAAAAGGAGAAACAAACTAACATTATTTTAGCCTGTTGGCTAACTTCTAAAAAAAAAAACTGTTGCATCGGTGGTTATTTTCTGTCTCACCTCTATTTCTCTATTGAAAATCTATTTTATGTGCTTACTTGTTTTTACTTTTTACAAGTCCAAGACTTGACTTTGTATTCTGTTTTTAAAGTTTTTCTTTTTGTGAGAGTATCTATTACTTCTATATATCATTCTATTAATCATTCTAACTATTTATATGTACAGTCATGAGGTCTTCCTCCTATGTGGTTGTCTACATTTCTAGGTTGGATTTTACATAAGTATCATTTTATTAATGCTATCTTTCCCTCTAGCCAAGAGTACCATCTTTGCCAGACTGCATAATAATCAGTGTCCTTCTTTCTCTTGTAGCTCTTTTGTGAGCCTGTCCATTTCTGCACATTCTGTTATCTTTGCAATTATTTTTTCTTCTGTTGGTAATAATTCTGATTTCCAGTTTTGAGCGTATACTATGTGTGCTGCTGTCAGGATATGAATAATAAGATATTTTATCTCTTTGGTCTGTTGTGGTGTGATCATTCCAAATAAAAAAAAATTCCGGTTTCATATCGACCTTCTGTTTCGTTATTTCTTCGATCATTATCTTGATTTCTTGCCAGTAATGTTGTGCTCTTCTACATCAGTGGTCCCCAACCTTTTTATCGCCGCGGACCAAACGTGTGTGTGTGTGTGTGTGAGCGCCGATGAGTCATCCGGAAAAGGAAGTTCCTCTGCGCTTCTCCTCTCCTCCCATCCTTTCTATCAATACGGTACTCGATGGTTTTAACTCCTTTATTATGCACTTTTCAGGCACAGAGGTTGCCTACCGGCCGCTGCAGCAATCATGTCCCCCGGCCGCTGCAGCGATCATGGCCCCCGGCCGCTGCGCGGCCCGGTGCCAGGTACTCCACGGCCCGGCACCGGTCCGCGGACCGGGGGTTGGGGACCACTGTTCTACATGACCACCAGAGATGGTAATATGACCCCTTTTGTGTCTTGCATTTCCAACACATTGGTGACACATTTGGAAACATTTTCGCCAGACGTGCCGGTGGGAGGCGCCATCTGTAGAACATCTTGTAAAGGTTTTCTTTGTATGGTATCGACATTGTCAGTTTGAGGTTTTCTGTCCATAATTTGTCCCAATTATCCAATTCTATGTTGTGGCCTATATTTTTTGCCCATATTATCATATTTTCTTTCACAATTTCCTCCTTCAATTTATAGTTTATTAGATATCTGTAAATTTTAGTTATCATTTTCTCTTCTGTACTTTTTAATATCTTGTCAAGTTCGTTTGGTTCGGTCTGAAATCCATATTGTGTCCGGTCTGCTATATATCTTGACTTTATTTGATGGTATGGCCACCAATTGATAACTATCCCCCGGCTTTCCAATTCTTGCCTCGTGTATAAGTCTCCTTCACCTCTAAGTAATTCTTGATAATTCCTTATTTTTCCTACTTCTATGTTGTTTGGGTAGATTAAGGCTTCCATAGTCGACAACCAGCGCGGGATCTTAGTGTAGTGTTGTTTCCTGATTTCTTGCCAAGTTTTGTATAGTGAGCCTCTGATAATGTGCCACTGAAAATACCCATGTTGCTTATCTATGCCTTCCCATAAGAAGGCGTGCCAGTCCCAGCTCAGGTCAAATCCCTCTAAGTATAACGTTCTCTTGTTTTTTAAGTCTATCCATTCCCTGATCCAATTTAATGACGATGCTTTATAGTATAACTCCCAGTCGGGTAAACCGAGGCCTTCTTTCTCACGTGTATCCTGTAGGCATTTTATTTTGATTCTGGCCTTCTTTCCTTGCCATATGTATTTCATTATTATCTTGTTGAGATCTTTAAAGAAGTCTTTTCCTGGGCCAATTGGTATCACTTGAAAGAGATAAAGTAATCTCGGTAATATGTTCATTTTGACTGATGCTATTCTGCCCAGAAGTGACAGCTGCAATTTGTTCCAAGTTTCCCGTTCCTTTTTAATTTGTTTCATCAATTTAATATAGTTATCCTCTCTAATCGTTATTGCTTTTGTAGTGATCCAAATTCCCAAATATTTTACTTTCTTTACAATCTGTATTCCTAATTCTTCTTCCAATTTTGTCTCTTGTGTCTTAGTCAGATTTTTTGTCAAAACTTTAGTTTTTTGTCTGTTGATTTTAAGTCCCGCTACTTTGCCGTATTCTTCTATCTTCGCCAGTAATTTAATTCCTGATATTTCTGGTTGTTCTACTATGAACACCACGTCATCGGCGAAGGCCTGTAATTTGTATTCCTCGTTTCGTATCCGTAGTCCCTTTATGTCTTCTTCCTTCCTTACCTCATTTAGTAAGGCTTCCAGCGATATTATGAACAGTAAGGGAGATAATGGGCACCCTTGCCTCACCCCTTTTTGTATGTCCAGTCTTTCAGTCATGTCCCCATTAATTGTAATTCTCGCAGTCTGGGAGGAATATACTTTCTTAATCATTTTTAAAAATTTGTCGCCAAAATCCATTAACTCTAATTGTGCTATGAGGAACTTCCAATTCAAATTATCGAATGCCTTTTGTGAATCAAGAAAGATTAAGGCTACTTGTTTATCGATTCGTTGTTCATAATATTCTAGGACGTTTATAATTGTTCTGGTGTTATTTTTAATCTGCCTCTTTGGGACAAAGCCATTTTGATCAGAGTGTATATAGTTGAGTATAATTGTTTTCAATCTTTGTGCTATGATTGTCATGAATAGTTTATAATCGACATTTAATAGTGAAATCGGTCTATAGTTCTTAACCTGAGTCCGGTCTGTATCTTCTTTGGGGATGAATGAAATGATAGTTTCGTCCCAAGATTTAGGAGTTTCTGCTTCTAGTAATTTGTTGTTGAGGACTTGGAGGAGTATTTCATCTATCGCTGACTTGGCATTTTTTATAAAATTCAGTTGGAATTCCATCTGGGCCTGGTACACTTAACGATCACTCTTGCTCTTTGTTTTTTGTATGTCCAATACACATTAAGTATCCTCCATAAGTTTCGAGCGTTAACGTGTCCAAATGTCTTAGTCCAGCTGTTCGAACGTCTCCTAAGCCAATTGTCCAAGTGTTAGAATAAATGTTGAAAAGCTCTGTGTCCAAATTATCCGGTAAATATTATAAATCCTAAACTCGCCACATCCTCACTGTATCAAATCAGTAAGGATTCACTGCCTTTTCTTCTTTAAATGTCCAAATATCTAGAGATCCTGTGTCAAAAATTCTCCAACTTTTTTAGACTTTCTCTTCTCTCAGGAAAAGTTCTAAGTCTTGTCCCAACGTTCACACCGCCAGCTTTCCTCTGGATTTCTTCAGTTTCACTGGCTGTCAAGTTGTGCGTTGTCACTTTTAAAATGGATTCCCCCTCCGTTCCAATTTTCCACTCGCCGCTTCTCTCTCTATATCCTACTAGGAGGTTCCTTCCACCCACCTTCTTTCAACAATTTCAGAATTTTGAGATACCTTTTTCAATTCTTCTTTTGCTCTCTCCTCCTTTTTCCACCGATGCTTCTTTTATGATCTTCGCTTCCTTCTAAACAGCTGTCACTGTGTCGGGCCAGTCTAAATGGCTGCTTTTTCCTCGATCTGAGTTAAGGGGGTTTTCCTGAACCTTCGGGGGAGTTGCTGCCCTCCCCGAGGTCCTCGGAAGTTCCCCTTTCTTCTATCGACCTCTCCAGGGTCAATAGCGCCAAAATCAGCGCTCAGATTGAGAATGTTAGGGATTTTGAGAGCGGAGAGCCATTCGCTCATCCCTAACCCGCTGACGTCACCGCCGGAAGTCGTCGTATTGAGTCCTTTCTTCAATCACCCACTATTTAACACTGGCGACGAAGGTGGGATTCTGAAGAAAAGGACGATACAGCGAACTCCAAGCAATCAACAACCACCAGCTCAAGTTTGTCAGAACAGAGTAAAAGAGCCCTATTCCTCACCCATTGCAGGCCAGCAGGGTTTAAAATGTCAAAGGCACTCGCCGCCCCAGCCAACCTGAGAACGATGATCTGGACGACGCTACAAGAAATAGTAAAGACGCACTACACGCCACAAGCATCTTCTCTGGTAAGAAGGCATGAGTTTTACCAGAGGGACCAGAGAGAGGGAGAGTCAAGCAGTGCGTTCGTGGCAACATTAAGAGAGATAGCCACCGCATGCGACTTCTTGAATTTGGAAGAGGCGATGAGGGATCGTTTGGTGCTGGGACTGAGAGACCTCATGTTGCAGAGCAGGTTGCTAGCCAGGCCTCAGATTACATTCAAGGAGGCTCTGGAAGAGGCATCAGCAACCGAGGCGTCCCAGAAATCGACGGCGGCTATTAAAAAGATGAAAAACAGACTGCCAGTAAAGGATGAGGCATCCGTGTATTATGAGAAAGTGGAGTCGGAATCGGAAGAGGATGAAGAGGAAGATGAAGTCCATCACCTCTGATCCGAACGTAAAGAGGCAACAAGGGAAAAAAGAGACCTGGTGCTCGGGATGTGAAGGCAACCATCCATGGGCCGAGTGCAGGTTCCGGGACGCTATTTGCCAGAGATGTGAGAAGCAAGGGCACATAGCAAGAGCTTGCAGGGCATCCCAGCCAGTTTCCAGAAGGACCAGACCTCCCCGTTCACCAACGAATAACAGAAAGTTCCAGGCCAGCGGAAGGAAGCAACCGTTCGGACGAGGCCAGAGGAATGAGGACCACAGAGCAGACCGAGGCAAGACACATCAGACCATCGTGGTCAGCCACGCCAGTGCGGGAAAGGCGAACAAGATGGCGGTGACCGTCCTCATTGAAGGGAGACCCTGCAAAATGGAGGTGGACTCGGGATCCTGCCTATCGATGGTATCCTGGACAACGATAAAGAAACTGCTGCCACACATCATGACCCGCGAACTCAAACGGCAACACCTGACGCTCATCGATTACTAGGGACACCGAAATCCTGTAGTGGGCATCAGCATGTTCAACGTCTCCTACTATTGTAGGAGAAATGACGGAACCTAGGCCAAGCTCTTCAATGCAGGAAAGAGTTTATTGTGCACGGTTCAAACAGTCCAAAGACAGCAAAGGGTCTGAACAATGATGGCTGCTTTTGGCCAGATATTTATACAGTACAAAGGCAAAGTTATTACGAAGAGTGAGACATTTCACACATAGAAGTTACCCTTTAATCTATTCTCAGCTCCGGAGCTCAAGACATAATAAAAGGAGATAAGGGGCTCAAAGGCGCCTCACGAGCAGTAAAGAGGACAGTAAGGGAAGCAGTATTTCTTCTCTAGAATCTACATGACATTTGGGGTGTAATAAACATTAAACAACAGGATGTATCTGTTTAGGGTCAGTTTGCCCTTTTACAATTCTGTACCTACGTCAAATACCATTTGTCATCTCAGCACCTTGGCACGGAAGAGGCACTTCTGTCTTGACCAAAGATTTGGATTTCTAATATTTGAGTTTTATCCCAATATCAAATCTTAGCCTGGCTCACTACAAGAACTTTAAAAGTAAACTGCCCCTCACAATAGTGGACAGAGACAGACCCAGCCTATTGGGCATGGAGTGGTTTGAGCCATTGGGACTGGCAATTACCGGCATCGACCACATTGGAGACGACGCCTGGGAAGAGGACCTGATGAAAGAGTTTGCGGAAGCGTTTAACGGCGAACTAGGCAAGTGCAAGCCCCTGTCCAGATCAAGCCCCGAAGGGTTCCCTTTGCGCTAAGGCCTAAGACTGCTTAGGGGCTTATGGCTGCTTCCAATGGTCGTTGTGTTCTGTTCAGCAGCCCCTCAGCAGTGGTCTCCCGAAGCCTAAAGGCTGTGTGATGGGGGTGAGGTGTGTGGTATAGTGGGTGGCCAGCTTGGAGGTATTTCTGAGAGTCCTATGTCAGACCAGGTGTAGCTTTTCAGACTTCTGAATGTGGAGTTTGGCGTTGCAGGAGATTTTGTTGGGCGTTGCGGTGAGACGGATTGGGTGGAGGATCACTGGGGGAGCATGCAGGAGCCGAAGGCCTCCAGGTTTCAGGAGCTGTGCGAGATTGTGGCAGGGGGCTAAGAGAGGGCAGGATCACATGGTCTTTGTGGGAGGATGCATCATGGTGCTTACTGCTCTTGGATTTCTTCCTTGACAGACTGCTAGACTCACTGGTGGAAGTTTGGGGAGGTTTTTCTTGGGGGACTTCTATGCTGCCTTTGACTTTCTTTACTGAAGGATTGCGGGAGAGGGGAGAAGGAAGGTGGGGAGGTTGGGGAAGTTTTTCTTGGGTTAGGTCATGAGCACTGGACTTGCTAGCCATGGTGGTTTTGCCAGCATGCTTCTTGTGGGGTTTTGAAGTCAAAGGATTGAGGATGGGCAGTGGTTCTTGGAAAAAATTGCAGCTGGGTGGACGGAAGCATTCTTGCATAGAGGCGCCCCCCCCAAAAAATGCATCTTTCAGGGCTCTGCCCTTGGGCATGGCTGAGCTCCTTTGCTTGCCCACTCATCCCCCTTCACGGATCCCCACCGGATCTTTAACCTCCAGCTGGCCTCAATTTTATCCCAACAATCACTCCATTTTCACCAGTAGGGGCACCGCAGGCCCCTAGCATCAACATCACATGTCAACTCTGAAACGAACCTGGCTGAAACCATCTTGTGCTGCCTCATAGTTGGGGAAGGGAGGGGGGAGTAGATCAGGGGTGGGTTCTACTTACCTTTACTATCGGTTCACAACAGGATCACGCGTGCACCAAGCTTCTGCGCATGCACAGATCACCTATGATGACATCTGGGGCAGTGGGCGGAGCCTCCCACCAGTTTTACTACCAGTTGTTGCGAGCCGGTCCAAATTGGGGGCAACCCACCACTGGAGTAGTAGCCCAGCTAACAGTCAAAACAAAAGGTTTTTCTGTGGGGTACCAAGGTCATTGAAACAGGTGACTTTTATAAGAGGAGAGGAGCCTGTCTTCCATTTTCATTGGACAATTTGACCGGTGACACCTGGGAGAAGGGACTTTTACTCTTTTAATTAGGTGAAAACTGTGGGAACTGAGTTGGTTTTCACCGGCTGTGCTGATATGATGTATCCAATAAACATATCCTTGGAGGAATCTACCTGCCTCGGAGTTCTGCTTTGAATGGATGCATTACTCCAAACGCTGACAATGGTCCTTACAGGCGTTCTTGAATATCTTAAAAATAGGCTTCTTGTCTCTGTTGGCAATAGCATCTGGCAGACGCCTGGCCTCTTTCAAACCCATCCTTTCCTAAATCAACACCCCTTACAAGTGAATCACCAACCAAATGGTGGCTTCTCTTTTTGTGGATACCTTGCTCTACTTGTGTGACTGACGTGTAATACCCGATTCACGCTTTCCCCTATCCAAAACGAGTTCTTCATTATCCTGGTCATGTGAGTTACCATCGTCGTCACAGCTACCTTGACTTGCCACCTTAGTATCCTTATTAAGGTCAGCAAGGGCAGCTGAGTCTGTTATGTGGGGACGCAGCGAAAGCTTTGTGTTTGCGGTTCACGGTTCTTGCCCTGCCAGATCCCATGGTTGTCCGTATTTTTCTCCTGCAGGATCTTTGTGGTAGAAGGGGCTGGTGGGTGGGTGGGTGGGAGTGGGAGCTCAATAGAACAGAAAGAAAAGGGTAGAGAGACTGTTCTGACCCAGGCTTAGCAGAAACAAGAAACAGACTCCTTGTCACAAAAACACCTCTCTTTATTTACCTCCTGTGAATTAATGGCGGTCACACACCAAAAAGTCCAGGCAAGAGTCCTTCTAAGAGTTAACTGCAGTAACAGACCTTATCAGTTCCTTGCGATAATTGCCAGGCCGGGAGCTCCCAGCTGAAAGACTGCAAATTAAGTTCTGGCTAGCAGCCTTTGATGGACGAAACACAATGAGCAAAATCTTCAGAAATACGAACGGTTGTCTCCTACGACCACCACTCCCCTTTCCTTCTATTTATTCCCCAGCCAGGGAGGGGCCATTCAGCGTCCATGTGTGCCTTGCTTCCCGAGTCGACTCCTTGTCCTCCATTGTTCTCCTCTCCTAACAGCTCTGCGCATACGTGCATCTGGAACAGGCCCCAGCTGTTCTTCTCCCTCATTCATCTCAGCCTCCAAAGGCAGCTGCCTCTCCGGTGGCTGGAAAATGTCGGACGGCCTTGGCTCTATCTCTGCTTCCGACACAGAGCATCCATCGGAGCCTTCCCCAGACTCCAAAACTGGCCCAAGTTCTTCCCCAGCCTCATCATCATCTGAGTCTGCCACCAGCTCTGCTGGCGGGCCACAACAGAGAGTGTTGAGTATTGAATGACAATTCAAACGGACCAATTAGAAGCGAGCAAATAGAGCGGGAGATTTAGAAGCATGTCAGTGGCTGAAGCCGTGGACAACTCCCTTTAAAAGAGGCTGCCGCGGCTCGCACTCTATTGCTGTACCAGAGCTGAATAAACTACTGTAACTGCTGTGCTTGTCCTGTGTCCTTACGGCGCCCACTATTTAACAGAGAGATTGGAGAATATCCCAGGGGAGAAGAGTTTTTTTTCCTTACGTTGCACAGAAAAAGGAATTTGCAAAAGCCACAGGTAAACTTACAGGAGAGCAAGTAAAAAGGGCTTCACATAACAAGGGGATTAGTGCCCCAGAAGTTAACCATGTCACTATTTTACAAACAAAAATAGAAGAAAAGGAAGAGATTGAGAAGCTATATTTAAAAATATCATTTTATTCTTTATATTGCTTCCATTCTCATTTAAAACATTAAGAGAATCTACCACGGACTGATTATCGGCATCTCCACGAGATAATTGACAATCAAGCTGCAACTAAGTGAATCAACCATAAGTAGCAAACTTCCTCAAACCCCCAAATAAGTTATCCAGACCTAATCCACATATCAAAGTATAAGGTCTGCAAATATAAACTGAGTTAACTAAATTTCGTCTCCCAGAGGAACTGCATGTTCACAAGAATAAACATACCCCACAAGTGTCACCTGAGAAATGGCACATTGACACTCCCATACCCCGGACAAGCTTCCCCTATAAAAAATCTTCAGCCTGCCCCTTAAAGAAGGCAAACTCTCTTGCTTTTAGGAAGAAAAATATTTCTTCTTTCCTCACAGCTGTCTGGATCTCGTTTTTATTCATTCATGGGCAGCGTTCTCTGGAGTTAAAATCCCAGATTAGTCTTCTAGATGGCACCCCAGGTGGGACTTGAGACTCACCTGGCCAGCGGGATGTAGCCCAGGTAAATTCACCCGGCTAGCAGCAGACCATTTTTGTCGGTGGGTTCTGCTCTGAACACTTGGCGCTGATGGTAAAGGAGCTTGCGGTTTGATTCGGATAGCTGCTTGAACAGAAGAATCTGGTAAGTACCTCCAAATTTCTGTTCTGTTCTGTTGTTTTTGTGCCAGGGAGCGAGTGAATGCATTGTGTGTGCATGCGTTTGGGTTTTCCCCTTTCTTTCCTTTTCACGACTTTTTGATTTTATGCTCTGTGCCTTTCCTAACTCTGCCCCCCCCCTTCCTGCCAACTCTTATGAGCTTCACCTGGCTGTGAACAAGAAACTTTGGATAGCTAAGGTACACCAAGGGGCCCGGGGTGGGCTTCAAAAACTTTACAACGGGTTCTCTGCCTGGTTGCTGAGTGGGCGTAGCCATGGTGGGCGTGGCCTAGTCTGCCTCCTGCACTACGGCAGGAAGGGTGTTTTTGCCCTCCCCAGGCTCCGGAGGCTTTTCTTGAGCCTCCGGAAGGGCGAAAACAGTTTCCCCAGGCTCCAGAGGCCCTCTGGAGGCCGGAAACTGGCCAGTTTCTGGCCTTCTCAAACTTCCGGTAGGCCCGTTTTTCGCCCTCCCCGAGCCTCCGGATGTGCTTTGCACTTCCTGCATCCAAAACGGGCCACGTGGCCACTATTGGGAGGGATGGGGTGGGTGGGGCCAGCCAGGAGTGGGATGGGGGGAGGGGGTCTCCGAACGGCACAGAATCTTAGCTAGAGGTTCTCCCGAACCCCCAGCAGCCCATCCCTGCAAGGGGCTATGAATATAGTGAGAGGAGAGATGGAGATGGAATGAGACTGGCATACATGTATATGTATATTTATGCCAGTCTCATTCTATAGCTATTTATCTACCTATCTATCTATCTCTATCATCTCTATCTATAGGGAGATCCACAGGTAGAGTGGCTGGGTGCCCAGGGAACCAAATGGGCCCCTGGGGGTAGGGCCATGGTTGGGGTCCTGGCCAGGGGTGGGTTCTAATTTTTTTTACTACTGGTTCTGTGGGCGTGGCTTATTTTGTGAGTGTGGCTTGGAGCTCATGTGACTAGGTGGGTGTGGCTAGCTGGTCAGAGTCATTTCTGGAAGGTCCTCGCACTTATGAACAGTCCTCGCACTTATGACCCGACTCATTTGTTTGCTTTTAACACTGAGCAGCTGTAGGATGGCCCTTTGAAGCCCCGCGGCAAGAGTTTAAACAGTTTTTTTCCCTCTAGTCATCAGCTGGGACTCAGAAGGCAGCAATAGATTGGGGGTGGGACCAAATAAAACGTGGGGGGGTGGGAGGGCGGGGGGGGAGAACTGGTTCGGTGACTTCATATCGTTACTGCTACCAGCTTGGCCGAACCGGACCGAACCGGGAGGAACCCACCACTGGTCCCGGCCACCCTGGGTGTGTGTGTGTGTGTGTGCTCCTGCTGACCAGCTTATCCCGGCATGTGGGCTCGCTGCTGCTTCGTGGGGATCAGTCTGGGGATCAGTCTTGCTGGGGTGGAGGCGGCCCTAAGGGGAGGGCTGGCTGCTCTGGCCACCACAGCCGGACTCGGGCTCCAATGGACACCAAGGGTGGCTGGGTCAGGTGGAACCTTGGCTTCAGCCTGTGGCTCCATACTGCTCATTTCTATCTGGTTCAACCTCCCTCAGTTGCTCTACCGACACGCTGTGGTTAGCAGCCAGATACCTCCACTTGGCGTCTTCATCCCACTCCGCCATCCTCTTTGCTCTCCCCCTTGGTGTTTGGGCAAGTGAAGTCCTAGGGAGAAGTATAATATTCCAAAAATACTCACCCTCTCCTGGTTATTGTCCCAAAGTCACAAACCTGCCTTTCTTATACAATATTCCAAAAATACTCACCCTCCTGGTTATTTTTCTAAAGTCACAAACCTGCCTTTTCTGGACAATATTCCAAAAATACTCACCCTTTCCTGGTTATTGTCCCAAAGTCATGAACCTGCCTTTCCTGGACAATATTCCAAAAATACTCAACCTTTCCTGGTTATTGTCCAAAGTCATGAACCTGCCTTTCCTGGACAATATTCCAAAAATACTCACCCTTTCCTGCTTATTGGTCCAAAGTCACGAACCTGCCTTTCTTATATAATATTCCAAAAATACTCACCCTCTCCTGGTTATTGTCCCAAAGTCACAAACCTGCCTTTCTTATACAATATTCCAAAAATACTCACCCTCCTGATTATTTTTCTAAAGTCACAAACCTGCCTTTTCTGGACAATATTCCAAAAATACTCACCCTTTCCTGGTTATTGTCCCAAAGTCATGAACCTGCCTTTCCTGGACAATATTCCAAAAATACTCACCCTCTTCTGGTTATTGGTCCAAAGTCACGAACCTGCCTTTCTTATATCATATTCCAAAAACACTCATCCTTTCCTGCTTATTGTCCCAAAGTGTTCATCATCCATCTCTTCTTCTTCCGATATCCTTTCCAGATTACTTTTATCGGATTATGGTCTGCCCATGTGTTCGTCATTATTTCTATTTCTTCTAGGTCTTTCCTGAGATCTGTTGACATCCAGGCCATATCTATTCTGGACCAAGATAGGTGTGGATTGGAATAGAAAGTGTACTGTTTTTTATCTTTATTTATTTTCCTCCATGCATCCTGGAGGCATAATTCCTGTGCCAAGGAAATTGGCTATTTTTAACATCTTCAACTAAACGTAATTAGAGCCTCTAAATTGGATTGGGAGTGGCGAAAACGGAGCACAGAGAATGATTAGCACTGCAGACCTTGCAAACAGCATTTTGATCACTGGGGTGGCCGCCATTACCGCGTGGCACAGATCACGCTGGAATTCATCCCTGGCCATCTGGAAGGCATCATGGGCACCTGGGAAGTCCGAGGCTTCGGTTTCCCTGCATTTTGAGAGCTGCTGGAGAGCAGAAGGCCGGAGGGAAGCGCACTGATCGTGGGGCCTGTAAAGTTCGGTGGGTAAATTACAGGCGGAGGCTTGGTTGATCTAACCCAACTTTAATAACGAACCATAAACTAGACAGCAAACATGGCAAGCAACAGAACCCTGAACGAGCACTGACAGCCGCTTAAATAGAGAGCTGTCAAAACGCCAGAACCAATGAGCGAGCAGCAACGTTCCCTCCACTTCAGCTGCTCGCATTAGAACCAATCAATTAAGCCCGGCAACAGCCAAGGCACGAAAAGTCATAACAGAGAGGACTCAACACCCCTTCACACCCGGCTCGCGCACTCGTCCTCCAAGTATGCGGGACAACGATGGCGCCTCCCAGACCGTCTGACAGCGGGTGTGGCGGAGGCCTCAGGCGGAGCCCCGCCTTCTTCATCCGGCATCAAAGGAAGAGGAGTGTCGATCGATGGAGGAGGACTCGAACTCACCGCCGGGCATTGGAAGTCAGGTAAGCGCTCCGGCAAGAACACTTCGGTTATGGGAGGCAGGGTGGGGTTGGAGTCAGGGAGCAGTCCATCCGGGCGGCCCCCAGTTGTTGGAGCTGAAGGATTACACAAAGGCTGAAGCTCGAGGTTCGCGGTCCGCCGTCTCAGCTGGTTTACATGCCGTCTCCAAATCCTCCCATCGGTGAGTTGAACCCTATAAGAATAGGGCCCAGTTATTTGGATTATTTGACCTGGCAGCCACTGCATGTCCTTATCAAAATTCAGTGCATGTACCAGGTCTCCCACACAAAAGACCCGTGGTGGAATGCTCGTCCCGGAGGGTGGTTTGTGAGCGTAGTTAGGGTGCAGGCGGTCAAGGGTTGTCCGGAGCCACCTGCCCATGAGGAGCTCGGCGGGGCTTTGTTTAATAGAAGTGCAAGGGGTCGTGTGCTGGGCTAGTAGGTACTGATGAAGTTTATGGTGCCAGTCAGTGGACCCTAAACGGCGCAACACCTCTTTGGCGGAACGCACGGCCCTTTCTGCCTGTCCATTAGCCGCCGGATGTAGTGGTGCCGTTTGGGCATGGTGGATGCCCAGCCGGGCCAGAAACAGCTGGAAGGGTGCTGAAGTGAACTGTGGCCCATTGTCGGTGACGATAATATCCAGCAACCCATGAGTGGCAAACCATCTCTTTAACACTCTAATGACAGCCGTGGTAGTAGTCGATTGCATGATAGCAAGCTCCACCCATTTAGAGTGGGCATCGATGGTGATTAGAAAGGTTTGGCCTAAGAAAGGCCCTGCTAAATCTAGGTGGACCCTTGCCCACGGTGCCCCGGGAGGTTCCCAATCCTGTATGGGCGCTGATGGGGGAGCGGGATGTGTGAGTTGACATTGTCGGCAACAGGCAACCCAGTCCTCAACCTGTTGGTCAAACTTCGGCCATCACGCGTAACTGTGGCTGAAGGCTTTCATGCGAACTACCCCCGGGTGAGCAGTGTGGAGGCCAGCCAGGACCTGTCCCCTAAGATCTGGGGGCACAACCACCCGGTTACCCCAAAGGAGGCATCCCTGTAACACCGACAACTCATGGCGCCTGCGGAAAAAAGGGAGAAACTCCGCAGAGCCCTGCAAGGTCGGCCATCCCCTGCGCACCCAGTCCAAGACTTTGGACAGGATCGGATCCACCGCCGAGCGGGCGCTAATGTCAGCCGCAGTCACTAAGGAGGGCAGTTCGTCCACTAGAAGGACGGCTGCCGCGGGGGCAGGGTCATGGACAGGCAACGGGAGCAGGCAGCGGCTGAGGGCATCAGCTGCCCTCAGCCCAATAGCTATACCCGGTTTATATAGCAGTTGGTAGGGGTAAGCTGACAAGAATTCCACCCAGCGTGACATGCGGGAGGAGAGAATTTGGGGGGTCTGCCTGTCACAGGCCAACAAGCCCAGAAGGGGCTTGTGATCGGTGACCAGGTAGAAAAACCTGCCATAGAGGTAGTCGTGGAATCTCTTGATTCCAGCTACGGCGGCCAAAGCCTCATGATCTATCTGACTGTAGTTCCTCTCAGCAGCCGACAAAGTCCTGGAGTAGTAAGTGACAGGAACTTCAGCGCCGGTAGGCAGAATGTGTCAGGACAGCCCCCGCCCCATAGGGGGAGGCGTCACAAGTTAAAGAGAGAGGTAAAGAGTCGTCATACTGCAGCAGGACAGCGTCAGAAGAGAGGATGTCCTTAACGGCCTTAAACGAGTTGGCAGCACGCTGGATCCCAGCGCCAGGGGGATCTAGAATCAAGGAGCCGATGGAGAGGCTCAGCCAGGGACGCTTTGTGGGGCAAGAAAATAGAGTAAAAATTGAGAAGGCCAAGGAAGGCTTGGAGTTGGGGCTTGGAGGTGGGAACAGGGGCGTGTTTAATAGCTTCCACCTTGGCCGGGGCGGGCCGGATGCCAGAAGCATCAATAAGGAACCCCAATGTGACACTTTTCTTTTTTTAACTTTAACCCCGCCTTCCTAAAACGTGCAAGGACAGCCCTAAGCTTATTGACGAGATCTTCCTGATCCGTGGCCAAGATCAGGATGTCATCAAAATAAGGGACCACCCCCTGCAGCCCATGGAGCAGCCGCTCCATAAGGCTTTGAAAGATCCCCGGGGCCACACTTATACCAAACTGCAGCCGGGTGCATTTAAACACACCCCTGTGTGTAATAATTGTCTGAGCCAGGGCCATTTTGCTATCAACAGGAAGTTGTTGATAGGCCTGGGCTAAGTCGAGTTTTGCGAAGACCTTTCCCCGGCCTAGGGAGTGCAGTAACTGCTGGACAATGGGCACCGGGTAATGATTGGCTTGGAGCGCCTTGTTTAGGGTCGCCTTGTAGTCAGTGCAAATTCTAATGGTGCCATCCCGCTTGAGGGGAATTACTATTCAAGTCTCCCATTTTGAGTGCTCTACCGGTTGAAGGACCCCCTGGGTGATGAGCTTATCCAGCTCCCTGTCAACCCTGGGCCTCAGAGCGAGGGGCACCCTCCGGGGTTTCAGTCTAATGGGCGCCACCTGGAGGTCTAAATTGAAAGAGATAGGGAGGCCATTATATTTGCCAAGACGGCCATCAAAAACATCAGAAAATTCCCACATAATGTCAGCAGCGACATCTGGGCTCGTGGTGTGAATACCAGAGAGACCGAGGCAGAGGGCTGCAAACTAGTCAAGGCCAAGGAGAGAGGGAAGACCGTCACGGACAATGACCAGGGGCAGGCGGCCATAAAACGAGCCATAGGCTACGTGGAAGGAAGCACACCCGAGAGTTGGTATGGCCTTCCCCTGGTAGTCTTTTAAAGTGACGTGGCAAGGGTGTAGCCGCCGCCGGGAAGCAGAGGGAAGTAAGGCTTTGAGTGCGGGCCATGCAATCAGGGACTTTGAAGAGCCCGTGTCAACCTCCATTTTACACGAAGCTCTCTCCAGGAAGATGGTGAGGTAAATCTTACTGTCGGAGAATGGGGAAGAGGCGTGGCTTATGGAAATCACCGACACCTCGGCATCCTGAGAGATGGCAAAACTCTCTCCCTCACTCCCTCTGCGGTTGGGCGGTCTGGTCTTTTGTCGCTTGAACCTCGGCTCCTCAGTACCATCTGGACTCGGGAAGGTGGCACGGCAGACCCTGGAGAGGTGCCCTCGCTTTCCGCAACTCCGACAAATGGCAGACTTGAATCTGCAATCGGCACGGTTGTGCGACCCACCACAGCCCAGGCAGCCGCCCTGGGGCTTCTTAGTGGTGGGCGCCCACCTCTTCCGTTGGGTAGACTCCAGGCAGCTCACATCATCAACATCTCCCTCAAAACTGCTATCATGGTCCACCGCCTCATAGTGAACGGATGGATGACCATTGGTCTGGTCTCCACCCCCAGACTGGTAGCGTTGAATTTCTACCGCGGACTTAGCAGACATCTCGGCAGCCCGCGCCTCGTCCAAGGCAATTGGGAGGGTCAGGTCAGAACGGGCCAGCAGTCGTTCTTGTAGCTTCAGGTTCCTCACGCCACAGACTAATTGGTCTAGGAGCATGTCGTCCAGCTCACGAAATTTGCAGTGTCGGGCAGCTGACCTCAGGGCAGTCATATAGTCATTAATGGACTCTTCCTCATGCTAAGATCTCTGGTGGAATGTGTGGCGTCGCACAGTTTTCGAAGGGGCAGGAGAATAGTGATGTTTAAGCTTCTCCACCAAAGTTCCAGGGAACCGTATACACTGGCTGAGGGGTGGCCAGGGCTCTGGCAGTCCCAAAACTCTCACGGCCACACGTGCTCAGAAGTGCCTGGCTCCTGGCCTATCTCTTGGTCTTCGGAGGACACCTGAGGCATTGCCAGAGAGGAGGGTCCTGGAGAGGGAGGAACTACAAGTTGGATCAATACGCTTCGGCTGAAGCAGCATTTGGGAGGCGTGTTTTACAGAGAGTCCTGCCGGCCGAGGGGACCCTGGACCAACCTGCTTCCCTCCCAACATCACTTTAGCTTGGGTATATCCCATGCTTGGACTCTCCAAGCAATGCACAGGAGATTGAACATTGGATTTACCTTGAACGTTCCATCTATGTGCACTGCTAGAGAGTCCAATCCCACCCTGGCTTGTACCGGTCCGGGATCCAGGAATGGTCGGTTCTTCGAATGTATCGCGTCTTCCTTGGTTCTGGTTTCGTTGAAAAAACTGAGGCTTGGCCAGAAGAAGGAGAGCATGGCCAAGGAAATTCCAACTCAGTGACGTCATAACAGACTGAAATTAATCCATGCTTGGACTCTCTAGCAGTGCACATAGATGGAACGTTCAAGGTAAGTCTAATGTTCATTTTTTTACTACCGGTTCTGTGGGCGTGGCTTGGTGGGCATGGTGTGATGAGGCTTGGTGGGTGTGGCAGGGGAAGGATATTGCAAAATCTCCATTTTCACCCCACTCCAGGGAAAGGATATTGCAAAATCTCCATTCCCACCCCACTCTGGGGCCAGCCAGAGGTAGTATTTGTCGGTTCTCCAAACTACTCAAAATTTCCACTACCGATTCTCCAGAACCTGTCAGAACCTGCTGGATTTCACCCCTGAGTAGAAG
This sequence comes from Arizona elegans, assembly GCA_022577455.1. Lineage (NCBI taxonomy): Eukaryota > Metazoa > Chordata > Lepidosauria > Squamata > Colubridae > Arizona > Arizona elegans. The sequence goes on along the minus strand of JAKOOJ010000027.1, from coordinate 3,744,181 downwards.
CCATTTTAAGGCAGAACAATAGAAGCCATTTTAAGGCGCAACAGGCTGTATCTTAACAGAACCCCCCCCCCCCCCCCCGAGAGGTGACACCCCGTCTTAACCCCACAGTATTTTTTTCCAGAGAGTAAGTCAGCTGTATACCAAGTTTGGTTGAAATTGCTCAAGGCATTCCAGAGTTATGCTGGAACACACACACACACACACACACACACACCCCAAGCCATTTTTATACATATAGATAAAACCTTGTGTGCAGAGGTCTGGTCCCATGTCACATCCACCATGACCACGCCCACTCTGGCCATGCCCCCCACACCCCGGCGCTCCAAGGTCAAACACAACCCCGATGTTCTAGTCCAACCCCGTGCTCAAGTACGGCGGTCTATGACAACAGCTGTCTGATCTCTTCTTCAAAACCTCCAGCGATGCAGCACCCCAACTCTTGGACACAAACTGTTCCATTAGTTAATTGTGCACATGATCAGGAAATTTCTCCAGGTTGGATCTATCTCCGAGGAATTTCCACACATTGCTTCTTGTCTTGCCCTCAGGCGCTTTGGAGAATACGTTTACGAAGGATTCTGATAATATAATTTTATTAAACTTATCAGCCGTACAAAATACGACTACAATAAAAATAGTAGGATCAAGGAAGAAAAAAAAGGGGGGACTTGTAACTTCAGACTCCTTTCAGAACAGTAGAGTGAACATCATAATAATGCTTTGCTGTAGCCCCAACTTTACATACATTACTTTACATGCCCGTTCTCTAACCAAAAACAATATACATGCAGTAAATCCCCGAATCAAAGATTCATTTGGTTTGGACAGAGGCGGGGTGAGACTACATGACCTCGAGGTGGCTCCTCCAAATTCTACAGTCGGCCAAGGGTGGAACTGAGCCCAGCAGCGGTTCAGAAAGAGAAGGCTGGGATATTCCTTGGCTTGCGGCTCTGCTCGGCTTCACCCCCAGTACCAGGGCCTGGAGACGTCCAACTCCTTTTCCTTCTTCAATGGGGAAGCCGCCTTGGGACTCCGCATGGCAAACATGTTCTCCGTGTCCAGCAGAAACATGCTGTAGAGGTTGAAGAGCAACATGGCGACTAGGGGGAAGAAGGTCAGGCCGAATCCAAAGCCTCGGAACGAGCGGCCCATGGCGTACGCCAGCCAGTAGAGAAGACTGGAAGGGCGAGAAAGAAAAACGGTCAAAATGGCAGCCATGATGGTGGGATCCAAGCGTCACATCGTTGCGTCCTTGTGGGTATCCCATTAAAATTCCAGCCCTTGCTTGCATTTCACAGGAACAATTCCAGTTAACAGATAACCGAATAAGAATAAGAGAGTCGGGACCTTGGAGGTCTTCTAGTCCAACCCTCTGCTCAAGCTGGAGACTCTATACTTGTGATGACGAACCCAGGGGTGGGTTCTAATTTTTTTTTACTACCGGTTCTGTGGGCGTGGCTTTGGGGGGGTAATGTGACTGGGTAGGCGTGGCCAACTTTTTTTTTAATCTTAAGAGGTTGCAGAAAACAATGCTTTGAAAATCCTCTGCCGATCAGGCAACTCAGCTGGGATCGTCAGAGGCTTTTCAAAGCATTTTTTTTACCACCTCTTGGTGGTAGAAAAAATGCTTTGAAAAGCCTCTGACGATCCCAGATGAGCCACGTGATCATCAGAGGCTTTTTTTTTTACTTTTAAAAGCATTTTTTGGCCGAAGAAGTTGTAGAAATAATGCTTTTAAAAGTAAAAAAAAAAAAAAAGATGCCTCTGATGAGGTGGGCGGGTTAAGCGAGCGGCGACTGGGCTGGGGACCGGTTTAATTTTGGTTTTTAGTTTTTATTGAATTTCTATACCGCCCTACTCCCGAAGGACTCAGGGCGGTGCACAGCCATGAAATAAAAACACATAGATATACAAAATTTAAAATCGAATAAAATGAATTAAATAAATTTGGCTGAATTGATACCCATAATTTAAAATACCCATATTTTAAAATACAATAAAAATTTAAAATTTACACTTAAAAGGGAGAAGATTTAGGTGAGGCCAGCTTGATGAAATAAAAGCGTCTTCAGCTCGTGGCGGAAGGTGCACAGATCCGGAATCCTCCGTATCTCTGGGGGGAGCTCATTTCAGATCGTCGGTGCCCCCACAGAGAAGGCTCTCCCCCTAGGGGCCAACAGCCGACATTGTTTGGCCGACGGCACCTGGAGGAGCCCCTCTCTGTGCGAGCGTACTGGTCGGTGGGAGGCTATTGGTGGTAGCAGGCGGTCCCGTAAGTAACCAGGTCCTAAGCCATGGAGTGCTTTAAAGGTGGTAACCAGAACCTTGAAGCGCACCCGGAAGACCACCGGGAGCCAGTGCAGCTCGCGCAGGAGAGGTGTTACATGGGAGCTCCACGTTGCTCCCATAACCACCCGCGTGGCCGCATTCTGCGCCAGTTGGAGCCTCCGAGTGCACCTCAAGGGGAGCCCCATGTAGAGAGCGTTACAATAGTCCAGACGAGAGGTGACGAGGGCATGAGTGACCGTGCGTAACGAGTCCCGATCTAGAAAGGGACGCAACTGGCGAATCAGGCGAACCTGATGAAAAATCCTCCCGGTTCGGGGGCGTGGCCAGCCAATGTTATTACTGGTTCTCGGAACTACTACAAATTTTTACTACCGGTTCTTGTGAACCGGTGCAAACCGGGAGCAGCCGCCCAGTGCACATGCACACGCCAGGAAGATGAACTTCCGGTAGGTCCATTTTTTGCCCTCCCTGAGCCTCTGTGCACACTGTGCACTTTCCTGCATCCAAAACAGGCCAGGTGGGGACTCTTGGGAGCGGTGGCTCGAGATGGGCAGGAGGGGTGGGTTCTAAATTTTTTTACTACTGGTTCTGTGGGTGTGGCTTATTTTGTCGGGGTGGCTTGGGAGGGTAATGTGACTGGGTGGGTGTGGCCAACTTTTTTTTTTTACTTTTAAAAGCATTTTTGACAACCTTAAGAGATTGCAGAAAAAATTGCTTTGAAAAGCCTCTGCCGATCAGCTGAGATCGTCAGAGGCTTTTCAAAGCATTTTTTTTACCATCCCTTCGGCTGAAGAGGTTGTAGAAAAAATGCTTTGAAAAGCCTCTGACAATCCCAGCTGAGCCATGGGATCATCAGAGGCTTTTTTTTTTTAACTTTTAACAGCATTTCTTCGGCCAAAGAGGTAAAAGTAAAAAAAAAAAAAAAAGCCTCTGATGAGGTGGGCGGGGTAAGCGAGCAGGGACCGGTTCGGGGGTGTGGCCAGCCAATGTTATTACCGGTTCTCGGAACTACTACAAATTTTTACTACCGGTTCTGGCGAACCGGTGCGAACCAGGAGCAACCCACCACTGATGGGCAGGGCCAGCCAAGAGTGGGATTTGGGGGTTCTCCAAATTGCACAGAATCTTCGCTAGAGTTTCTCACAAACCCCCATCAGGCCATGCCTGCTCTTCTCTAAATCCAGGAACCCCTCCCTCATATCTGCACAGCGGTTGCATAACACTAACTTCGATGTAAAATCCCAGTGGAGATTTCCCAACTGGCTGGGAAATTCCAGGAATTAAAATCCACCCTTCTGCAAGTTGCCAAAATTGGGAAACTTTGGTCCAGCCACTACATGTATCTGATGAATGGTGTTGCAGCTCACAAAAAAATACACCCAGTTATAAAATCTGAATTAGAAAAAAAAAAATGCCAGCAGACTCCCATTGGATTCTTCTTGCCACCAAAAACGGCTGCCCATTCGCCTTTCAGCGCCCCAAATATATATATAAATATATAAGGAGCTTGGCTGTGTTCTGATTGGGTGGAGGTGTGTTCTGATTGGTTGGGGGTTTGGCTGTGCTCTGATTGGATGGGTGTGTGTTTTGTTTAGGTGGGGGCTTGGTTGTGCTTGGGTTAGTCTGAGTAGCAGGGGGATTTGAGCTGGTGAGCTGTGTTGCTGTTGTTTGGCTTTGTGTTCGTGGCCATGCCACCTCTTCATGGTGGGTGTCAGTCTGGTCTCCCACCCAATCAGTTCACACCCCCAGTGGCAGTTAAAAGGAAGAAACAGCTGCGATCACACACATTGCTCCTAGAAGCACGAAGCCGAAAACACCAGCCTGAAGATGACGAATGAGACTTCGTCGAAACGTTGCCAAGAAACCTCCAATTTTACGCGGTAGAAAACCGAATAACCAAAGACCTACATACAAACACCCGCGAAAACCTCAGAAAACATATATATATATATATATATATATGTCTTTTTTCCTTTTTCGTAGGTTTTTATGTGCATATTATTTCTAGCCAGGTTTTACCTACGTAAGCTAAGTTGTTCTTCAGCCCTGGTTCTGTGAAATCTCATTCACAAGTTTCTGGGCCTTTTTTCTGCTGACAAACTGCAACTCTGTGTTACTCTCTGGGAGACTCAGATAGCTATTTTTGCCTATTAAAGCGTCATCAGTGAGCCATACCCTCTTTTCAGATATCCTCCCTGTAAAGGTACAATGTGTCTTTTTTCCTTTTTCGTAGGCTTTTATGTGCATATTCTTTCTGTGATGACTCAGGAGAAGGCATGAAAGTCACACAGCCAGCTGAGGGTTCGAACTCCCCTTTCCCATGTTCTTGGCAAGTCCCAGAGCAAAGCACGCACACACACACACACACACACACACACACACAAAGAGAGAGAGAGAGAGAGAGAGCAGCCTCTGACTGCCCAGTCCAGCAAAGCAAAGAACAGAGAAAGGAGTTCACGAATCAAGGAACAAACAATGAGTCCATAAAGTAAGGAACAAGCCCTGAGTCCACAAAGTCAGGAAGAAGCAAGCAGTGTTGCAAATTCCAAATGTCTGTACCGGCACACCCAACTCTACCAATTCAGCGTTTGTTCCCGATAAATTCTCCCCACAGTGTTTCCTTAAATCTCAGTCCCTGGGTGTGCCTTGTGAAGAGGGGCGGGGCGCTCTCCTCCCAAATCATCGGGTCTGCCTGCGCTGTTCCCACCTTCTCTCCACTCTCCATGCTGTGGGATCAGGAGGGGGCTGTCTTTGCTGCCAGAGCTCCGTCGCTTCTTGTGTCCACTGCTTACCCTCTCTCGGTCATCCTGCCCCTGTTCCTCCCTGCCTACAAACTGTCCGAATCTTGAGGGGCCCTAGGCTGCCTCAGCCAGCGCTTCCCCACATGCCAATGAAACCACCCACCCCATCTCCATCAGCTCCAACTCCGGCTCCTCCTCTGCAGATTCAGGCTCCAACAAGGGCATGAAACCCGCTGCTCAAGAAGGAGACTCTGTACCAGGCAAATTGATCCAACCCAGAGGAAGGATCCAGAAGTGAGAGGAGAGGCTTACCGTGAGATGGCAAAAAGGCCTGTCAGCAGCGGGATCAGCTTGAGCCCTTCCTGGGACAGGTAGGTGGAAAGGACAGCGATGTTGAAGAAGTAAAGAATGAAGAGGTCGACCGACTGGGAGACGAAATGCCGATGGATCTCCACCTCCCGGCTCAGCTCCTCAAAAGGCTGCAGGGAGGAGGCACAAAGGCGGGACACCCCATAAACCATCATCCCTGCAGGGGGAAGAGGGACAGGAGGAAGGGGTCAAGAAAGGCTGGCTCAGGGGGGACCCGATTGAATCATAGAGCTGGAAGGGACCTTGGAGGGCTTGTAGTCCAATCCCCTGCTCAAGCAGGAGATCTTATAACTCTGATGGCGAACCTATGGCTTTCGTGCCACAGATGGCACGCATAGCCATATCAATGGGCATGCAAGCTCACCTCCGGCATGCATGCGTATGTTGGCCAGCTGATTTTTGGGCCTTTTGGGCCCACCAGAAGTAGGGAAACAAGCTGTTTCCTGCCTCCGGAAGGCCTCGGGGGGTGGTGGGGAAGGCCTGTTTTTTTGCTGTCTACAGCCTCCAGAGCCTCTCTAGGAGTCTGGGGAGGTTGAAAATGGCCTTCCTCACCACCACCCCTGGCCGAAAATCGCCCATTTGCCAGCTTCTGGTGGGACTGGAAGGCCTGTTTTGTTTTTGTTTGTTTTTTTGCTGTCCCTAGCCTCCAGAGCCTCTCTAGGAGTCTGGGGAGAGCGAAAATGGCCTCTCCCCCTCCCACGGGAGGCTCTCCAAAGGCCAGAAATGGAAGTTGGCAAACAGTCCGTTTCTGGCTTCTGGAGGGCCTCCGCGGGGATGGGGAAGGCTGTTTTTGCCCTCCCCAGATTCCTAGAAAGGCTCTGGAGCCAAGTGAGAGAGCCGCTTCCCACTCCTGCCATCGCATGCCAGGAGCGGGAAGAGCAAGGGGGGGGGCAGATTGTGCACGCATACGCGGGGTGCATAGAATTATGGTTGTGTGCACGTGTGCGACTCCCCCCCCGCTCCCCCCTTCCTGGCATGTGATGGCAAAAAGCCATCACTGTCTTATAACATACCGGTCAAATGGCTGTCCAATCCCTTCTTAAAAGCCTCCAGTGATGGGGCAACCCACAATTTCCAAAGTTCCACTGATTGTCCTCACTGTCAGAAAATTTCTCCTTAGTTCTAGGTTGCTTCTCCCCTTGATTAGTTTCCATCTGCTACTTCTTACCCTGCATTCAGGGGCTTTTCTTCCTTGTGGCAGCCCCTCATATATTGGAAGATGATATCAGGTCACCCCCTGGTCCTTCTCTTTGTTAGGCTAAACATACCTAGTTCCCTTAAGCCATTCATCTTTTGATTTAGCCTTCAGACTACCAAGGCAGTGGTGAGCACCCGGAGGCTCCAACTGGCGCAGAGTGCGGCCGCCCGGGTGGTAATGGGAGCAACATGGCGTTCCCTCCTGCGCAAGCTGCACTGGCTCCCGGTGGTCTTCCGGGTGCGCTTCAAGGTTTTGGTTACCACCTTTAAAGCGCTCCATGGCTCAGGCCCTGGGTACTTGCAGGACCACCTACTACCATCAATAGCCTCCCACCGGCCAGTACGCTCCCACAGAGAGGGGCTCCTCCGGGTGCCATCGGCCAAACAATGTCGACTGGCGGCCCCTAGGGGGAGAGCCTTCTCTGTGGGGGCACCTACTATCTGGAACGAGCTCCCCCCGGAGATACGGAGGATCACGGATCTGCACACCTTCCGCCGCGCTCTAAAGACCTTTTTATTTCACCAGGCGGGCCTTGCCTAATTTTCTCCCTCTTTTTTAAATTTTTGTAATTTTTAATATTTTATAGTATTTTATATATTCAAATGTTTAAATTTGTTTTAAATTGATTGGGGTTTTAATCTGTCTGGGCCAAAACTATTTAATTTGATTTTATTTCTGCTTTTTAAATTTTGTATGTATGTATTTTATTGTTGGCTGTGCACCGCCCTGAGTCCTTCGGGAGTAGGGCGGTATAGAAATCAAATAAAAGTAAAGTAAAGTAAAGTAAAGTAAAGTAAAGTAAAGTAAAGTAAAAAGTAAAGTAAAAAGTAAAGTAAAGTAAAGTAAAGTAAAGTAAAGTAAAGTAAAGTAAAGTAAAGTAAAGTAAAGTAAAGTAAAGTAAAGTAAAGTAAAGTAAAGTAAAGTAAAGTAAAGTAAAGTAAAGTAAAGTGAGATGCTACCGGTTTGTACCGGTTCGTGTGAATTGGTAGTGGTGGCAGCGCGTGGTTCGGCAAACCAGCAGTGGCGGCAGTGCGAAGCTTCACCCACCTGCCCAGACATCATTACTTCCTGGTTTTAACCAAGAAGTTACCTGTTTTTGACCCTCTGTGCACGCACAGAAGGCTTTGTGTATGCCCGGAGGGTCCAGAATTGCATGTGACGATGGCGCGGCATGCCTACTTCTGAACCGGTAGAGAAGGTAAGTAGATTTCACCCCTGCCCCCAAGGAGATAATTCTGCACCTGAGGCAGAATTCCAAACGATTTGGGGACAATTCCCATCATCTTTAAGGAAAGTCTGACTTGATTAGATTAGATTAGATTAGATTAGATTAGATTAGATTAGATTAGATTAGATTAGATTAGATTAGATGGGTTAACAAAATCACAAATGAGGAGGTGATAAGCCGCCTGGGAAAGCAAAGGGAAATAATCAAAGCCATTAGAGCAGTGGTTCTCAACCTGTGGGTCGGGACCCCTTTGGGGGTCGAACAACCCTTTCACAGGGGTCGCCTAAAACCATCGGAAAACACATATTTTCAATGGTTTTAGAAATAATTTTATGGTTGGGGGTCACCACAACATGAGGAACTGTATTAAAGGGTCGCGGCATTAGGAAGGTTGAGACCCACTGCTTTAGAGTATTTTGGACATGTGATGCAACACCCAGAAAAATACGGCGTCCTTTACTTCATCCTCCAGGGAAAGATTTAAGGCAAACGAGGCCCAGGGAGAAGAAGAACATCATGGCTTCAAAACCTAAGGGACCGGTTTGGACAAAACTCAGCAGCACTTTTTCATATGGCTGTTGACAAAAATAGGATTGCCAACATGATCACCAACGTCCAATGATGGACATGGCACAAGAATAATAATAATAGAATAGAATAGAATAGAGAATAGAATAGAATAGAATAGAATAGAATAGAATAGAATAGAATAGAATTTATAATATAATATAATAAATTATAGAATATAATGGGTTTTTTTGTTTTGTTTTTTTTTAAATTTGATTTATATGCCGCCCTTCTCCGGAGACTCAGGGTGTCTTACAATCTGTTAAGCAATAGCCTTCATCTTTTTTGTATATTTATACAAAGTCAGCTTATTGCCCCCACAAACTGGGTCCTCAATTTACCTACCTTAGAAAGGATGGAAGGCTGAGTCAACCTTGAGCCTTGGCGAGATTCGAACTTACTAAATGCAGACAGCTGGAGTTAAATTACAATGCATTAGTCTGCTGAGCTATCCAGGCTTAATATAGAATATAATATATAAATGGAGGGAGGGAGGGCCTGGGAGGAGCCAAATGTCTAACTTAAAAACAGAAATGTTGGGCTCAATTGTGGTTGTAAGTCGAGGACTATCTGTACTACGATCATTAACTGAGACATGGTTGTTCAGCGAATCTGGCTTCCTGCATTGTCTCTGCTTGTGGGAAGCCAGCTGGAAAAGTCGCAAAGAGCGATCCACGTGACCCTGGGACATTGCAGCCGTCGTAAATGGTTGAGGAGTTCATTGGATTTTTATATTTGGGGCTTTTATTTTGCCCGGAGTCACTGAGTTGGGCAGCCATACAAATTTTCCAAATAAATAAATAAATAAATAAAGGGGAATATTGGAAAATAGCCTAACCGGCACTTGGTTGTAGAATTTATAGCTGCCTTTCCTGGTGGCCAAAGATGGCAAGATGGCCAGCATCACGATGGGGCTTTTATTATTTTAATTTAATTTTTATTTTTTTGCTTTTTGGGGGGGACTTCGCGTGCAGATTTCCTGGCTCGTGGAGCGCTTCAACGGAGTCTCTCTGTTAGGAAATGGCTATTGTCTAACTAGTTGGGCAGGCAGTATATAAACTATCAATACATGTTTGTCAAAAGGTATTATATTGCTTTAAGACTGTATTGCATCATTTTGTATCCTGATTGGCTAAGGTCTGTAGCCAATGTACTTAAGGGGAAGCCTGAATCATGGCTTGAGAACACTATACCATTTTATCTGCTTATTTGCTGTTACTCTCTACCTGATCTCTCTGCATGATCACTGTTTGATCATTGCTACTTGTTGCTTTCTACTATTTATTGAATGTTTTAATACTGAACTTGTTCCTGTTTGAAACTCGAGAAGAACTGTTTTATTGTGTAATGACAACAACTGGTAAGAAGACTTTGTACTTGGAATATCCCTGAATTGATATTTTAACTTATCGCCTTATCTGTGTATGACTTGGATTGTTATTGGACTTTGCTTTACTTTCTTCTAAAAGTAAAAGACTACCACAACTCAGTGTGTCAGTATATTAACTGTGGTCATTCACTCTCAGCCGCTTTCATGTGCATACTCAGGGGGTACTCTGCTCAATAACCCATAACATCAGTTATCAGCCAAAAATATCCTTAACACTCTCGCCAACCCTGGGGAATGAACGTAGGGGACTCTGTGTTGACGATGAACATCGGCTTCCCCTGCCTGGCACCTTCTCCATGGCAAGCAGACTCCACTCACCTAAAATGATGGGGAAAGTGGCGAACACCCCACAGCGCAGTGTGTACACCAGCCGGGCACTCATGCTCTCCATGACGGGCACATCGAAAGGCAGGAAGACGTAGGCGCTGTAGATCAAGCCCGGGAAGATGATCAAAGCGGTAGTCATGGAAGCCACGGCTTTGAGGTTGACCGAATTGCAGCAGCCCTTCGTCCGGCAACACGGGTTCTGGGACGGCTCCCCGGCAGGATCGGGGAAGTCATGCGAACAGCCCGAGCAGCCTCGGTCGAGGAAGGGGTGCTGGTCGGGGTCGCCCTTCTCCTCCTGGCATGGTGCCCTGTCCTGTGGTGGCACTTCCAGCTGCCACGCCTGCTTTTTGTGGCTCCTGGGACGGCGTTCGATGCAGAGGGGATCGATGGGGACAAAGGCATGGGCTGCCATGGTGGGCATCCCACTGTATTCGTCGTCCTCCAGAGGCTTCAGGAAAGCTTGATGGTCCATGCCCGACACGGCTGCCTTCATGCTCCCTTCCGGGCTCGGCCGGGCATCCGTCTCCAAAACCCCAGGCATCTCGCCTGCTACATCGTGTTGGGCTCGGTCCCAGGGCAAAGTCGCCTCAGGGTCATTCGAACTTGGCTCCTGGGTGTGAGGCTGGGCCAGCTGGGCAGCAGGGGACGAGTCCTTCCCCAGGGGCACCATCGCCAAATCTTCCGAAGGAGCAACGGACGACATCTTCAAGTGTTTTAGAAAAAGTTTGTTCTGTATCTGTTGAGCTTTTTTTCTGCTAAATCTTTGCAGTCTCCATCCCTTCTTCCCCAGAACGGGAGGAGGCTCTGGGGAAAAAAAATCTCAGGATGTTCTGTGGCCGGTTCTCGGTGCTGCAAAAGGGATGGAAAAATAGAAATAAATTGGTTTGGAGACAGCCAAAGGGATACAGAGAGGGTGGCTCTGAGGCCTTCCTGCTGAACAAAAATCTGCAAGAAGCAGCAAAAAGGAAATATTTTCATGATTAGGGAGCTGGAGACTAAAACATATGAAGAAAGTCTGCAGGAATTGGGTAGGTCTAGTTTAATGTTCTACTGGTTAATTGTTCTCACTGTCAGGAAGTTTCTCCTTCGTTCCAGGTTGCTTCTCTCCTTGATTAGTTTCCATCTATTGTTCCTTGTCCTGCCCTCCGGTGCTTTGGAGAATAATTTGACCCTCACTTCTTCGTGGCAGATATTGGGACACTGCTATCATGTCCCCCCTAGTCCTTCTTTTCATTAAATTAGACATACCCAATTCCAGCAACTGTTCTTCGTATATTTAAGCCTCCAGGCCCCTCATCATCCTTGTTGCTCTTCTCTGCACTCTTTCTAGAGTCCACATCTTTTTTACATCATGGCGACCAAAACTGGATTCCGTATTCCAAGTGTGGCCTTCCCAAAGCATTATAAAGTGGTATTAACACTTCACGTGATCTTGATTCTATCTCTCTGTTGATGCAGCCTCTGATTGCGTTGGCTTTTTTGGCAGCTGCCACTCACTGCTGGCTCATATTTAAGTGACTGTCCGCTAGGACTCCCAAGATCCCTCTCACAGTTACTACTATTGAGCCAAGTACCACCTATCCCAGTGATGGCTAACCTTTTTGTTGTCGCGGGCCAAAAGTGAGGGGAGTGCGGGGGAGAGGGTGTGACACACGCATGTGCCCACACCCATAATTCAATGTGCCCCGCGTATGCACGCAACTCCCTTACGTTCCCCCCGCTTTTGGCATGTGATGGCACAGTGGACACGGTAGGCCCGTTTTTCGCCCTCCCCAGGCTCCAGAGGCTTTCTTGGAGTCTGGGGAGGGCGAAAAATGGGCCTTCCCCACCCCTCACTCCTGGAGGCCCTCCAGAGGTCGGAAACAGCCTGTTTCCTGGCTTCCGGTAGGCCCGGAAGGCCTGAAAATCAGCTGGCGGGCTCGCGCATGTGTGCTCGAGCTGAGCTAGGGCAATGCTCGCATGCCCACTGATATGGCTTTGCGTGCCACAGGTTTGCCATCACGGGCCTATCCTATACCTGTGCATTTGGTTTTTCTTGCCTAAATGTAGAACCTCACTTTTCTCACCCTTGAATTTCATTTTGTTAGATAGCGCCCCATTTTTCAAGTCTGTCAAAATCCTTCTGTATCTTCAGCCCAGGGTGGATTTGATTTACATCGAGTAAATCAAGTCAAAAGGCTTGATTGAAATCAACTCGATTTAAATCGTAATTTTTAAAGAGCGACTGTCATCTCTGCTACTCCTTTGACCCACTGTTGACTCACCGATAGTCCCAGTGTTGCAGAATATACAGCCTCATGCTACAGAACTAAGCTCCATTTCATGCCGAATAAACTAAATTATTTTTGTATCTTAAATAGAAAACGATCTTACGATAGATTTTTACCCCAAAAGTTTTTTATTAAAATAAATTCGATAAAAATCAAAAAAATCTGATTTAAATAAAAAAAATCTGATTTTTTTTTTATTTTTATCCACCCTGCTTCAGCCTGCCTTCTAGGGTGTTGGCTGGAAGTCCAGTTGTCTTAAAATAACTGTGGCTGAGAAACACTCAAGTACAAATTACAGTGTATTGTTACTATGCCTTAGGTTAGATTAGATGCTTGTTAATTTAATAACCATGTTGGTTAATTCCTTGGCAACGATATTAAAGGGGTTTGTCATCGATGTCTAGGGAGATTCTCAGCCATCCAGGTCGTGGTTGTCTCAAAGTGCTTTTTTCCCCCCAAGAGGCAACTGAGCCTAAGCAGGGGGTTGGACTAGAAGACCTCCAAGGTCCCTTCAACTCTGTTATTCTGTTTACTTTCTGGTTTTTCTTTGAAGACGTTTCTCTTCTCATCCAAGAAGCTTCTTCAGCTCTGACTGGTTGGTGGAGAAGGGAAGGATTGATACTCCTTGCAGACAGCTGGTCATTTGCATCCTTTTAGAGGGTCGTTGAGGCCACTTGGAGGTTTCTCTGTATCCTCAGATAAATCTGTGTCCTCAGATAAAAGGGTCCTTCCACACCCCATTTGCACTACTCGGGTGACCCTGAGGACACAGAGAAACCTCCAAGTGGCCTCAACGACTCTCTAAAGGGATGCAAATGACCAGCTGTCTGCAAGGAGTATCAATCCTTCCTTTCCCCCACCATCCGGTCAGAGCTGAAGAAGCTTCTTGAATGAGAAGAGAAACGTCTTCAAAGAAAAACCAGGAAGTCCAGTTGCCTCTGGGAAAAAAAGCACCTTTGGTTTGTCACAGGTTTCTTTTGAGATTTTTTTTTCCAACTTCCACATCCAAATAATAAACCAGTTTTTGGCCCTTATCTTCATTTCGATATCCAACAGAATTTGCCTCCTGCTATAAAAACCCGGAGGCCCGTAACCGCTCCTTTGTCAAATCTAGTAACACGTTTTATTAAACTGACCCAAGTTTTATAAGCTTCACTCTACTTCATCAAATGTGATTTCCTGCTACTGGTAGGCTAACCCGCCTCTCCTCCTACAACTTAACTGTTGTAGAATAGGGTTAAACTTTTCCGTCAATTAGGATTTACTTCATTAGATGTGCGGAGTGTTACTTTAAGTTGTTAGACTTCATAATTCTGGATCTGTTTGTGTTTATACACAAAGGCACAAAAATGTCAAGGTTAATTACGGTATGTAGCATGTCTCACCAACCTATCCATGGTATCTTAAACGTAGATTAGTTGGCTGCGTGCATCCAGCCACATCCAATTGAGGCTTATTTAAGCTAAGCATGGCTAAGCAAACTACATAAAGTAGGAATCCAGACAAACTACTATTAAGGAACTCTGTTCTGGCCTAACATGATGTGCAAACAAGCTGTCGTGGTTACATTTTTTAAAAAAAATATCCATTATATGTGAACCCAACACAGAAAAACAGCAAAAAGTTAAGTTTGTGTAGCAAAATGCAGCAAACCCAACTGACTGCAATTGAAGAAAGTAACTATACAACTACACACCGGTGTAGTATTTCAGCTCCCCTCCTCATCAGGTTGGGGGGGGGGGAGTGAAGGTACAGATAGTCCTTTACTTATGACCACAATTGATCCCCCAACGTTTATGTGGCTAAGTGAAAAGTTATGCCCCATTTTACGACTTTCCTTGCTGTGTTTGTTTTGAGTGAATCGCTGCCGTTGTTAAGTGAGTCACACAGGTGTTAAGTGAATCTGTCTTCCCCATCGACTTGGCTTGACAAGAAGGTCACAAAAGCGGATCGCGTGACTCAGGGAGACGCTGCACCTGTCATAAATCCGAGTCAGTTGCTAAGCGTCCGAATTTTGATCCCATGAATCGCGAAGACGGTCATAAGTGTGAAAAAATATTCATAAGTCTTTTTTTTTTCCAGTAGCGGCGCAACTTCGAAAGGTCACTAAATGAACTTTAGTGTAAGTCGAGGACTACCTGTATTTCAGTTGGATTTACACACTTAACTTGGTTACTGGATCAACAAACTTTCTGGATTTGCACAACACACGGAACGATTCACGCTAAAATGATGTGAATTTGGCCACTGAGTGGCCAAAAAAAGCCAAGCAGGCAGAAACCCAACTGGTTGAGCCCCAGGAAGGATCTGACGGCATTTAGGAGGAAAGACCAGAAGAAAAGTGTGAGAGAAGCCAAATTAAAGTTACTGGTTAGAAAACTTACCGGGGAGATGGAGAGAAATCCTGGGTCCTTTACCTGGTTCTCTTTTCTCACACTTTGCACACTCGCTTTTTCACCCCGGGATGTGTGTGTGTGTGTGTGTGTGTGTAGGGGTGGGAAAGGGGGAATAAACCAGAGCAGCTTTAGGTGCCAGGAACTCCCCGTCCGGGCAGCTCTTCCGCAAGTTGTCAAGTGCGATTTTCTAGCTTTTTGTCCTTTGGACTCCCAAACCTGTTTGACCAGCCCAGGTGGAGTCCCTGTTAAGAGCTGCGGGGGCCGGTCGGCTGAGCCTGGCCCGCCCGGTTTCTGAGTTGGGAAAACAAACACACACACACACTCACTCACAGAGAGAGAGAAGAGAGAGAGGAACAGACAGAGGAAGAGAGACAAACAGAAAGAGAGATACACACACACACACAGAGGAAGAGACACACAAACACAGAAAGAGAGACACAGACACACACAGAGGGAGAGAGAGAAGAACAGGCAGGAAGAGAGAGAGACACACACAGACACACAGGGAGAGAGAGGAACAGACAGAGGAAAAGAGACACACAGAGAGAGGGAGACACACACACACACCAACAGAGAGAGAGAGAGAGAGAAAGACACACACACACACAGACAGGGTGAGAGGAACAGATAGGAAGAGAGACACACAGAGAGAGACAGACACACAGACACACACTGAGGGAGAGAGAGACACACACACACAGAGAGAGAGAGAGAGAGAGAGAGAGAGAAAGAGCGAGAGAGGAACAGACAGAGGAAGAGAGAGACACACACAACACACAAAGAGACACACACAGGGAAAGAAAGGAACAGGCAGAGGAAGAGACACAGAGAGAGACACACACAAACACAAAGAGAGAGAGAGAGAGGAAGAGACACACAAACACAGAGACACACTGAGGGAGAGAGAGACACACACCCAGAAAGAGCGAGAGAGAGGAACAGACAGAGGAAGAGAGAGACACACATACACACACAAACACAGAGAGAGAGAGAGAGAGGAAGAGAGAGATACACAGGGAGAGAGGAAGAGACAGAGGAAGAGAGAGAGACACACACACAGACACACACAGGGAGAGAGAGGAACAGGCAGAGGAAAAGAGACACACAGAAAGAGACACACACACACACAAACAGAGAGAGAGAGAGAGGAAGACACACACACACAGAGAGAGACAGGGTGAGAGGAACAGATAGGAAGAGAGACACACAGAGAGAGATAGACACACAGACACACACTGAGGGAGAGAGAGACACAGAGAGAGAGAGAGAAAGAGCGAGAGAGAGGAACAGACAGAGGAAGAGAGAGAGACACACACAACACACACAGAGACACACACAGGGAAAGAAAGGAACAGGCAGAGGAAGAGACACAGAGAGAGACACACACAAACAAAGAGAGAGAGAGGAAGAGACACACAAACACAGAGACAGAGAGACACACACACAGACACAGGGAGAGAGAGGAACAGACAGAGAAAGAGAGACACACAGAGAGAGACAGACAGAGAGAGAGAGGAAGAGAGAGAGACACACACGGAGAGAGGGACAGAGGAAGAGAGACACACACAAACACAGAGAGAGACAGAGAGGAAGAGAGAGGGAGACACACACAGGGAGAGAGAGGAACAGACAGAGGAAGCGAGACAGAGAGAGACACACACACACACAAACACACACAGTGGAAGAGACACACAAATACAGAAAGAGAGAGACACAGACACACACAGGGAGAGAGAGGAACAGATAGAGGAAGAGACACAGAGACACATACACACACATAGGAAGAGACACACAGACACACACTGAGGGAGAGAGAGAGAGAGAGAGAGGAACAGACAGAGGAAGAGAGAGACACACATACACACACAAACAGAGAGAGACACAGAGAGAGTGGAAGAGAGACAAACACACACAGGGAGAGAGGAAGAGTCAGAAAGAGACACAGAGAGAGACACACACACACACAAAAGGAGAGAGACGCACACAGAGATACACAGCGGAACAGACACACACACTCTCATACAGAGACAGACCTACATAGAGTGAGAGGGAGAAACACAAAGACACACACACAAACACACAGACACATTCACACGGGTGGGGGGAGAGAGAGAGAGAGAGAGAAAGACAGACAAGGAGACACACACACACAGAGAGATACAGGCAGACACACAGAAACATACAAACAGGGAGGGAGACACACACAGAAACGGGGGTGGAGAGAAAGACACCCCCCACACACACCCCCACACGCACACCAGAAGAGAGACAGACAGACAAATGGGGGCGGGGGGGGAGAGAGAAGAACACACACACAATCAAAGACACACACACACACACACCAGGAGACAGACAAACTTAGAGGGGAGAGAGAGAAAAAGGGAAAGACACACAGATAGACACAGAAACACAAACATACAGAGGGAGGGAAACACAGAGACGGATACAGGCAGACAAACACAAAAATGGGGGAGAGGAGACACACACACACACACACACAGAGGGAGAAATACACACACACATACACACTCCCCCCCATTCCCCTGCCCCAAAGGCATGCAGGCCCATTAACCCAAAGGCCTTATTTGCAACCTGTGTGCTCCCCGCCTGTCTCAGCCCAGGTTCGCCACTAGAGGGCAGCACAGGTGTTGCTCTAACTTTCAGATGTGTGTGCGTTGTGTAACCGTAACAGCGTCGGAAGGGACCTTGGGGGTCATCTAGTCCAACCCCCTGCTCACGCAGGAGAACCTCTACTAGGGATTCGAACCGCCGAACTGCCGACCCTTCTGATCGGCAAGCTCAGCGTCTTAGCCCCTGAGCCACCTAGCCAGGCTAAATTTATTTAAATTTATTTAAAACTCTGGCACTCCTCCACTCCAGACCAAGAAAAGATGAACTCTTCATGTTAGGTTTGGCGGGTTATTGATTCGACAGGCAGTCCTCGGCTTACGACCACAATTCAGCCCAAAATTTCTGTCACTGAGCAAGGCAGTTGTTGAGTGAGTTTTGCCCCGTTTTACAATCTTTCTCGCCACAGTTGTTAAGTGAATCACGGCAGTTAAGTTAGTAACCCAGTTGTTAAGTGAATCTGACTTCCCCAGTGATGGTTGCAAAAGGGGAATCAGATGACCTCAGGACACTGCGACCATCATAAATATGAGTCAGTTGCCGAGCGTCTGAGTTTCAATCAGGTACCATGGGGAGACTGCAACGGTTGTAAGTGTGGAACAAAAAAGGTCGTAACTCGAGACTTCCGGTTTGGCGTCGCGGCGAGACAGCTGGGGAAATAGCGGGCTCTGATGAGCTCCGTGCCGAACCGCCATCGATGGGTCTTCGGACCGAACCCGTCTTGCAGGGACGGGGGGAGAAGAGGGGCGCCTCGGACAACCAAGAGGAACAGGTAAGTTCCTTGGAGGTCGGAGGGAACCCTCTGTGAGTCGGCAGTGGGGGGGCGGCAGCCATGGCGGCCGCCACGAAGCTGTGACAAACCGAAAAAGAATTGTGCAGGAGGAAAGAAGAAAAGAACGATCTGCTTTGAAGCCGGGTGAGTGACACCAACCCAGGCGAGAAACAACGTTAAACGTTAAAGTACGGCCAAAAATATTTAATTATTTTAAATTTTAAATTGCTTTTAAATTTTGTATGTTCTGTTTTTTACTTTGGCTGTTCACCGCCCTGAGTCCTATTGGAGAAGGGCGGTATAGAAATGGAAACAAACAAACAAACAAATAAATAAATGGATTTGTATAAGTAAGACTCCTAGCCTTAAACAGCAGCTGTGGATTTGTGGGGCAAGAAGAATTACTAAAGCAATTACAGAAGGTAAAGACCCATTAAGGAATTTTAAATACAGACCGATTTGGAATAATTGAACATTGAGACACGCTAGAAAAATTGGGGGAATTTTTTTTTTTTTTAAATTGGAAATGACGATGTTTGGAGAAGGGGGAAAAAGGGATAAATAGGGATTCAACACCTTTAAAATTTAGAAGAGGAGAGACAAATGGATGGCTACATAATTGTAACAAAATGGAGATTGCCCTGACTAAGGGAAAGTTTTTATTGCAGAAAGTCACTTTCTGTTTGAAAAGGAAACAATGCGATTTATCATTTATTCTGGATTACTTTGAAAATAACCAAGGGTTTTTGGTTTTGGAGATTCTTATTCTGTCTACGGGTGATTTTATTAGTGGAAAGAAAGAAGAAATACAGCGGAATTATTAAAATTGAAGCATTGGCGCAGGAACAAAAGAAGGCAAATGGCGCAGGAACAAAAGAAGGAAAGCTGATGGTTTTTGCATGGAGTAGAAGCAACTAAAGAATTAAAATGACATATAGAGTTTTAAATTTGCCAACACTGAATTTGAAATGGAATATTTATGGACAGATAAGGAAATGAAGACATAAAATATACTTGGTTTGAAAATAAGAATATAAAATAGTTTGATTGAAAATGAAAATGTTATATTTAAATGAATTTTGAATTTAAACAGGAGGTGTTTATAGAATAATAATGATGGAAAATAAAATAAGGTAATTTAAATAGAAAATCAATGCAAAGGTGGATAAAGATGATATTTTTATAGAAGAATAAGAACATACATGAATATAAGAGAAACCTAAGAAAATATATTTGTTCGTAGGCGAATACGTGGAGAATATATATAAATATGTTTGATGTAATAAGTCTCAATGTTAAATTGTAAACAAAATAGAGAATGGTAAATATGATTAAATATGAATGTTTAATGTATTGTTGGATGGTAAAATCAGATTCACAGACTAAGTAGTAAATTAAGATTGAGCTTAATGTATTTTGGAAATGGTTAACATTTAGAAATATGCAGGGAAATACCCAGGAAGAATATGTTGGAAAACAGTGAAATAACAGATAAATATGTTGAAAATTAGCTAAACAATAGTTGGAGATATGGAGGAGAATATGCTGAAAAGCAGCCTTAGAAGTAGGTGTGGAGGAGAATATGCTGGAAAACAACCAAAATAAGATATGCTGGGAACCAGCCAAACAATAGTTGGAGGTATAGAGGAAAATATGCTGGAAAACAGCCAGATAAAATATGTTGGGAATCAGCCAAATAATAGTCAGAGGTATGGAGGAGAATATGCTGGAAAACAGCCAAAACAAAATATGCTGGGAATCAGCCAAACAATAGCTGGAGCTACGGAGGAGAATACGCTGGAAAACAGCCAAAACAAAATATGCTGCGAATCAGCCAAAATAATAGAAAAAACAATAGATATGGGGTGAAGAAGAAAATGTTGGAAGATTATTAAAATGAAGCGAGATGAATATGAAATGATTCTGTGTAAAATTAAAAGGGTAATTGATGATAAGTTTAAGAAAATTATATGTAAGTTAACAGAGTTTAAGACTCTGGGTCCAGGGATGAAATGGGTCCAAGGATGAAGGAGTATAGATAGAAAGTTGATTTATAAATGGAAATAAAAATAGTGTTTATTAGAAAATTAAGATTTGTGGTGATAAAAAAATAAGGTAAATATTTAGATTAAGATGTTAGAATATTTGTGAAAAATTTGTGCTTTGATTTTTACGTTAAAAGATGCAATGGAGGAAATTCGGGAAAGAATTGTTAAAGAATTTTAAGTGAATGTACCTATTCATGACCGGATCAAGACTTCGTTCTTAAAAGATGTATTTTATGTTTATGTTTTTTTAAAAATAAAAAATAAAAAAATATTTTCAAAAAAAAAAAAAGGTTGTAACTCGTAAGTCCCTTTTTTCAGTGCCGTTGTAACTTTGAATGGTCACTAAATGAACTGTTGTAACTTGAGGATTCCCTGCAGGAAAAAAATCCTAATCTGTAAATCAATATTTTCCGATCATCTTTAACTTCATCTGTATTTTATATTGTGATAGTTTTATATTGTGATAGTTGAGAAGCGTTGTGTTGCTGATCTCACAACTGTGTCGCTTGCCATTTCTTGGTAGTCACAAATTTCACCTTGGTGGGGTTTTTTTTGACATTTCCTCCGCAACTGCCCTGCCTAGTTTACAGCCCCATGGAATTTCCTGGTGGTCTCCTTTCCTGACCCTACCTGCCTGACTGTTTATTAGCAAAAGTCTACGGATATTCTCAGTTCTCCAGGTCATGGTTGTCCCAAAGAGGGAACTGGACTTTCTTTGAAGATGAGAAGAGAAGAGAAGAGAAGAGTTGGAAGGGATCTTGGAGGTCTTGTAGTCCAACCCCCTGCTCAAGCAAAAATACCATTTCAGACAAGTGACTGTCTAGTCCTGTGATGGCGAACCTGTGGCAGGGGTGCCACATGTGGCACGCGGAGCCATATCTGAAGGCACATGAGCGTTGCCCTAGCTCAGCTCCAGTACACATGTGCCCGCTGGCCAGCTGATTTTCGGGCCTTCCGGGCCCACCGGAAGTCGGGAAATGGGCTGTTTCTGGCCTCCAGAGAGCCTCCAGGGGGGTTGAGGAAGGCTATTTTTGCCCTCCCCAGGCGCCTAGAAAGTCTCTGGAGCCTGGGGAGAGTGAAAAACAGGCCCACTGTGCCATCACGTGCCAAAAGTGGGGGGAGTGCGGGGGGAGTGTGGGGGGAGCGTGCGCACGTGCACAGGAGGGCAGGGCACGGGTGGGCATTGAATTATGGGTGTGGGCACGCACCCTCCGCTCTCCCCCCCGCCCCGCTTTTGGCACGCGACAGCAAACAGGTTCGCCATTACTGTTCTACATGGTTCAAGGGAAGGAAGGTTGCATTAAATTAAAAGCAGATAAAATTTCTTCCTGTTTCCCTCTGTCAATAAAATTCACTTTTCAACCTGATTCACTTTGTATGTATATAATATCTACCTCAGTGGTGAAATGTAAAATTTGTTACTACAGGTTCTGTGGGCGTGGCTTGGTGGGGTGGGTGGGTAATGTGACTGGGTGGGCTTTTTTTTTTTTTTTTTACTTTTAAAAGCATTTTTCTACAACCTCTTCGGCCGAAGAGGTTGTAAAAAAAATGTTTTTAAAAAGCTCTGACGATCCCAGTTGAGCCGCGCGATCATCAGGGTTTTTTTTTTTACTTTTAAAAGCATTTTTTTTGGCTGAAGAGGTTGTAAAAAAATGGTTTTAAAAGCCTCTGACGATCCCAACTGAGTTGCCTGATTGTCAGAGGCTTTTTTTTTCTTTTAAAAGCATTTTTAAAAAAAAAAAATAGAAAAAAAGCCTCTGATGATCAGGCAACTCAGCTGGAATCATCGGAGCCTTTTAAAAGCATTTTTTCTACAACCTCTTGAAGAGGTTGTAGAAAAAATGCTTTTAAAAGCCTCTGACGATCCCAGCTGAGCTGCGCGATCATCAGAGGCTTTTTTTTTTAACTTTTAAAAGCATTTTTTCAGCCTAAGAAAAAATGCTTTTAAAAGGAAAAAAAAAGCCTCTGGATCACACAGCTCAGCTGGGCATGGGGCGGGGGGGGCAGGGATTTTTGCTACCGGTTCTCTGAACCACCCCCTGCCATTGCTACCGGATCGGGCAATCTGGTCCGAACCAAGATGCATTTATACGTGTCTGTGTGTGTTTCTCCAGTCAGTGATCTTATATCCCTGATGACATGCTGATATTACTGTAATACTTTCAACCCCAAAATAAAAAAATAAATCTATTTTTTAGTAATATTTTTGCAGTTGTTTCTTAGCCAGCTTGGCTACTTTTTTGCGATGCAGGGAGAAAATGTCCACCTAAACAGGTGGGTTCTAAGTTTTTTTTACTACCGGTTCTGTGGGCGTGGCTTATTTTGTGGGTGTGGCTTGGTGGTGGGGGTAATGTGATTGGGTGGGCGTGGCCAATTTTTTTTTTACGTTTAAAAGCATTTTTTCTACAACCTCTTGAAGAGGTTGTAGAAAAAATGCTTTTAAAAGCCCCTGACGATCCCAGCTGAGCTGCGCGATCATCAGGTTTTTTTTTTAACTTTTAAAAGCATTTTTTTGGCTGAAGAGGTTGTAAAAAAATGGTTTTAAAAGCCTCTGACGATCCCAACTGAGTTGCCTGATTGTCAGAGGCTTTTTTTTTTTCTTTTAAAAGCATTTTTTTAAAAAAAAAAAGAAAAAAAGCCTCTGACGATCAGGCAACTCAGCTGAGATCGTCAGAGGCTTTTCAAAGCATTTTTTTCTACAACCTCTTCAGCTGAAGAGGTGGTTAAAAAAATGCTTTGAAAAGCCTCTGACGATCCCAGCTGAGCCGCGTGATCATCAGAGGCTGCTTTTTTTTTTTTACTTTTAAAAGCATTTTTTTGGCCAAAGAGGTTGTAGAAAAAATAATTTAAAAAGTAAAAAAAATCAAAAAACCTCTTATGAGGTGGGCGGGGTAAGTGAGCGGCGACCCGGCTGGGGACCGGTTCTGGGACATGGCCAGCCAATGTTATTACCGGTTCTCGGAACTACTACAAATTTTTACTACCGGTTCTTGCGAACCGGTGCGAACCGGGAGCAACCCACCACTGCACCTAAATCAATGAGGCTTAAGTGGGGGGGGAGCACGTGCTGTGAGTGCAACCACGGGGGGTTCCTGGGCTGGGGGCGAGCTTCGGTGTAACATGTGGACCCCTCTCGGGTGGTGGTCAGTTCCTCTTCCTCGTGGCTTCGGGGAGACCCTGGCTGTGATGCCCCCCTTCTT
Source organism: Arizona elegans (assembly GCA_022577455.1). Taxonomy (NCBI): domain Eukaryota; kingdom Metazoa; phylum Chordata; class Lepidosauria; order Squamata; family Colubridae; genus Arizona; species Arizona elegans. Next base: position 3,720,755 of record JAKOOJ010000027.1, on the reverse strand, counting down.
TGCTCCCCATGGCCTTCCAGCCCCTCCCCCACAAGCTCACCTGTCTGCCCCCCTCCTGCTCCTCCTGAGTGCCAGGGATCAGGGGAAGGGGGGCAATGCCATCACCCCCTGCCGCCCCATCATAGACAGTAACAGTAACAGAGTTGGAAGGGACCTTGGAGGTCATCTAGTCCAGCCCCCTGCTCATTGGGGGCATTCAGAAGGGGCCCCCCCTTGCAGGGACTCCAGCAGGGGCTGCTAGGAGTGCAGCTGCTCCTCTCAGGGGGCTTCGGACCCCCCCCCAATAAATACATGAGGTTAAATGCAGCTAGAATTGTATTTGCACCACATTGAAAAAGTGGAGAGGTTCCTATTGAAGAGGTGGTGACAAGGAAAATATTAGAACGTGCAGAAATGAATAGATTAACGTTAGCCGTTGAAGACAAACGGAATATTATATGATATGGGAAGTATTTTATCAATGGCCGGAGAAGAAAAATGGAGTTTGGAAATGAAGGAGGCCAACAAAAGTAGAAAATTTATTAAGAAAGTGTTATAAATAACATGAAAATTGTTAGTATACGTATGAAGAGAATAATAATATTTGATGTTAAAAGGGTATTATTATTATTATTGAAAGATGCTAAGAAGAAAAAGGGGAATTTTACAATGTTTAAGTGTGAAAGGTACTTAACATCAATATTAATGTGAAGATGAGGAGGAAGTATGAGGAGGTATGACACACTGCATAAGGAAAGATGGAATGTTTTATCTTTGGTTTTTGTTTTTTTAAAATATATATAAAAAAGTACGTGAGGAAGAGGAAGATGTGACCACGAAGGATTTGGGAAGCCATGATGGCACTTTGGACAGGAGGGAGTTGGCCTTGGGGCTGATGGCTGGGTCTGTCGTGACAGTTAGAGCCCCTCCTGCCCCCTCCCCCCTCCCCTGTGACATCAGAGATGACCCCCCCCTACAGGTCGCTAAGCAACAGCTACTAGGTGGGCAGACACGCCCTTTGCAGGCAGGTTGCCAGGAGATGCCACCTTGGCTCAGATTCCCTGATAGTTGGGTGAGATTGGCATCCACTCCCATCCTCAATGGGAACCAATTTCCTTTAGAGCGCAAGAGATTGAGATAGGAATCCAGAGATGGGGACTTCCAGTTCACAAAGAGTGAGGAGAGGCAAATGGCTGCCTGGGTCAAAAGCCAAGAGAGGGTGACTTTCAGTCATGGAAATGACACAACACAGTCTTTATAGCATTTCCCTTTATACAGGAAAGGACCATTGATTATTTTGGAGGAAAACTCAGGAGATGGTGAGTATTTGCAGCCCTTCCCTTTATACAGGAAAGAACAATTGATTATTTTGGAGGAAAACTCAGGAGATGGTGAGTATTTGCAGCTCTTCCCTTTATACAGGAAAGAACAATTGATTATTTTGGAGGAAAACTCAGGAGATGGTGAGTATTTGCAGCTCTTCCCTTTATACAGGAAAGAACAATTGATTCTTTTGGAGGAAAACACAGGAGATGGTGAGTATTTGCAGCGCTTCCCTTTATACAGGAAAGGACCATTGATTATTTTGGAGGAAAACTCAGGAGATGGTGAGTATTTGCAGCGCTTCCCTTTATACAGGAAAGGACCATTGATTATTTTGGAGGAAAACTCAGGAGATGGTGAGTATTTGCAGCCCTTCCCTTTATACAGGAAAGAACAATTGATTATTTTGGAGGAAAACTCAGGAGATGGTGAGTATTTGCAGCGCTTCTCTTTATACAGGAAAGACCATTGATTATTTTGGAGGAAAACTCAGGAGATGGTGAGGATTTGCAGCTCTTCCCTTTATACAGGAAGGACCATTGATTATTTTGGAGGAAAACTCAGGAGATGGTGAGGATTTGCAGCTCTTCCCTTTATACAGGAAAGACCATTGATTATTTTGGAGGAAAACTCAGGAGATGGTGAGTATTTGCAGCTCTTCCCTTTATACAGGAAAGAACCATTGATTATTTTGGAGGAAAACTCAGGAGATGGTGAGTATTTGCAGCTCATCCCTTTATACAGGAAAGACCATTGATTATTTTGGAGGAAAACTCAGGAGATGGTGAGCATTTGCAGCTCTTCCCTTTATACAGGAAAGACCATTGATTATTTTGGAGGAAAACTCAGGAGATGGTGAGTATTTGCAGCTCTTCCCTTTATACAGGAAAGAACCATTGATTATTTTGGAGGAAAACTCAGGAGATGGTGAGTATTTGCAGCTCGTCCCTTTATACAGGAAAGACCATTGATTATTTTGGAGGAAAACTCAGGAGATGGTGAGTATTTGCAGCGCTTCCCTTTATACAGGAAAGAACCATTGATTATTTTGGAGGAAAACTCAGGAGATGGTGAGGATTTGCAGCTCTTCCCTTTATACAGGAAAGACCATTGATTATTTTGGAGGAAAACTCAGGAGATGGTGAGCATTTGCAGCTCTTCCCTTTATACAGGAAAGAACAATTGATTATTTTGGAGGAAAACTCAGGAGATGGTGAGTATTTGCAGCTCTTCCCTTTATACAGGAAAGAACCATTGATTATTTTGGAGGAAAACTCAGGAGATGGTGAGGATTTGCAGCTCTTCCCTTTATACAGGAAAGACCATTGATTATTTTGGAGGAAAACTCAGGAGATGGTGAGTATTCGCAGCGCTTCCCTTTATACAGGAAAGAACAATTGATTATTTTGGAGGAAAACTCAGGAGATGGTGAGGATTTGCAGCTCTTCCCTTTATACAGGAAAGAACAATTGATTATTTTAGAGGAAAACTCAGGAGATGGTGAGGATTTGCAGCTCTTCCCTTTATACAGGAAGGACCATTGATTATTTTGGAGGAAAACTCAGGAGATGGTGAGGATTTGCAGCTCTTCCCTTTATACAGGAAAGAACAATTGATTATTTTGGAGGAAAACTCAGGAGATGGTGAGGATTTGCAGCACTTCCCTTTATACAGGAAGGACCATTGATTATTTTGGAGGAAAACTCAGGAGATGGTGAGTATTTGCAGCTCTTCCCTTTATACAGTAAAGAACAATTGATTATTTTGGAGGAAAACTCAGGAGATGGTGAGTATTTGCAGCCCTTCCCTTTATACAGGAAAGGACCATTGATTATTTTGGAGGAAAACTCAGGAGATGGTGAGTATTTGCAGCGCTTCCCTTTATACAGGAAGGACCATTGATTATTTTGGAGGAAAACTCAGGAGATGGTGAGCATTTGCAGCACTTCCCTTTATACAGGAAAGAACAATTGATTATTTTGGAGGAAAACTCAGGAGATGGTGAGGATTTGCAGCCCTTCCCTTTATACAGGAAAGAACAATTGATTATTTTGGAGGAAAACTCAGGAGATGGTGAGGATTTGCAGCACTTCCCTTTATACAGGAAAGAACAATTGATTATTTTGGAGGAAAACTCAGGAGATGGTGAGTATTTGCAGCTCTTCCCTTTATACAGGAAAGAACAATTGATTATTTTGGAGGAAAACTCAGGAGATGGTGAGTATTTGCAGCTCTTCCCTTTATACAGGAAAGAACAATTGATTATTTTGGAGGAAAACTCAGGAGATGGTGAGTATTTGCAGCGCTTCCCTTTATACAGGAAAGACCATTGATTATTTTGGAGGAAAACTCAGGAGATGGTGAGTATTTGCAGCGCTTCCCTTTATACAGGAAAGAACAATTGATTATTTTGGAGGAAAACTCAGGAGATGGTGAGTATTTGCAGCCCTTCCCTTTATACAGGAAAGAACAATTGATTATTTTGGAGGAAAACTCAGGAGATGGTGAGTATTTGCAGCGCTTCTCTTTATACAGGAAAGACCATTGATTATTTTGGAGGAAAACTCAGGAGATGGTGAGGATTTGCAGCTCTTCCCTTTATACAGGAAGGACCATTGATTATTTTGGAGGAAAACTCAGGAGATGGTGAGGATTTGCAGCTCTTCCCTTTATACAGGAAAGACCATTGATTATTTTGGAGGAAAACTCAGGAGATGGTGAGTATTTGCAGCTCTTCCCTTTATACAGGAAAGAACCATTGATTATTTTGGAGGAAAACTCAGGAGATGGTGAGTATTTGCAGCTCGTCCCTTTATACAGGAAAGAACCATTGATTATTTTGGAGGAAAACTCAGGAGATGGTGAGGATTTGCAGCTCTTCCCTTTATACAGGAAAGACCATTGATTATTTTGGAGGAAAACTCAGGAGATGGTGAGCATTTGCAGCTCTTCCCTTTATACAGGAAAGAACAATTGATTATTTTGGAGGAAAACTCAGGAGATGGTGAGTATTTGCAGCTCTTCCCTTTATACAGGAAAGAACAATTGATTATTTTGGAGGAAAACTCAGGAGATGGTGAGGATTTGCAGCTCTTCCCTTTATACAGGAAGGACCATTGATTATTTTGGAGGAAAACTCAGGAGATGGTGAGCATTTGCAGCTCTTCCCTTTATACAGGAAGGACCATTGATTATTTTGGAGGAAAACTCAGGAGATGGTGAGCATTTGCAGCGCTTCCCTTTATACAGGAAGGACCATTGATTATTTTGGAGGAAAACTCAGGAGATGGTGAGCATTTGCAGCGCTTCCCTTTATACAGGAAGGACCATTGATTATTTTGGAGGAAAACTCAGGAGATGGTGAATATTTGCAGCGCTTCCCTTTATACAGGAAAGAACAATTGATTATTTTGGAGGAAAACTCAGGAGATGGTGAGTATTTGCAGCGCTTCCCTTTATACAGGAAGGACCATTGATTATTTTGGAGGAAAACTCAGGAGATGGTGAGTATTTGCAGCGCTTCCCTTTATACAGGAAGGACCATTGATTATTTTGGAGGAAAACTCAGGAGATGGTGAGGATTTGCAGCTCTTCCCTTTATACAGGAAAGAACAATTGATTATTTTGGAGGAAAACTCAGGAGATGGTGAGGATTTGCAGCACTTCCCTTTATACAGGAAAGAACAATTGATTATTTTGGAGGAAAACTCAGGAGATGGTGAGTATTTGCAGCTCTTCCCTTTATACAGGAAAGAACAATTGATTATTTTGGAGGAAAACTCAGGAGATGGTGAGTATTTGCAGCCCTTCCCTTTATACAGGAAAGAACAATTGATTATTTTGGAGGAAAACTCAGGAGATGGTGAGTATTTGAAGCCCTTCCCTTTATACAGGAAAGGACCATTGATTATTTTGGAGGAAAACTCAGGAGATGGTGAGTATTTGCAGCCCTTCCCTTTATACAGGAAGGACCATTGATTATTTTGGAGGAAAACTCAGGAGATGGTGAGTATTTGCAGCCCTTCCCTTTATACAGGAAAGAACAATTGATTATTTTGGAGGAAAACTCAGGAGATGGTGAGTATTTGCAGCTCTTCCCTTTATACAGGAAAGAACAATTGATTATTTTGGAGGAAAACTCAGGAGATGGTGAGTATTTGCAGCCCTTCCCTTTATACAGGAAAGAACAATTGATTATTTTGGAGGAAAACTCAGGAGATGGTGAGTATTTGCAGCCCTTCCCTTTATACAGGAAAGGACCATTGATTATTTTGGAGGAAAACTCAGGAGATGGTGAGTATTTGCAGCCCTTCCCTTTATACAGGAAAGGACCATTGATTATTTTGGAGGAAAACTCAGGAGATGGTGAGTATTTGCAGCCCTTCCCTTTATACAGGAAGGACCATTGATTATTTTGGAGGAAAACTCAGGAGATGGTGAGTATTTGCAGCACTTCCCTTTATACAGGAAAGAACAATTGATTATTTTGGAGGAAAACTCAGGAGATGGTGAGTATTTGCAGCTCTTCCCTTTATACAGGAAAGAACAATTGATTATTTTGGAGGAAAACTCAGGAGATGGTGAGCATTTGCAGCTCTTCCCTTTATACAGGAAAGAACAATTGATTATTTTGGAGGAAAACTCAGGAGATGGTGAGTATTTGCAGCTCTTCCCTTTATACAGGAAAGAACAATTGATTATTTTGGAGGAAAACTCAGGAGATGGTGAATATTTGCAGCTCTTCCCTTTATACAGGAAAGAACAATTGATTATTTTGGAGGAAAACTCAGGAGATGGTGAGTATTTGCAGCTCTTCCCTTTATACAGGAAGGACCATTGATTATTTTGGAGGAAAACTCAGGAGATGGTGAGTATTTGCAGCGCTTCCCTTTATACAGGAAGGACCATTGATTATTTTGGAGGAAAACTCAGGAGATGGTGAGTATTTGCAGCGCTTCCCTTTATACAGGAAGGACCATTGATTATTTTGGAGGAAAACTCAGGAGATGGTGAGCATTTGCAGCGCTTCCCTTTATACAGGAAGGACCATTGATTATTTTGGAGGAAAACTCAGGAGATGGTGAATATTTGCAGCGCTTCCCTTTATACAGGAAAGAACAATTGATTATTTTGGAGGAAAACTCAGGAGATGGTGAGGATTTGCAGCACTTCCCTTTATACAGGAAGGACCATTGATTATTTTGGAGGAAAACTCAGGAGATGGTGAGTATTTGCAGCTCTTCCCTTTATACAGGAAAGAACAATTGATTATTTTGGAGGAAAACTCAGGAGATGGTGAGTATTTGCAGCCCTTCCCTTTATACAGGAAAGAACAATTGATTATTTTGGAGGAAAACTCAGGAGATGGTGAGTATTTGAAGCCCTTCCCTTTATACAGGAAGGGACCATTGATTATTTTGGAGGAAAACTCAGGAGATGGTGAGTATTTGCAGCCCTTCCCTTTATACAGGAAGGACCATTGATTATTTTGGAGGAAAACTCAGGAGATGGTGAGTATTTGCAGCACTTCCCTTTATACAGGAAAGAACAATTGATTATTTTGGAGGAAAACTCAGGAGATGGTGAGTATTTGCAGCTCTTCCCTTTATACAGGAAAGACCATTGATTATTTTGGAGGAAAACTCAGGAGATGGTGAGCATTTGCAGCTCTTCCCTTTATACAGGAAAGAACAATTGATTATTTTGGAGGAAAACTCAGGAGATGGTGAGCATTTGCAGCTCTTCCCATTATACAGGAAAGAACAATTGATTATTTTGGAGGAAAACTCAGGAGATGGTGAGTATTTGCAGCTCTTCCCTTTATACAGGAAAGAACAATTGATTATTTTGGAGGAAAACTCAGGAGATGGTGAATATTTGCAGCTCTTCCCTTTATACAGGAAAGACCATTGATTATTTTGGAGGAAAACTCAGGAGATGGTGAGTATTTGCAGCGCTTCCCTTTATACAGGAAGGACCATTGATTATTTTGGAGGAAAACTCAGGAGATGGTGAGTATTTGCAGCGCTTCCCTTTATACAGGAAGGACCATTGATTATTTTGGAGGAAAACTCAGGAGATGGTGAGTATTTGCAGCGCTTCCCTTTATACAGGAAAGACCATTGATTATTTTGGAGGAAAACTCAGGAGATGGTGAGTATTTGCAGCACTTCCCTTTATACAGGAAAGACCATTGATTATTTTGGAGGAAAACTCAGGAGATGGTGAGGATTTGCAGCGCTTCCCTTTATACAGGAAAGACCATTGATTATTTTGGAGGAAAACTCAGGAGATGGTGAGTATTTGCAGCGCTTCCCTTTATACAGGAAAGAACAATTGATTATTTTGGAGGAAAACTCAGGAGATGGTGAGTATTTGCAGCGCTTCCCTTTATACAGGAAAGAACAATTGATTATTTTGGAGGAAAACTCAGGAGATGGTGAGTATTTGCAGCGCTTCCCTTTATACAGGAAGGACCATTGATTATTTTGGAGGAAAACTCAGGAGATGGTGAGGATTTGCAGCTCTTCCCTTTATACAGGAAAGAACAATTGATTATTTTGGAGGAAAACTCAGGAGATGGTGAGGATTTGCAGCCCTTCCCTTTATACAGGAAAGAACAATTGATTATTTTGGAGGAAAACTCAGGAGATGGTGAGTATTTGCAGCTCTTCCCTTTATACAGGAAAGAACAATTGATTATTTTGGAGGAAAACTCAGGAGATGGTGAGGATTTGCAGCTCTTCCCTTTATACAGGAAGGACCATTGATTATTTTGGAGGAAAACTCAGGAGATGGTGAGTATTTGCAGCGCTTCCCTTTATACAGGAAGGACCATTGATTATTTTGGAGGAAAACTCAGGAGATGGTGAGGATTTGCAGCTCTTCCCTTTATACAGGAAAGAACAATTGATTATTTTGGAGGAAAACTCAGGAGATGGTGAGGATTTGCAGCGCTTCCCTTTATACAGGAAAGAACAATTGATTATTTTGGAGGAAAACTCAGGAGATGGTGAGGATTTGCAGCTCTTCCCTTTATACAGGAAAGAGCAATTGATTATTTTGGAGGAAAACTCTGGAGATGGTGAGGATTTGCAGCGCTTCCCTTTATACAGGAAAGAACCATTGATTATTTTGGAGGAAAACTCAGGAGATGGTGAGGATTTGCAGCTCTTCCCTTTATACAGGAAAGGACCATTGATTATTTTGGAGGAAAACTCAGGAGATGGTGAGGATTTGCAGCGCTTCCCTTTATACAGGAAGGACCATTGATTATTTTGGAGGAAAACTCAGGAGATGGTGAGGATTTGCAGCTCTTCCCTTTATACAGGAAAGAACAATTGATTATTTTGGAGGAAAACTCAGGAGATGGTGAGGATTTGCAGCGCTTCCCTTTATACAGGAAAGAACAATTGATTATTTTGGAGGAAAACTCAGGAGATGGTGAGTATTTGCAGCTCTTCCCTTTATACAGGAAAGAACAATTGATTATTTTGGAGGAAAACTCAGGAGATGGTGAGTATTTGCAGCCCTTCCCTTTATACAGGAAAGGACCATTGATTATTTTGGAGGAAAACTCAGGAGATGGTGAGTATTTGCAGCCCTTCCCTTTATACAGGAAAGAACAATTGATTATTTTGGAGGAAAACTCAGGAGATGGTGAGGATTTGCAGCACTTCCCTTTATACAGGAAAGAACAATTGATTATTTTGGAGGAAAACTCAGGAGATGGTGAGTATTTGCAGCGCTTCCCTTTATACAGGAAGGACCATTGATTATTTTGGAGGAAAACTCAGGAGATGGTGAGTATTTGCAGCGCTTCCCTTTATACAGGAAGGACCATTGATTATTTTGGAGGAAAACTCAGGAGATGGTGAGTATTTGCAGCGCTTCCCTTTATACAGGAAAGACCATTGATTATTTTGGAGGAAAACTCAGGAGATGGTGAGTATTTGCAGCACTTCCCTTTATACAGGAAAGACCATTGATTATTTTGGAGGAAAACTCAGGAGATGGTGAGGATTTGCAGCACTTCCCTTTATACAGGAAGGACCATTGATTATTTTGGAGGAAAACTCAGGAGATGGTGAGGATTTGCAGCTCTTCCCTTTATACAGGAAAGAACAATTGATTATTTTGGAGGAAAACTCAGGAGATGGTGAGGATTTGCAGCCCTTCCCTTTATACAGGAAAGAACAATTGATTATTTTGGAGGAAAACTCAGGAGATGGTGAGGATTTGCAGCACTTCCCTTTATACAGGAAAGAACAATTGATTATTTTGGAGGAAAACTCAGGAGATGGTGAGGATTTGCAGCTCTTCCCTTTATACAGGAAAGAGCAATTGATTATTTTGGAGGAAAACTCTGGAGATGGTGAGGATTTGCAGCGCTTCCCTTTATACAGGAAAGAACCATTGATTATTTTGGAGGAAAACTCAGGAGATGGTGAGGATTTGCAGCTCTTCCCTTTATACAGGAAAGGACCATTGATTATTTTGGAGGAAAACTCAGGAGATGGTGAGGATTTGCAGCGCTTCCCTTTATACAGGAAGGACCATTGATTATTTTGGAGGAAAACTCAGGAGATGGTGAGGATTTGCAGCTCTTCCCTTTATACAGGAAAGAACAATTGATTATTTTGGAGGAAAACTCAGGAGATGGTGAGGATTTGCAGCGCTTCCCTTTATACAGGAAAGAACAATTGATTATTTTGGAGGAAAACTCAGGAGATGGTGAGTATTTGCAGCTCTTCCCTTTATACAGGAAAGAACAATTGATTATTTTGGAGGAAAACTCAGGAGATGGTGAGTATTTGCAGCCCTTCCCTTTATACAGGAAAGGACCATTGATTATTTTGGAGGAAAACTCAGGAGATGGTGAGTATTTGCAGCCCTTCCCTTTATACAGGAAAGAACAATTGATTATTTTGGAGGAAAACTCAGGAGATGGTGAGGATTTGCAGCACTTCCCTTTATACAGGAAAGAACAATTGATTATTTTGGAGGAAAACTCAGGAGATGGTGAGTATTTGCAGCGCTTCCCTTTATACAGGAAGGACCATTGATTATTTTGGAGGAAAACTCAGGAGATGGTGAGTATTTGCAGCGCTTCCCTTTATACAGGAAGGACCATTGATTATTTTGGAGGAAAACTCAGGAGATGGTGAGTATTTGCAGCGCTTCCCTTTATACAGGAAAGACCATTGATTATTTTGGAGGAAAACTCAGGAGATGGTGAGTATTTGCAGCACTTCCCTTTATACAGGAAAGACCATTGATTATTTTGGAGGAAAACTCAGGAGATGGTGAGGATTTGCAGCACTTCCCTTTATACAGGAAGGACCATTGATTATTTTGGAGGAAAACTCAGGAGATGGTGAGGATTTGCAGCTCTTCCCTTTATACAGGAAAGAACAATTGATTATTTTGGAGGAAAACTCAGGAGATGGTGAGGATTTGCAGCCCTTCCCTTTATACAGGAAAGAACAATTGATTATTTTGGAGGAAAACTCAGGAGATGGTGAGGATTTGCAGCACTTCCCTTTATACAGGAAAGAACAATTGATTATTTTGGAGGAAAACTCAGGAGATGGTGAGGATTTGCAGCTCTTCCCTTTATACAGGAAGGACCATTGATTATTTTGGAGGAAAACTCAGGAGATGGTGAGTATTTGCAGCGCTTCCCTTTATACAGGAAGGACCATTGATTATTTTGGAGGAAAACTCAGGAGATGGTGAGGATTTGCAGCTCTTCCCTTTATACAGGAAAGAACAATTGATTATTTTGGAGGAAAACTCAGGAGATGGTGAGGATTTGCAGCGCTTCCCTTTATACAGGAAAGAACAATTGATTATTTTGGAGGAAAACTCAGGAGATGGTGAGGATTTGCAGCTCTTCCCTTTATACAGGAAAGAGCAATTGATTATTTTGGAGGAAAACTCTGGAGATGGTGAGGATTTGCAGCGCTTCCCTTTATACAGGAAAGAACCATTGATTATTTTGGAGGAAAACTCAGGAGATGGTGAGGATTTGCAGCTCTTCCCTTTATACAGGAAAGGACCATTGATTATTTTGGAGGAAAACTCAGGAGATGGTGAGGATTTGCAGCGCTTCCCTTTATACAGGAAGGACCATTGATTATTTTGGAGGAAAACTCAGGAGATGGTGAGGATTTGCAGCTCTTCCCTTTATACAGGAAAGAACAATTGATTATTTTGGAGGAAAACTCAGGAGATGGTGAGGATTTGCAGCGCTTCCCTTTATACAGGAAAGAACAATTGATTATTTTGGAGGAAAACTCAGGAGATGGTGAGTATTTGCAGCTCTTCCCTTTATACAGGAAAGAACAATTGATTATTTTGGAGGAAAACTCAGGAGATGGTGAGTATTTGCAGCCCTTCCCTTTATACAGGAAAGGACCATTGATTATTTTGGAGGAAAACTCAGGAGATGGTGAGTATTTGCAGCCCTTCCCTTTATACAGGAAAGAACAATTGATTATTTTGGAGGAAAACTCAGGAGATGGTGAGGATTTGCAGCACTTCCCTTTATACAGGAAAGAACAATTGATTATTTTGGAGGAAAACTCAGGAGATGGTGAGTATTTGCAGCGCTTCCCTTTATACAGGAAGGACCATTGATTATTTTGGAGGAAAACTCAGGAGATGGTGAGTATTTGCAGCGCTTCCCTTTATACAGGAAGGACCATTGATTATTTTGGAGGAAAACTCAGGAGATGGTGAGTATTTGCAGCGCTTCCCTTTATACAGGAAAGACCATTGATTATTTTGGAGGAAAACTCAGGAGATGGTGAGTATTTGCAGCACTTCCCTTTATACAGGAAAGACCATTGATTATTTTGGAGGAAAACTCAGGAGATGGTGAGGATTTGCAGCACTTCCCTTTATACAGGAAGGACCATTGATTATTTTGGAGGAAAACTCAGGAGATGGTGAGGATTTGCAGCTCTTCCCTTTATACAGGAAAGAACAATTGATTATTTTGGAGGAAAACTCAGGAGATGGTGAGGATTTGCAGCCCTTCCCTTTATACAGGAAAGAACAATTGATTATTTTGGAGGAAAACTCAGGAGATGGTGAGGATTTGCAGCACTTCCCTTTATACAGGAAAGAACAATTGATTATTTTGGAGGAAAACTCAGGAGATGGTGAGTATTTGCAGCTCTTCCCTTTATACAGGAAAGACCATTGATTATTTTGGAGGAAAACTCAGGAGATGGTGAGGATTTGCAGCTCTTCCCTTTATACAGGAAAGAACAATTGATTATTTTGGAGGAAAACTCAGGAGATGGTGAGTATTTGCAGCGCTTCCCTTTATACAGGAAAGAACAATTGATTATTTTGGAGGAAAACTCAGGAGATGGTGAGTATTTGCAGCGCTTCCCTTTATACAGGAAAGAACAATTGATTATTTTGGAGGAAAACTCAGGAGATGGTGAGTATTTGCAGCGCTTCCCTTTATACAGGAAAGAACAATTGATTATTTTGGAGGAAAACTCAGGAGATGGTGAGTATTTGCAGCGCTTCCCTTTATACAGGAAGGACCATTGATTATTTTGGAGGAAAACTCAGGAGATGGTGAGGATTTGCAGCTCTTCCCTTTATACAGGAAAGAACAATTGATTATTTTGGAGGAAAACTCAGGAGATGGTGAGGATTTGCAGCCCTTCCCTTTATACAGGAAAGAACAATTGATTATTTTGGAGGAAAACTCAGGAGATGGTGAGTATTTGCAGCTCTTCCCTTTATACAGGAAAGAACAATTGATTATTTTGGAGGAAAACTCAGGAGATGGTGAGGATTTGCAGCTCTTCCCTTTATACAGGAAGGACCATTGATTATTTTGGAGGAAAACTCAGGAGATGGTGAGTATTTGCAGCGCTTCCCTTTATACAGGAAGGACCATTGATTATTTTGGAGGAAAACTCAGGAGATGGTGAGGATTTGCAGCTCTTCCCTTTATACAGGAAAGAACAATTGATTATTTTGGAGGAAAACTCAGGAGATGGTGAGGATTTGCAGCGCTTCCCTTTATACAGGAAAGAACAATTGATTATTTTGGAGGAAAACTCAGGAGATGGTGAGGATTTGCAGCTCTTCCCTTTATACAGGAAAGAGCAATTGATTATTTTGGAGGAAAACTCTGGAGATGGTGAGGATTTGCAGCGCTTCCCTTTATACAGGAAAGAACCATTGATTATTTTGGAGGAAAACTCAGGAGATGGTGAGGATTTGCAGCTCTTCCCTTTATACAGGAAAGGACCATTGATTATTTTGGAGGAAAACTCAGGAGATGGTGAGGATTTGCAGCGCTTCCCTTTATACAGGAAGGACCATTGATTATTTTGGAGGAAAACTCAGGAGATGGTGAGGATTTGCAGCTCTTCCCTTTATACAGGAAAGAACAATTGATTATTTTGGAGGAAAACTCAGGAGATGGTGAGGATTTGCAGCGCTTCCCTTTATACAGGAAAGAACAATTGATTATTTTGGAGGAAAACTCAGGAAATGGTGAGTATTTGCAGCTCTTCCCTTTATACAGGAAAGAACAATTGATTATTTTGGAGGAAAACTCAGGAGATGGTGAGTATTTGCAGCCCTTCCCTTTATACAGGAAAGGACCATTGATTATTTTGGAGGAAAACTCAGGAGATGGTGAGTATTTGCAGCCCTTCCCTTTATACAGGAAAGAACAATTGATTATTTTGGAGGAAAACTCAGGAGATGGTGAGGATTTGCAGCACTTCCCTTTATACAGGAAAGAACAATTGATTATTTTGGAGGAAAACTCAGGAGATGGTGAGTATTTGCAGCTCTTCCCTTTATACAGGAAGGACCATTGATTATTTTGGAGGAAAACTCAGGAGATGGTGAGTATTTGCAGCACTTCCCTTTATACAGGAAGGACCATTGATTATTTTGGAGGAAAACTCAGGAGATGGTGAGTATTTGCAGCACTTCCCTTTATACAGGAAGGACCATTGATTATTTTGGAGGAAAACTCAGGAGATGGTGAGTATTTGCAGCTCTTCCCTTTATACAGGAAAGAACAATTGATTATTTTGGAGGAAAACTCAGGAGATGGTGAGTATTTGCAGCTCTTCCCTTTATACAGGAAAGACCATTGATTATTTTGGAGGAAAACTCAGGAGATTGTGAGGATTTGCAGCTCTTCCCTTTATACAGGAAAGAACAATTGATTATTTTGGAGGAAAACTCAGGAGATGGTGAGGATTTGCAGCACTTCCCTTTATACAGGAAGGACCATTGATTATTTTGGAGGAAAACTCAGGTGATGGTGAGTATTTGCAGCGCTTCCCTTTATACAGGAAGGACCATTGATTATTTTGGAGGAAAACTCAGGAGATGGTGAGTATTTGCAGCGCTTCCCTTTATACAGGAAGGACCATTGATTATTTTGGAGGAAAACTCAGGAGATGGTGAGTATTTGCAGCGCTTCCCTTTATACAGGAAAGACCATTGATTATTTTGGAGGAAAACTCAGGAGATGGTGAGTATTTGCAGCACTTCCCTTTATACAGGAAAGACCATTGATTATTTTGGAGGAAAACTCAGGAGATGGTGAGGATTTGCAGCACTTCCCTTTATACAGGAAGGACCATTGATTATTTTGGAGGAAAACTCAGGAGATGGTGAGGATTTGCAGCTCTTCCCTTTATACAGGAAAGAACAATTGATTATTTTGGAGGAAAACTCAGGAGATGGTGAGGATTTGCAGCCCTTCCCTTTATACAGGAAAGAACAATTGATTATTTTGGAGGAAAACTCAGGAGATGGTGAGGATTTGCAGCACTTCCCTTTATACAGGAAAGAACAATTGATTATTTTGGAGGAAAACTCAGGAGATGGTGAGTATTTGCAGCTCTTCCCTTTATACAGGAAAGACCATTGATTATTTTGGAGGAAAACTCAGGAGATGGTGAGGATTTGCAGCTCTTCCCTTTATACAGGAAAGAACAATTGATTATTTTGGAGGAAAACTCAGGAGATGGTGAGTATTTGCAGCGCTTCCCTTTATACAGGAAAGAACAATTGATTATTTTGGAGGAAAACTCAGGAGATGGTGAGTATTTGCAGCGCTTCCCTTTATACAGGAAAGAACAATTGATTATTTTGGAGGAAAACTCAGGAGATGGTGAGTATTTGCAGCGCTTCCCTTTATACAGGAAAGAACAATTGATTATTTTGGAGGAAAACTCAGGAGATGGTGAGTATTTGCAGCGCTTCCCTTTATACAGGAAGGACCATTGATTATTTTGGAGGAAAACTCAGGAGATGGTGAGGATTTGCAGCTCTTCCCTTTATACAGGAAAGAACAATTGATTATTTTGGAGGAAAACTCAGGAGATGGTGAGGATTTGCAGCCCTTCCCTTTATACAGGAAAGAACAATTGATTATTTTGGAGGAAAACTCAGGAGATGGTGAGTATTTGCAGCTCTTCCCTTTATACAGGAAAGAACAATTGATTATTTTGGAGGAAAACTCAGGAGATGGTGAGGATTTGCAGCTCTTCCCTTTATACAGGAAGGACCATTGATTATTTTGGAGGAAAACTCAGGAGATGGTGAGTATTTGCAGCGCTTCCCTTTATACAGGAAGGACCATTGATTATTTTGGAGGAAAACTCAGGAGATGGTGAGGATTTGCAGCTCTTCCCTTTATACAGGAAAGAACAATTGATTATTTTGGAGGAAAACTCAGGAGATGGTGAGGATTTGCAGCGCTTCCCTTTATACAGGAAAGAACAATTGATTATTTTGGAGGAAAACTCAGGAGATGGTGAGGATTTGCAGCGCTTCCCTTTATACAGGAAGGACCATTGATTATTTTGGAGGAAAACTCAGGAGATGGTGAGGATTTGCAGCTCTTCCCTTTATACAGGAAAGAACAATTGATTATTTTGGAGGAAAACTCAGGAGATGGTGAGGATTTGCAGCCCTTCCCTTTATACAGGAAAGAACAATTGATTATTTTGGAGGAAAACTCAGGAGATGGTGAGTATTTGCAGCTCTTCCCTTTATACAGGAAAGAACAATTGATTATTTTGGAGGAAAACTCAGGAGATGGTGAGGATTTGCAGCTCTTCCCTTTATACAGGAAGGACCATTGATTATTTTGGAGGAAAACTCAGGAGATGGTGAGTATTTGCAGCGCTTCCCTTTATACAGGAAGGACCATTGATTATTTTGGAGGAAAACTCAGGAGATGGTGAGGATTTGCAGCTCTTCCCTTTATACAGGAAAGAACAATTGATTATTTTGGAGGAAAACTCAGGAGATGGTGAGGATTTGCAGCGCTTCCCTTTATACAGGAAAGAACAATTGATTATTTTGGAGGAAAACTCAGGAGATGGTGAGGATTTGCAGCTCTTCCCTTTATACAGGAAAGAGCAATTGATTATTTTGGAGGAAAACTCTGGAGATGGTGAGGATTTGCAGCGCTTCCCTTTATACAGGAAAGAACCATTGATTATTTTGGAGGAAAACTCAGGAGATGGTGAGGATTTGCAGCTCTTCCCTTTATACAGGAAAGGACCATTGATTATTTTGGAGGAAAACTCAGGAGATGGTGAGGATTTGCAGCGCTTCCCTTTATACAGGAAGGACCATTGATTATTTTGGAGGAAAACTCAGGAGATGGTGAGGATTTGCAGCTCTTCCCTTTATACAGGAAAGAACAATTGATTATTTTGGAGGAAAACTCAGGAGATGGTGAGGATTTGCAGCGCTTCCCTTTATACAGGAAAGAACAATTGATTATTTTGGAGGAAAACTCAGGAAATGGTGAGTATTTGCAGCTCTTCCCTTTATACAGGAAAGAACAATTGATTATTTTGGAGGAAAACTCAGGAGATGGTGAGTATTTGCAGCCCTTCCCTTTATACAGGAAAGGACCATTGATTATTTTGGAGGAAAACTCAGGAGATGGTGAGTATTTGCAGCCCTTCCCTTTATACAGGAAAGAACAATTGATTATTTTGGAGGAAAACTCAGGAGATGGTGAGGATTTGCAGCACTTCCCTTTATACAGGAAAGAACAATTGATTATTTTGGAGGAAAACTCAGGAGATGGTGAGTATTTGCAGCTCTTCCCTTTATACAGGAAGGACCATTGATTATTTTGGAGGAAAACTCAGGAGATGGTGAGTATTTGCAGCACTTCCCTTTATACAGGAAGGACCATTGATTATTTTGGAGGAAAACTCAGGAGATGGTGAGTATTTGCAGCACTTCCCTTTATACAGGAAGGACCATTGATTATTTTGGAGGAAAACTCAGGAGATGGTGAGTATTTGCAGCTCTTCCCTTTATACAGGAAAGAACAATTGATTATTTTGGAGGAAAACTCAGGAGATGGTGAGTATTTGCAGCTCTTCCCTTTATACAGGAAAGACCATTGATTATTTTGGAGGAAAACTCAGGAGATTGTGAGGATTTGCAGCTCTTCCCTTTATACAGGAAAGAACAATTGATTATTTTGGAGGAAAACTCAGGAGATGGTGAGGATTTGCAGCACTTCCCTTTATACAGGAAGGACCATTGATTATTTTGGAGGAAAACTCAGGTGATGGTGAGTATTTGCAGCGCTTCCCTTTATACAGGAAGGACCATTGATTATTTTGGAGGAAAACTCAGGAGATGGTGAGTATTTGCAGCTCTTCCCTTTATACAGGAAAGAACAATTGATTATTTTGGAGGAAAACTCAGGAGATGGTGAGCATTTGCAGCACTTCCCTTTATACAGGAAGGACCATTGATTATTTTGGAGGAAAACTCAGGAGATGGTGAGCATTTGCAGCCCTTCCCTTTATACAGGAAGGACCATTGATTATTTTGGAGGAAAACTCAGGAGATGGTGAGGATTTGCAGCGCTTCCCTTTATACAGGAAAGAACAATTGATTATTTTGGAGGAAAACTCAGGAGATGGTGACGATTTGCAGCTCTTCCCTTTATACAGGAAAGAGCAATTGATTATTTTGGAGGAAAACTCTGGAGATGGTGAGGATTTGCAGCGCTTCCCTTTATACAGGAAAGAACCATTGATTATTTTGGAGGAAAACTCAGGAGATGGTGAGGATTTGCAGCTCTTCCCTTTATACAGGAAAGGACCATTGATTATTTTGGAGGAAAACTCAGGAGATGGTGAGGATTTGCAGCGCTTCCCTTTATACAGGAAGGACCATTGATTATTTTGGAGGAAAACTCAGGAGATGGTGAGGATTTGCAGCTCTTCCCTTTATACAGGAAAGAACAATTGATTATTTTGGAGGAAAACTCAGGAGATGGTGAGGATTTGCAGCGCTTCCCTTTATACAGGAAAGAACAATTGATTATTTTGGAGGAAAACTCAGGAGATGGTGAGTATTTGCAGCTCTTCCCTTTATACAGGAAAGAACAATTGATTATTTTGGAGGAAAACTCAGGAGATGGTGAGTATTTGCAGCCCTTCCCTTTATACAGGAAAGAACAATTGATTATTTTGGAGGAAAACTCAGGAGATGGTGAGGATTTGCAGCACTTCCCTTTATACAGGAAAGAACAATTGATTATTTTGGAGGAAAACTCAGGAGATGGTGAGTATTTGCAGCTCTTCCCTTTATACAGGAAGGACCATTGATTATTTTGGAGGAAAACTCAGGAGATGGTGAGTATTTGCAGCACTTCCCTTTATACAGGAAGGACCATTGATTATTTTGGAGGAAAACTCAGGAGATGGTGAGTATTTGCAACACTTCCCTTTATACAGGAAGGACCATTGATTATTTTGGAGGAAAACTCAGGAGATGGTGAGTATTTGCAGCACTTCCCTTTATACAGGAAAGAACAATTGATTATTTTGGAGGAAAACTCAGGAGATGGTGAGTATTTGCAGCGCTTCCCTTTATACAGGAAGGACCATTGATTATTTTGGAGGAAAACTCAGGAGATGGTGAGTATTTGCAGCTCTTCCCTTTATACAGGAAAGAACAATTGATTATTTTGGAGGAAAACTCAGGAGATGGTGAGTATTTGCAGCGCTTACCTTTATACAGGAAGGACCATTGATTATTTTGGAGGAAAACTCAGGAGATTGTGAGGATTTGCAGCTCTTCCCTTTATACAGGAAAGAACAATTGATTATTTTGGAGGAAAACTCAGGAGATGGTGAGTATTTGCAGCGCTTCCCTTTATACAGGAAAGACCATTGATTATTTTGGAGGAAAACTCAGGAGATTGTGAGGATTTGCAGCTCTTCCCTTTATACAGGAAAGAACAATTGATTATTTTGGAGGAAAACTCAGGAGATGGTGAGGATTTGCAGCACTTCCCTTTATACAGGAAGGACCATTGATTATTTTGGAGGAAAACTCAGGTGATGGTGAGTATTTGCAGCGCTTCCCTTTATACAGGAAGGACCATTGATTATTTTGGAGGAAAACTCAGGAGATGGTGAGTATTTGCAGCACTTCCCTTTATACAGGAAGGACCATTGATTATTTTGGAGGAAAACTCAGGAGATGGTGAGTATTTGCAACACTTCCCTTTATACAGGAAGGACCATTGATTATTTTGGAGGAAAACTCAGGAGATGGTGAGTATTTGCAGCACTTCCCTTTATACAGGAAAGAACAATTGATTATTTTGGAGGAAAACTCAGGAGATGGTGAGTATTTGCAGCGCTTCCCTTTATACAGGAAGGACCATTGATTATTTTGGAGGAAAACTCAGGAGATGGTGAGTATTTGCAGCTCTTCCCTTTATACAGGAAAGAACAATTGATTATTTTGGAGGAAAACTCAGGAGATGGTGAGTATTTGCAGCGCTTACCTTTATACAGGAAGGACCATTGATTATTTTGGAGGAAAACTCAGGAGATTGTGAGGATTTGCAGCTCTTCCCTTTATACAGGAAAGAACAATTGATTATTTTGGAGGAAAACTCAGGAGATGGTGAGTATTTGCAGCGCTTCCCTTTATACAGGAAAGACCATTGATTATTTTGGAGGAAAACTCAGGAGATTGTGAGGATTTGCAGCTCTTCCCTTTATACAGGAAAGAACAATTGATTATTTTGGAGGAAAACTCAGGAGATGGTGAGGATTTGCAGCACTTCCCTTTATACAGGAAGGACCATTGATTATTTTGGAGGAAAACTCAGGTGATGGTGAGTATTTGCAGCGCTTCCCTTTATACAGGAAGGACCATTGATTATTTTGGAGGAAAACTCAGGAGATGGTGAGTATTTGCAGCTCTTCCCTTTATACAGGAAAGAACAATTGATTATTTTGGAGGAAAACTCAGGAGATGGTGAGCATTTGCAGCACTTCCCTTTATACAGGAAGGACCATTGATTATTTTGGAGGAAAACTCAGGAGATGGTGAGCATTTGCAGCCCTTCCCTTTATACAGGAAGGACCATTGATTATTTTGGAGGAAAACTCAGGAGATGGTGAGCATTTGCAGCACTTCCCTTTATACAGGAAGGACCATTGATTATTTTGGAGGAAAACTCAGGAGATGGTGAGTATTTGCAGCTCTTCCCTTTATACAGGAAAGAACAATTGATTATTTTGGAGGAAAACTCAGGAGATGGTGAGTATTTGCAGCGCTTACCTTTATACAGGAAGGACCATTGATTATTTTGGAGGAAAACTCAGGAGATTGTGAGGATTTGCAGCTCTTCCCTTTATACAGGAAAGAACAATTGATTATTTTGGAGGAAAACTCAGGAGATGGTGAGTATTTGCAGCGCTTCCCTTTATACAGGAAAGACCATTGATTATTTTGGAGGAAAACTCAGGAGATTGTGAGGATTTGCAGCTCTTCCCTTTATACAGGAAAGAACAATTGATTATTTTGGAGGAAAACTCAGGAGATGGTGAGGATTTGCAGCACTTCCCTTTATACAGGAAGGACCATTGATTATTTTGGAGGAAAACTCAGGTGATGGTGAGTATTTGCAGCGCTTCCCTTTATACAGGAAGGACCATTGATTATTTTGGAGGAAAACTCAGGAGATGGTGAGTATTTGCAGCTCTTCCCTTTATACAGGAAAGAACAATTGATTATTTTGGAGGAAAACTCAGGAGATGGTGAGCATTTGCAGCACTTCCCTTTATACAGGAAGGACCATTGATTATTTTGGAGGAAAACTCAGGAGATGGTGAGTATTTGCAGCACTTCCCTTTATACAGGAAAGACCATTGATTATTTTGGAGGAAAACTCAGGAGATGGTGAGGATTTGCAGCACTTCCCTTTATACAGGAAGGACCATTGATTATTTTGGAGGAAAACTCAGGAGATGGTGAGGATTTGCAGCTCTTCCCTTTATACAGGAAAGAACAATTGATTATTTTGGAGGAAAACTCAGGAGATGGTGAGTATTTGCAGCTCTTCCCTTTATACAGGAAAGAACAATTGATTATTTTGGAGGAAAACTCAGGAGATGGTGAGTATTTGCAGCGCTTACCTTTATACAGGAAGGACCATTGATTATTTTGGAGGAAAACTCAGGAGATTGTGAGGATTTGCAGCTCTTCCCTTTATACAGGAAAGAACAATTGATTATTTTGGAGGAAAACTCAGGAGATGGTGAGTATTTGCAGCGCTTCCCTTTATACAGGAAAGACCATTGATTATTTTGGAGGAAAACTCAGGAGATTGTGAGGATTTGCAGCTCTTCCCTTTATACAGGAAAGAACAATTGATTATTTTGGAGGAAAACTCAGGAGATGGTGAGGATTTGCAGCACTTCCCTTTATACAGGAAGGACCATTGATTATTTTGGAGGAAAACTCAGGTGATGGTGAGTATTTGCAGCGCTTCCCTTTATACAGGAAGGACCATTGATTATTTTGGAGGAAAACTCAGGAGATGGTGAGTATTTGCAGCTCTTCCCTTTATACAGGAAAGAACAATTGATTATTTTGGAGGAAAACTCAGGAGATGGTGAGCATTTGCAGCACTTCCCTTTATACAGGAAGGACCATTGATTATTTTGGAGGAAAACTCAGGAGATGGTGAGCATTTGCAGCCCTTCCCTTTATACAGGAAGGACCATTGATTATTTTGGAGGAAAACTCAGGAGATGGTGAGCATTTGCAGCACTTCCCTTTATACAGGAAGGACCATTGATTATTTTGGAGGAAAACTCAGGAGATGGTGAGCATTTGCAGCACTTCCCTTTATACAGGAAGGACCATTGATTATTTTGGAGGAAAACTCAGGAGATGGTGAATATTTGCAGCCCTTCCCTTTATACAGGAAGGACCATTGATTATTTTGGAGGAAAACTCAGGAGATGGTGAGTATTTGCAGCGCTTCCCTTTATACAGGAAGGACCATTGATTATTTTGGAGGAAAACTCAGGAGATGGTGAGCATTTGCAGCACTTCCCTTTATACAGGAAGGACCATTGATTATTTTGGAGGAAAACTCAGGAGATGGTGAGCATTTGCAGCGCTTCCCTTTATACAGGAAAGAACCTTTGATTATTTTGGAGGAAAACTCAGGAGATGGTGAGTATTTGCAGCACTTCCCTTTATACAGGAAGGACCATTGATTATTTTGGAGGAAAACTCAGGAGATGGTGAGCATTTGCAGCACTTCCCTTTATACAGGAAGGACCATTGATTATTTTGGAGGAAAACTCAGGAGATGGTGAGTATTTGCAGCGCTTCCCTTTATACAGGAAGGACCATTGATTATTTTGGAGGAAAACTCAGGAGATGGTGAGTATTTGCAGCGCTTCCCTTTATACAGGAAGGACCATTGATTATTTTGGAGGAAAACTCAGGTGATGGTGAGTATTTGCAGCTCTTCCCTTTATACAGGAAAGAACAATTGATTATTTTGGAGGAAAACTCAGGAGATGGTGAGCATTTGCAGCACTTCCCTTTATACAGGAAGGACCATTGATTATTTTGGAGGAAAACTCAGGAGATGGTGAGCATTTGCAGCCCTTCCCTTTATACAGGAAGGACCATTGATTATTTTGGAGGAAAACTCAGGAGATGGTGAGCATTTGCAGCACTTCCCTTTATACAGGAAGGACCATTGATTATTTTGGAGGAAAACTCAGGAGATGGTGAGCATTTGCAGCCCTTCCCTTTATACAGGAAGGACCATTGATTATTTTGGAGGAAAACTCAGGAGATGGTGAGCATTTGCAGCACTTCCCTTTATACAGGAAGGACCATTGATTATTTTGGAGGAAAACTCAGGAGATGGTGAGCATTTGCAGCACTTCCCTTTATACAGGAAGGACCATTGATTATTTTGGAGGAAAACTCAGGAGATGGTGAATATTTGCAGCCCTTCCCTTTATACAGGAAGGACCATTGATTATTTTGGAGGAAAACTCAGGAGATGGTGAGTATTTGCAGCGCTTCCCTTTATACAGGAAGGACCATTGATTATTTTGGAGGAAAACTCAGGAGATGGTGAGCATTTGCAGCACTTCCCTTTATACAGGAAGGACCATTGATTATTTTGGAGGAAAACTCAGGAGATGGTGAGCATTTGCAGCGCTTCCCTTTATACAGGAAAGAACCTTTGATTATTTTGGAGGAAAACTCAGGAGATGGTGAGTATTTGCAGCACTTCCCTTTATACAGGAAGGACCATTGATTATTTTGGAGGAAAACTCAGGAGATGGTGAGCATTTGCAGCACTTCCCTTTATACAGGAAGGACCATTGATTATTTTGGAGGAAAACTCAGGAGATGGTGAGTATTTGCAGCGCTTCCCTTTATACAGGAAGGACCATTGATTATTTTGGAGGAAAACTCAGGAGATGGTGAGCATTTGCAGCACTTCCCTTTATACAGGAAGGACCATTGATTATTTTGGAGGAAAACTCAGGAGATGGTGAGCATTTGCAGCCCTTCCCTTTATACAGGAAGGACCATTGATTATTTTGGAGGAAAACTCAGGAGATGGTGAGCATTTGCAGCACTTCCCTTTATACAGGAAGGACCATTGATTATTTTGGAGGAAAACTCAGGAGATGGTGAGCATTTGCAGCACTTCCCTTTATACAGGAAGGACCATTGATTATTTTGGAGGAAAACTCAGGAGATGGTGAATATTTGCAGCCCTTCCCTTTATACAGGAAGGACCATTGATTATTTTGGAGGAAAACTCAGGAGATGGTGAGTATTTGCAGCGCTTCCCTTTATACAGGAAGGACCATTGATTATTTTGGAGGAAAACTCAGGAGATGGTGAGCATTTGCAGCACTTCCCTTTATACAGGAAGGACCATTGATTATTTTGGAGGAAAACTCAGGAGATGGTGAGCATTTGCAGCGCTTCCCTTTATACAGGAAAGAACCTTTGATTATTTTGGAGGAAAACTCAGGAGATGGTGAGTATTTGCAGCACTTCCCTTTATACAGGAAGGACCATTGATTATTTTGGAGGAAAACTCAGGAGATGGTGAGCATTTGCAGCACTTCCCTTTATACAGGAAGGACCATTGATTATTTTGGAGGAAAACTCAGGAGATGGTGAGTATTTGCAGCGCTTCCCTTTATACAGGAAGGACCATTGATTATTTTGGAGGAAAACTCAGGAGATGGTGAGTATTTGCAGCGCTTCCCTTTATACAGGAAGGACCATTGATTATTTTGGAGGAAAACTCAGGAGATGGTGAGCATTTGCAGCACTTCCCTTTATACAGGAAGGACCATTGATTATTTTGGAGGAAAACTCAGGAGATGGTGAGGATTTGCAGCTCTTCCCTTTATACAGGAAAGAACAATTGATTATTTTGGAGGAAAACTCAGGAGATGGTGAGTATTTGCAGCTCTTCCCTTTATACAGGAAAGACCATTGATTATTTTGGAGGAAAACTCAGGAGATGGTGAGGATTTGCAGCTCTTCCCTTTATACAGGAAAGAACAATTGATTATTTTGGAGGAAAACTCAGGAGATGGTGAGGATTTGCAGCGCTTCCCTTTATACAGGAAGGACCATTGATTATTTTGGAGGAAAACTCAGGAGATGGTGAGTATTTGCAGCGCTTCCCTTTATACAGGAAGGACCATTGATTATTTTGGAGGAAAACTCAGGAGATGGTGAGGATTTGCAGCTCTTCCCTTTATACAGGAAAGAACAATTGATTATTTTGGAGGAAAACTCAGGAGATGGTGAGTATTTGCAGCTCTTCCCTTTATACAGGAAAGACCATTGATTATTTTGGAGGAAAACTCAGGAGATGGTGAGGATTTGCAGCTCTTCCCTTTATACAGGAAAGAACAATTGATTATTTTGGAGGAAAACTCAGGAGATAGTGAGGATTTGCAGCGCTTCCCTTTATACAGGAAGGACCATTGATTATTTTGGAGGAAAACTCAGGAGATGGTGAGTATTTGCAGCGCTTCCCTTTATACAGGAAGGACCATTGATTATTTTGGAGGAAAACTCAGGAGATGGTGAGGATTTGCAGCTCTTCCCTTTATACAGGAAAGAACAATTGATTATTTTGGAGGAAAACTCAGGAGATGGTGAGTATTTGCAGCTCTTCCCTTTATACAGGAAGGACCATTGATTATTTTGGAGGAAAACTCAGGAGATGGTGAGTATTTGCAGCGCTTCCCTTTATACAGGAAGGACCATTGATTATTTTGGAGGAAAACTCAGGAGATGGTGAGGATTTACAGCTCTTCCCTTTATACAGGAAAGAACAATTGATTATTTTGGAGGAAAACTCAGGAGATGGTGAGTATTTGCAGCTCTTCCCTTTATACAGGAAAGACCATTGATTATTTTGGAGGAAAACTCAGGAGATGGTGAGGATTTGCAGCTCTTCCCTTTATACAGGAAAGAACAATTGATTATTTTGGAGGAAAACTCAGGAGATGGTGAGGATTTGCAGCGCTTCCCTTTATACAGGAAGGACCATTGATTATTTTGGAGGAAAACTCAGGAGATGGTGAGTATTTGCAGCGCTTCCCTTTATACAGGAAGGACCATTGATTATTTTGGAGGAAAACTCAGGAGATGGTGAGGATTTGCAGCTCTTCCCTTTATACAGGAAAGAACAATTGATTATTTTGGAGGAAAACTCAGGAGATGGTGAGTATTTGCAGCTCTTCCCTTTATACAGGAAAGACCATTGATTATTTTGGAGGAAAACTCAGGAGATGGTGAGGATTTGCAGCTCTTCCCTTTATACAGGAAAGAACAATTGATTATTTTGGAGGAAAACTCAGGAGATGGTGAGGATTTGCAGCGCTTCCCTTTATACAGGAAGGACCATTGATTATTTTGGAGGAAAACTCAGGAGATGGTGAGCATTTGCAGCGCTTCCCTTTATACAGGAAGGACCATTGATTATTTTGGAGGAAAACTCAGGAGATGGTGAGGATTTGCAGCTCTTCCCTTTATACAGGAAAGAACAATTGATTATTTTGGAGGAAAACTCAGGAGATGGTGAGTATTTGCAGCTCTTCCCTTTATACAGGAAGGACCATTGATTATTTTGGAGGAAAACTCAGGAGATGGTGAGTATTTGCAGCGCTTCCCTTTATACAGGAAGGACCATTGATTATTTTGGAGGAAAACTCAGGAGATGGTGAGGATTTGCAGCTCTTCCCTTTATACAGGAAAGAACAATTGATTATTTTGGAGGAAAACTCAGGAGATGGTGAGTATTTGCAGCTCTTCCCTTTATACAGGAAAGACCATTGATTATTTTGGAGGAAAACTCAGGAGATGGTGAGGATTTGCAGCTCTTCCCTTTATACAGGAAAGAACAATTGATTATTTTGGAGGAAAACTCAGGAGATGGTGAGGATTTGCAGCGCTTCCCTTTATACAGGAAGGACCATTGATTATTTTGGAGGAAAACTCAGGAGATGGTGAGCATTTGCAGCGCTTCCCTTTATACAGGAAGGACCATTGATTATTTTGGAGGAAAACTCAGGAGATGGTGAGGATTTGCAGCTCTTCCCTTTATACAGGAAAGACCATTGATTATTTTGGAGGAAAACTCAGGAGATGGTGAGCATTTGCAGCGCTTCCCTTTATACAGGAAGGACCATTGATTATTTTGGAAGAAAACTCAGGAGATGGTGAGGATTTGCAGCTCTTCCCTTTATACAGGAAAGACCATTGATTATTTTGGAGGAAAACTCAGGAGATGGTAAGGATTTGCAGCTCTTCCCTTTATACAGGAAAGAACAATTGATTATTTTGGAGGAAAACTCAGGAGATGGTGAGGATTTGCAGCGCTTCCCTTTATACAGGAAGGACCATTGATTATTTTGGAGGAAAACTCAGGAGATGGTGAGTATTTGCAGCGCTTCCCTTTATACAGGAAGGACCATTGATTATTTTGGAGGAAAACTCAGGAGATGGTGAGTATTTGCAGCGCTTCCCTTTATACAGGAAAGAACAATTGATTATTTTGGAGGAAAACTCAGGAGATGGTGAGTATTTGCAGCCCTTCCCTTTATACAGGAAAGACCATTGATTATTTTGGAGGAAAACTCAGGAGATGGTGAGTATTTGCAGCGCTTCCCTTTATACAGGAAAGAACAATTGATTATTTTGGAGGAAAACTCAGGAGATGGTGAGTATTTGCAGCGCTTCCCTTTATACAGGAAAGAACAATTGATTATTTTGGAGGAAAACTCAGGAGATGGTGAATATTTGTAGCGCTTCCCTTTATACAGGAAAGAACAATTGATTATTTTGGAGGAAAACTCAGGAGATGGTGAGTATTTGCAGCGCTTCCCTTTATACAGGAAAGAACAATTGATTATTTTGGAGGAAAACTCAGGAGATGGTGAGTATTTGCAGCGCTTACCTTTATACAGGAAGGACCATTGATTATTTTGGAAGAAAACTCAGGAGATGGTGAGTATTTGCAGCTCTTCCCTTTATACAGGAAAGGACCATTGATTATTTTGGAGGAAAACTCAGGAGATGGTGAGTATTTGCAGCTCTTCCCTTTATACAGGAAAGGACCATTGATTATTTTGGAGGAAAACTCAGGAGATGGTAATTATTTGCATCTCTTCCCTTTATACAGGAATGACCATTGATTATTTTGGAGGAAAACTCAGGAGATGGTAAGTATTTGCAGCTCTTCCCTTTATACAGGAAGGACCATGGATTATTTTGGAGGAAAACTCAGGAGATGGTGAGTATTTGCAGCTCTTCCCTTTATACAGGAAAGAACAATTGATTATTTTGGAGGAAAACCCAGGAGATGGTGAGTATTTGCAGCTCTTCCCTTTAAACAGGAAAGAACAATTGATTATTTTGGAGGAAAACTCAGGAGATGGTGAGCATTTGCAGCTCTTCCCTTTATACAGGATAGAACAATTGATTATTTTGGAGGAAAACCCAGGAGATGGTGAGTATTTGCAGCTGTTCCCTTTATACAGGAAAGAACAATTGATTATTTTGGAGGAAAACTCAGGAGATGGTGAGTATTTGCAGCTCTTCCCTTTATACAGGAAAGAACAATTGATTATTTTGGAGGAAAACTCAGGAGATGGTGAGTATTTGCAGCTCTTCCCTTTATACAGGAAAGAACAATTGATTATTTTGGAGGAAAACTCAGGAGATGGTGAGTATTTGCAGCTCTTCCCTTTATACAGGAAAGAACAATTGATTATTTTGGAGGAAAACTCAGGAGATGGTGAGTATTTGCAGCTCTTCCCTTTATACAGGAAAGAACAATTGATTATTTTGGAGGAAAACTCAGGAGATGGTGAGTATTTGCAGCTCTTCCCTTTATACAGGAAGGACCATTGATTATTTTGGAGGAAAACTCAGGAGATGGTGAGTATTTGCAGCGCTTCCCTTTATACAGGAAGGACCATTGATTATTTTGGAGGAAAACTCAGGAGATGGTGAGGATTTGCAGCTCTTCCCTTTATACAGGAAAGAACAATTGATTATTTTGGAGGAAAACTCAGGAGATGGTGAGTATTTGCAGCTCTTCCCTTTATACAGGAAAGACCATTGATTATTTTGGAGGAAAACTCAGGAGATGGTGAGGATTTGCAGCTCTTCCCTTTATACAGGAAAGAACAATTGATTATTTTGGAGGAAAACTCAGGAGATAGTGAGGATTTGCAGCGCTTCCCTTTATACAGGAAGGACCATTGATTATTTTGGAGGAAAACTCAGGAGATGGTGAGTATTTGCAGCGCTTCCCTTTATACAGGAAGGACCATTGATTATTTTGGAGGAAAACTCAGGAGATGGTGAGGATTTGCAGCTCTTCCCTTTATACAGGAAAGAACAATTGATTATTTTGGAGGAAAACTCAGGAGATGGTGAGGATTTGCAGCTCTTCCCTTTATACAGGAAAGAACAATTGATTATTTTGGAGGAAAACTCAGGAGATGGTGAGTATTTGCAGCTCTTCCCTTTATACAGGAAGGACCATTGATTATTTTGGAGGAAAACTCAGGAGATGGTGAGTATTTGCAGCGCTTCCCTTTATACAGGAAGGACCATTGATTATTTTGGAGGAAAACTCAGGAGATGGTGAGGATTTGCAGCTCTTCCCTTTATACAGGAAAGAACAATTGATTATTTTGGAGGAAAACTCAGGAGATGGTGAGTATTTGCAGCTCTTCCCTTTATACAGGAAAGACCATTGATTATTTTGGAGGAAAACTCAGGAGATGGTGAGGATTTGCAGCTCTTCCCTTTATACAGGAAAGAACAATTGATTATTTTGGAGGAAAACTCAGGAGATGGTGAGGATTTGCAGCGCTTCCCTTTATACAGGAAGGACCATTGATTATTTTGGAGGAAAACTCAGGAGATGGTGAGCATTTGCAGCGCTTCCCTTTATACAGGAAGGACCATTGATTATTTTGGAGGAAAACTCAGGAGATGGTGAGGATTTGCAGCTCTTCCCTTTATACAGGAAAGACCATTGATTATTTTGGAGGAAAACTCAGGAGATGGTGAGCATTTGCAGCGCTTCCCTTTATACAGGAAGGACCATTGATTATTTTGGAAGAAAACTCAGGAGATGGTGAGGATTTGCAGCTCTTCCCTTTATACAGGAAAGAACAATTGATTATTTTGGAGGACAACTCAGGAGATGGTGAGTATTTGCAGCTCTTCCCTTTATACAGGAAAGACCATTGATTATTTTGGAGGAAAACTCAGGAGATGGTAAGGATTTGCAGCTCTTCCCTTTATACAGGAAAGAACAATTGATTATTTTGGAGGAAAACTCAGGAGATGGTGAGGATTTGCAGCGCTTCCCTTTATACAGGAAGGACCATTGATTATTTTGGAGGAAAACTCAGGAGATGGTGAGTATTTGCAGCGCTTCCCTTTATACAGGAAGGACCATTGATTATTTTGGAGGAAAACTCAGGAGATGGTGAGTATTTGCAGCGCTTCCCTTTATACAGGAAAGAACAATTGATTATTTTGGAGGAAAACTCAGGAGATGGTGAGTATTTGCAGCCCTTCCCTTTATACAGGAAAGACCATTGATTATTTTGGAGGAAAACTCAGGAGATGGTGAGTATTTGCAGCGCTTCCCTTTATACAGGAAAGAACAATTGATTATTTTGGAGGAAAACTCAGGAGATGGTGAGTATTTGCAGCGCTTCCCTTTATACAGGAAAGAACAATTGATTATTTTGGAGGAAAACTCAGGAGATGGTGAATATTTGTAGCGCTTCCCTTTATACAGGAAAGAACAATTGATTATTTTGGAGGAAAACTCAGGAGATGGTGAGTATTTGCAGCGCTTCCCTTTATACAGGAAAGAACAATTGATTATTTTGGAGGAAAACTCAGGAGATGGTGAGTATTTGCAGCGCTTACCTTTATACAGGAAGGACCATTGATTATTTTGGAAGAAAACTCAGGAGATGGTGAGTATTTGCAGCTCTTCCCTTTATACAGGAAAGGACCATTGATTATTTTGGAGGAAAACTCAGGAGATGGTGAGTATTTGCAGCTCTTCCCTTTATACAGGAAAGGACCATTGATTATTTTGGAGGAAAACTCAGGAGATGGTAATTATTTGCATCTCTTCCCTTTATACAGGAATGACCATTGATTATTTTGGAGGAAAACTCAGGAGATGGTAAGTATTTGCAGCTCTTCCCTTTATACAGGAAGGACCATGGATTATTTTGGAGGAAAACTCAGGAGATGGTGAGTATTTGCAGCTCTTCCCTTTATACAGGAAAGAACAATTGATTATTTTGGAGGAAAACCCAGGAGATGGTGAGTATTTGCAGCTCTTCCCTTTAAACAGGAAAGAACAATTGATTATTTTGGAGGAAAACTCAGGAGATGGTGAGCATTTGCAGCTCTTCCCTTTATACAGGATAGAACAATTGATTATTTTGGAGGAAAACCCAGGAGATGGTGAGTATTTGCAGCTGTTCCCTTTATACAGGAAAGAACAATTGATTATTTTGGAGGAAAACTCAGGAGATGGTGAGTATTTGCAGCTCTTCCCTTTATACAGGAAAGAACAATTGATTATTTTGGAGGAAAACTCAGGAGATGGTGAGTATTTGCAGCTCTTCCCTTTATACAGGAAAGAACAATTGATTATTTTGGAGGAAAACTCAGGAGATGGTGAGTATTTGCAGCTCTTCCCTTTATACAGGAAAGAACAATTGATTATTTTGGAGGAAAACTCAGGAGATGGTGAGTATTTGCAGCTCTTCCCTTTATACAGGAAAGAACAATTGATTATTTTGGAGGAAAACTCAGGAGATGGTGAGTATTTGCAGCTCTTCCCTTTATACAGGAAGGACCATTGATTATTTTGGAGGAAAACTCAGGAGATGGTGAGTATTTGCAGCGCTTCCCTTTATACAGGAAGGACCATTGATTATTTTGGAGGAAAACTCAGGAGATGGTGAGGATTTGCAGCTCTTCCCTTTATACAGGAAAGAACAATTGATTATTTTGGAGGAAAACTCAGGAGATGGTGAGTATTTGCAGCTCTTCCCTTTATACAGGAAAGACCATTGATTATTTTGGAGGAAAACTCAGGAGATGGTGAGGATTTGCAGCTCTTCCCTTTATACAGGAAAGAACAATTGATTATTTTGGAGGAAAACTCAGGAGATAGTGAGGATTTGCAGCGCTTCCCTTTATACAGGAAGGACCATTGATTATTTTGGAGGAAAACTCAGGAGATGGTGAGTATTTGCAGCGCTTCCCTTTATACAGGAAGGACCATTGATTATTTTGGAGGAAAACTCAGGAGATGGTGAGGATTTGCAGCTCTTCCCTTTATACAGGAAAGAACAATTGATTATTTTGGAGGAAAACTCAGGAGATGGTGAGTATTTGCAGCTCTTCCCTTTATACAGGAAGGACCATTGATTATTTTGGAGGAAAACTCAGGAGATGGTGAGTATTTGCAGCTCTTCCCTTTATACAGGAAAGACCATTGATTATTTTGGAGGAAAACTCAGGAGATGGTGAGGATTTGCAGCTCTTCCCTTTATACAGGAAAGAACAATTGATTATTTTGGAGGAAAACTCAGGAGATGGTGAGGATTTGCAGCGCTTCCCTTTATACAGGAAGGACCATTGATTATTTTGGAGGAAAACTCAGGAGATGGTGAGCATTTGCAGCGCTTCCCTTTATACAGGAAGGACCATTGATTATTTTGGAGGAAAACTCAGGAGATGGTGAGGATTTGCAGCTCTTCCCTTTATACAGGAAAGACCATTGATTATTTTGGAGGAAAACTCAGGAGATGGTGAGCATTTGCAGCGCTTCCCTTTATACAGGAAGGACCATTGATTATTTTGGAGGAAAACTCAGGAGATGGTGAGGATTTGCAGCTCTTCCCTTTATACAGGAAAGAACAATTGATTATTTTGGAGGAAAACTCAGGAGATGGTGAGTATTTGCAGCTCTTCCCTTTATACAGGAAAGACCATTGATTATTTTGGAGGAAAACTCAGGAGATGGTGAGGATTTGCAGCTCTTCCCTTTATACAGGAAAGAACAATTGATTATTTTGGAGGAAAACTCAGGAGATGGTGAGGATTTGCAGCGCTTCCCTTTATACAGGAAGGACCATTGATTATTTTGGAGGAAAACTCAGGAGATGGTGAGTATTTGCAGCGCTTCCCTTTATACAGGAAGGACCATTGATTATTTTGGAGGAAAACTCAGGAGATGGTGAGTATTTGCAGCGCTTCCCTTTATACAGGAAAGAACAATTGATTATTTTGGAGGAAAACTCAGGAGATGGTGAGTATTTGCAGCCCTTCCCTTTATACAGGAAAGACCATTGATTATTTTGGAGGAAAACTCAGGAGATGGTGAGTATTTGCAGCGCTTCCCTTTATACAGGAAAGAACAATTGATTATTTTTGAGGAAAACTCAGGAGATGGTGAGTATTTGCAGCGCTTCCCTTTATACAGGAAAGAACAATTGATTATTTTGGAGGAAAACTCAGGAGATGGTGAATATTTGTAGCGCTTCCCTTTATACAGGAAAGAACAATTGATTATTTTGGAGGAAAACTCAGGAGATGGTGAGTATTTGCAGCGCTTCCCTTTATACAGGAAAGAACAATTGATTATTTTGGAGGAAAACTCAGGAGATGGTGAGTATTTGCAGCGCTTACCTTTATACAGGAAGGACCATTGATTATTTTGGAGGAAAACTCAGGAGATGGTGAGTATTTGCAGCTCTTCCCTTTATACAGGAAAGGACCATTGATTATTTTGGAGGAAAACTCAGGAGATGGTGAGTATTTGCAGCTCTTCCCTTTATACAGGAAAGACCATTGATTATTTTGGAGGAAAACTCAGGAGATGGTGAGGATTTGCAGCTCTTCCCTTTATACAGGAAGGACCATTGATTATTTTGGAGGAAAACTCAGGAGATGGTGAGGATTTGCAGCGCTTCCCTTTATACAGGAAGGACCATTGATTATTTTGGAGGAAAACTCAGGAGATGGTGAGGATTTGCAGCTCTTCCCTTTATACAGGAAAGAACAATTGATTATTTTGGAGGAAAACTCAGGAGATGGTGAGTATTTGCAGCTCTTCCCTTTATACAGGAAGGACCATTGATTATTTTGGAGGAAAACTCAGGAGATGGTGAGTATTTGCAGCTCTTCCCTTTATACAGGAAAGACCATTGATTATTTTGGAGGAAAACTCAGGAGATGGTGAGGATTTGCAGCTCTTCCCTTTATACAGGAAAGAACAATTGATTATTTTGGAGGAAAACTCAGGAGATGGTGAGGATTTGCAGCGCTTCCCTTTATACAGGAAGGACCATTGATTATTTTGGAGGAAAACTCAGGAGATGGTGAGCATTTGCAGCGCTTCCCTTTATACAGGAAGGACCATTGATTATTTTGGAGGAAAACTCAGGAGATGGTGAGTATTTGCAGCTCTTCCCTTTATACAGGAAAGACCATTGATTATTTTGGAGGAAAACTCAGGAGATGGTGAGCATTTGCAGCGCTTCCCTTTATACAGGAAGGACCATTGATTATTTTGGAGGAAAACTCAGGAGATGGTGAGGATTTGCAGCTCTTCCCTTTATACAGGAAAGAACAATTGATTATTTTGGAGGAAAACTCAGGAGATGGTGAGTATTTGCAGCTCTTCCCTTTATACAGGAAAGACCATTGATTATTTTGGAGGAAAACTCAGGAGATGGTGAGGATTTCCAGCTCTTCCCTTTATACAGGAAAGAACAATTGATTATTTTGGAGGAAAACTCAGGAGATGGTGAGGATTTGCAGCGCTTCCCTTTATACAGGAAGGACCATTGATTATTTTGGAGGAAAACTCAGGAGATGGTGAGTATTTGCAGCGCTTCCCTTTATACAGGAAGGACCATTGATTATTTTGGAGGAAAACTCAGGAGATGGTGAGTATTTGCAGCGCTTCCCTTTATACAGGAAAGAACAATTGATTATTTTGGAGGAAAACTCAGGAGATGGTGAGTATTTGCAGCCCTTCCCTTTATACAGGAAAGACCATTGATTATTTTGGAGGAAAACTCAGGAGATGGTGAGTATTTGCAGCGCTTCCCTTTATACAGGAAAGAACAATTGATTATTTTGGAGGAAAACTCAGGAGATGGTGAGTATTTGCAGCGCTTCCCTTTATACAGGAAAGAACAATTGATTATTTTGGAGGAAAACACAGGAGATGGTGAATATTTGTAGCGCTTCCCTTTATACAGGAAAGAACAATTGATTATTTTGGAGGAAAACTCAGGAGATGGTGAGTATTTGCAGCGCTTCCCTTTATACAGGAAAGAACAATTGATTATTTTGGAGGAAAACTCAGGAGATGGTGAGTATTTGCAGCGCTTACCTTTATACAGGAAGGACCATTGATTATTTTGGAGGAAAACTCAGGAGATGGTGAGTATTTGCAGCTCTTCCCTTTATACAGGAAAGGACCATTGATTATTTTGGAGGAAATCTCAGGAGATGGTGAGTATTTGCAGCTCTTCCCTTTATACAGGAAAGGACCATTGATTATTTTGGAGGAAAACTCAGGAGATGGTAATTATTTGCATCTCTTCCCTTTATACAGGAATGACCATTGATTATTTTGGAGGAAAACTCAGGAGATGGTAAGTATTTGCAGCTCTTCCCTTTATACAGGAAGGACCATGGATTATTTTGGAGGAAAACTCAGGAGATGGTGAGTATTTGCAGCTCTTCCCTTTATACAGGAAAGAACAATTGATTATTTTGGAGGAAAACCCAGGAGATGGTGAGTATTTGCAGCTCTTCCCTTTAAACAGGAAAGAAAAATTGATTATTTTGGAGGAAAACTCAGGAGATGGTGAGCATTTGCAGCTCTTCCCTTTATACAGGATAGAACAATTGATTATTTTGGAGGAAAACCCAGGAGATGGTGAGTATTTGCAGCTCTTCCCTTTATACAGGAAAGAACAATTGATTATTTTGGAGGAAAACTCAGGAGATGGTGAGTATTTGCAGCTCTTCCCTTTATACAGGAAAGAACAATTGATTATTTTGGA
Organism: Arizona elegans; assembly: GCA_022577455.1. Classification (NCBI taxonomy): domain Eukaryota; kingdom Metazoa; phylum Chordata; class Lepidosauria; order Squamata; family Colubridae; genus Arizona; species Arizona elegans. The sequence goes on along the minus strand of JAKOOJ010000027.1, from coordinate 3,684,429 downwards.
GGAAAACTCAGGAGATGGTGAGTATTTGCAGCTCTTCCCTTTATACAGGAAAGAACAATTGATTATTTTGGAGGAAAACTCAGGAGATGGTGAGTATTTGCAGCTCTTCCCTTTATACAGGAAAGAACAATTGATTATTTTGGAGGAAAACTCAGGAGATGGTGAGTATTTGCAGCTCTTCCCTTTATACAGGAAAGAACAATTGATTATTTTGGAGGAAAACACAGGAGATGGTGAGTATTTGCAGCTCTTCCCTTTATACAGGAAAGAACAATTGATTATTTTGGAGGAAAACTCAGGAGATGGTGAGTATTTGCAGCTCTTCCCTTTATACAGGAAGGACCATTGATTATTTTGGAGGAAAACTCAGGAGATGGTGAGTATTTGCAGCGCTTCCCTTTATACAGGAAGGACCATTGATTATTTTGGAGGAAAACTCAGGAGATGGTGAGGATTTGCAGCTCTTCCCTTTATACAGGAAAGAACAATTGATTATTTTGGAGGAAAACTCAGGAGATGGTGAGTATTTGCAGCTCTTCCCTTTATACAGGAAAGACCATTGATTATTTTGGAGGAAAACTCAGGAGATGGTGAGGATTTGCAGCTCTTCCCTTTATACAGGAAAGAACAATTGATTATTTTGGAGGAAAACTCAGGAGATAGTGAGGATTTGCAGCGCTTCCCTTTATACAGGAAGGACCATTGATTATTTTGGAGGAAAACTCAGGAGATGGTGAGTATTTGCAGCGCTTCCCTTTATACAGGAAGGACCATTGATTATTTTGGAGGAAAACTCAGGAGATGGTGAGTATTTGCAGCTCTTCCCTTTATACAGGAAAGAACAATTGATTATTTTGGAGGAAAACTCAGGAGATGGTGAGTATTTGCAGCTCTTCCCTTTATACAGGAAGGACCATTGATTATTTTGGAGGAAAACTCAGGAGATGGTGAGTATTTGCAGCGCTTCCCTTTATACAGGAAGGACCATTGATTATTTTGGAGGAAAACTCAGGAGATGGTGAGGATTTGCAGCTCTTCCCTTTATACAGGAAAGAACAATTGATTATTTTGGAGGAAAACTCAGGAGATGGTGAGTATTTGCAGCTCTTCCCTTTATACAGGAAAGACCATTGATTATTTTGGAGGAAAACTCAGGAGATGGTGAGGATTTGCAGCTCTTCCCTTTATACAGGAAAGAACAATTGATTATTTTGGAGGAAAACTCAGGAGATGGTGAGGATTTGCAGCGCTTCCCTTTATACAGGAAGGACCATTGATTATTTTGGAGGAAAACTCAGGAGATGGTGAGTATTTGCAGCGCTTCCCTTTATACAGGAAGGACCATTGATTATTTTGGAGGAAAACTCAGGAGATGGTGAGGATTTGCAGCTCTTCCCTTTATACAGGAAAGAACAATTGATTATTTTGGAGGAAAACTCAGGAGATGGTGAGTATTTGCAGCTCTTCCCTTTATACAGGAAAGACCATTGATTATTTTGGAGGAAAACTCAGGAGATGGTGAGGATTTGCAGCTCTTCCCTTTATACAGGAAAGAACAATTGATTATTTTGGAGGAAAACTCAGGAGATGGTGAGGATTTGCAGCGCTTCCCTTTATACAGGAAGGACCATTGATTATTTTGGAGGAAAACTCAGGAGATGGTGAGGATTTGCAGCTCTTCCCTTTATACAGGAAAGAACAATTGATTATTTTGGAGGAAAACTCAGGAGATGGTGAGTATTTGCAGCTCTTCCCTTTATACAGGAAAGACCATTGATTATTTTGGAGGAAAACTCAGGAGATGGTGAGGATTTGCAGCTCTTCCCTTTATACAGGAAAGAACAATTGATTATTTTGGAGGAAAACTCAGGAGATGGTGAGGATTTGCAGCGCTTCCCTTTATACAGGAAGGACCATTGATTATTTTGGAGGAAAACTCAGGAGATGGTGAGTATTTGCAGCGCTTCCCTTTATACAGGAAGGACCATTGATTATTTTGGAGGAAAACTCAGGAGATGGTGAGGATTTGCAGCTCTTCCCTTTATACAGGAAAGAACAATTGATTATTTTGGAGGAAAACTCAGGAGATGGTGAGTATTTGCAGCTCTTCCCTTTATACAGGAAAGACCATTGATTATTTTGGAGGAAAACTCAGGAGATGGTGAGGATTTGCAGCTCTTCCCTTTATACAGGAAAGAACAATTGATTATTTTGGAGGAAAACTCAGGAGATGGTGAGGATTTGCAGCGCTTCCCTTTATACAGGAAGGACCATTGATTATTTTGGAGGAAAACTCAGGAGATGGTGAGCATTTGCAGCGCTTCCCTTTATACAGGAAGGACCATTGATTATTTTGGAGGAAAACTCAGGAGATGGTGAGGATTTGCAGCGCTTCCCTTTATACAGGAAAGAACAATTGATTATTTTGGAGGAAAACTCAGGAGATGGTGAGGATTTGCAGCGCTTCCCTTTATACAGGAAGGACCATTGATTATTTTGGAGGAAAACTCAGGAGATGGTGAGCATTTGCAGCGCTTCCCTTTATACAGGAAGGACCATTGATTATTTTGGAGGAAAACTCAGGAGATGGTGAGTATTTGCAGCGCTTCCCTTTATACAGGAAAGAACAATTGATTATTTTGGAGGAAAACTCAGGAGATGGTGAGGATTTGCAGCTCTTCCCTTTATACAGGAAGGACCATTGATTATTTTGGAGGAAAACTCAGGAGATGGTGAGTATTTGCAGCGCTTCCCTTTATACAGGAAGGACCATTGATTATTTTGGAGGAAAACTCAGGAGATGGTGAGGATTTGCAGCTCTTCCCTTTATACAGGAAAGAACAATTGATTATTTTGGAGGAAAACTCAGGAGATGGTGAGTATTTGCAGCTCTTCCCTTTATACAGGAAAGACCATTGATTATTTTGGAGGAAAACTCAGGAGATGGTGAGGATTTGCAGCTCTTCCCTTTATACAGGAAAGAACAATTGATTATTTTGGAGGAAAACTCAGGAGATGGTGAGGATTTGCAGCGCTTCCCTTTATACAGGAAGGACCATTGATTATTTTGGAGGAAAACTCAGGAGATGGTGAGTATTTGCAGCGCTTCCCTTTATACAGGAAGGACCATTGATTATTTTGGAGGAAAACTCAGGAGATGGTGAGGATTTGCAGCTCTTCCCTTTATACAGGAAAGAACAATTGATTATTTTGGAGGAAAACTCAGGAGATGGTGAGTATTTGCAGCTCTTCCCTTTATACAGGAAAGACCATTGATTATTTTGGAGGAAAACTCAGGAGATGGTGAGGATTTGCAGCTCTTCCCTTTATACAGGAAAGAACAATTGATTATTTTGGAGGAAAACTCAGGAGATGGTGAGGATTTGCAGCGCTTCCCTTTATACAGGAAGGACCATTGATTATTTTGGAGGAAAACTCAGGAGATGGTGAGCATTTGCAGCGCTTCCCTTTATACAGGAAGGACCATTGATTATTTTGGAGGAAAACTCAGGAGATGGTGAGGATTTGCAGCTCTTCCCTTTATACAGGAAAGACCATTGATTATTTTGGAGGAAAACTCAGGAGATGGTGAGCATTTGCAGCGCTTCCCTTTATACAGGAAGGACCATTGATTATTTTGGAGGAAAACTCAGGAGATGGTGAGGATTTGCAGCTCTTCCCTTTATACAGGAAAGAACAATTGATTATTTTGGAGGAAAACTCAGGAGATGGTGAGTATTTGCAGCTCTTCCCTTTCTACAGGAAAGACCATTGATTATTTTGGAGGAAAACTCAGGAGATGGTGAGGATTTGCAGCTCTTCCCTTTATACAGGAAAGAACAATTGATTATTTTGGAGGAAAACTCAGGAGATGGTGAGGATTTGCAGCGCTTCCCTTTATACAGGAAGGACCATTGATTATTTTGGAGGAAAACTCAGGAGATGGTGAGTATTTGCAGCACTTCCCTTTATACAGGAAGGACCATTGATTATTTTGGAGGAAAACTCAGGAGATGGTGAGTATTTGCAGCGCTTCCCTTTATACAGGAAAGAACAATTGATTATTTTGGAGGAAAACTCAGGAGATGGTGAGTATTTGTAGCCCTTCCCTTTATACAGGAAAGACCATTGATTATTTTGGAGGAAAACTCAGGAGATGGTGAGTATTTGCAGCGCTTCCCTTTATACAGGAAAGAACAATTGATTATTTTGGAGGAAAACTCAGGAGATGGTGAGTATTTGCAGCGCTTCCCTTTATACAGGAAAGAACAATTGATTATTTTGGAGGAAAACTCAGGAGATGGTGAATATTTGTAGCGCTTCCCTTTATACAGGAAAGAACAATTGATTATTTTGGAGGAAAACTCAGGAGATGGTGAGTATTTGCAGCGCTTCCCTTTATACAGGAAAGAACAATTGATTATTTTGGAGGAAAACTCAGGAGATGGTGAGTATTTGCAGCGCTTACCTTTATACAGGAAGGACCATTGATTATTTTGGAGGAAAACTCAGGAGATGGTGAGTATTTGCAGCTCTTCCCTTTATACAGGAAAGGACCATTGATTATTTTGGAGGAAAACTCAGGAGATGGTGAGTATTTGCAGCTCTTCCCTTTATACAGGAAAGGACCATTGATTATTTTGGAGGAAAACTCAGGAGATGGTAATTATTTGCATCTCTTCCCTTTATACAGGAATGACCATTGATTATTTTGGAGGAAAACTCAGGAGATGGTAAGTATTTGCAGCTCTTCCCTTTATACAGGAAGGACCATGGATTATTTTGGAGGAAAACTCAGGAGATGGTGAGTATTTGCAGCTCTTCCCTTTATACAGGAAAGAACAATTGATTATTTTGGAGGAAAACCCAGGAGATGGTGAGTATTTGCAGCTCTTCCCTTTAAACAGGAAAGAACAATTGATTATTTTGGAGGAAAACTCAGGAGATGGTGAGCATTTGCAGCTCTTCCCTTTATACAGGATAGAACAATTGATTATTTTGGAGGAAAACCCAGGAGATGGTGAGTATTTGCAGCTGTTCCCTTTATACAGGAAAGAACAATTGATTATTTTGGAGGAAAACTCAGGAGATGGTGAGTATTTGCAGCTCTTCCCTTTATACAGGAAAGAACAATTGATTATTTTGGAGGAAAACTCAGGAGATGGTGAGTATTTGCAGCTCTTCCCTTTATACAGGAAAGAACAATTGATTATTTTGGAGGAAAACTCAGGAGATGGTGAGTATTTGCAGCTCTTCCCTTTATACAGGAAAGAACAATTGATTATTTTGGAGGAAAACTCAGGAGATGGTGAGTATTTGCAGCTCTTCCCTTTATACAGGAAAGAACAATTGATTATTTTGGAGGAAAACTCAGGAGATGGTGAGTATTTGCAGCTCTTCCCTTTATACAGGAAAGAACAATTGATTATTTTGGAGGAAAACTCAGGAGATGGAGAGTATTTGCAGCTCTTCCCTTTATACAGGAAAGAACAATTGATTATTTTGGAGGAAAACTCAGGAGATGGTGAGTATTTGCAGCGCTTCCCTTTATACAGGAAAGAACAATTGATTATTTTGGAGGAAAACTCAGGAGATGGTGAGTATTTGCAGCGCTTCCCTTTATACAGGAAAGAACAATTGATTATTTTGGAGGAAAACTCAGGAGATGGTGAGTATTTGCAGCGCTTACCTTTATACAGGAAGGACCATTGATTATTTTGGAGGAAAACTCAGGAGATGGTGAGTATTTGCAGCCCTTCCCTTTATACAGGAAAGAACCATTGATTATTTTGTAGGAAAACTCAGGAGATGGTGAATATTTGCAGCCCTTCCCTTTATACAGGAAAGACCATTGATTATTTTGGAGGAAAACTCAGGAAATGGTGAGTATTTGCAGCGCTTCCCTTTATACAGGAAAGAACAATTGATTATTTTGGAGGAAAACTCAGGAGATGGTGAGTATTTGCAGCTCTTCCCTTTATACAGGAAAGAACAATTGATTATTTTGGAGGAAAACTCAGGAGATGGTGAGTATTTGCAGCGCTTACCTTTATACAGGAAGGACCATTGATTATTTTGGAGGAAAACTCAGGAGATGGTGAGTATTTGCAGCGCTTCCCTTTATACAGGAAGGACCATTGATTATTTTGGAGGAAAACTCAGGAGATGGTGAGTATTTGCAGCGCTTCCCTTTATACAGGAAGGACCATTGATTATTTTGGAGGAAAACTCAGGAGATGGTGAGTATTTGCAGCTCTTCCCTTTATACAGGAAGGACCATTGATTATTTTGCAGGAAAACTCAGGAGATGATGAGTATTTGCAGCTCTTCCCTTTATACAGGAAAGAACAATTGATTATTTTGGAGGAAAACTCAGGAGATGGTGAGTATTTGCAGCTCTTCCCTTTAAACAGGAAAGAACAATTGATTATTTTGGAGGAAAACTCAGGAGATGGTGAGCATTTGCAGCTCTTCCCTTTATACAGGATAGAACAATTGATTATTTTGGAGGAAAACCCAGGAGATGGTGAGTATTTGCAGCTCTTCCCTTTATACAGGAAAGAACAATTGATTATTTTGGAGGAAAACTCAGGAGATGGTGAGTATTTGCAGCTCTTCCCTTTATACAGGAAGGACCATTGATTATTTTGCAGGAAAACTCAGGAGATGATGAGTATTTGCAGCTCTTCCCTTTATACAGGAAAGAACAATTGATTATTTTGGAGGAAAACTCAGGAGATGGTGAGTATTTGCAGCTCTTCCCTTTAAACAGGAAAGAACAATTGATTATTTTGGAGGAAAACTCAGGAGATGGTGAGCATTTGCAGCTCTTCCCTTTATACAGGATAGAACAATTGATTATTTTGGAGGAAAACCCAGGAGATGGTGAGTATTTGCAGCTCTTCCCTTTATACAGGAAAGAACAATTGATTATTTTGGAGGAAAACTCAGGAGATGGTGAGGATTTGCAGCTCTTCCCTTTATACAGGAAAGAACAATTGATTATTTTGGAGGAAAACTCAGGAGATGGTGAGTATTTGCAGCTCTTCCCTTTATACAGGAAAGACCATTGATTATTTTGGAGGAAAACTCAGGAGATGGTGAGGATTTGCAGCTCTTCCCTTTATACAGGAAAGAACAATTGATTATTTTGGAGGAAAACTCAGGAGATGGTGAGGATTTGCAGCGCTTCCCTTTATACAGGAAGGACCATTGATTATTTTGGAGGAAAACTCAGGAGATGGTGAGTATTTGCAGCGCTTCCCTTTATACAGGAAAGAACAATTGATTATTTTGGAGGAAAACTCAGGAGATGGTGAGTATTTGCAGCTCTTCCCTTTATACAGGAAGGACCATTGATTATTTTGGAGGAAAACTCAGGAGATGGTGAGTATTTGCAGCGCTTCCCTTTATACAGGAAGGACCATTGATTATTTTGGAGGAAAACTCAGGAGATGGTGAGGATTTGCAGCTCTTCCCTTTATACAGGAAAGAACAATTGATTATTTTGGAGGAAAACTCAGGAGATGGTGAGTATTTGCAGCTCTTCCCTTTATACAGGAAAGACCATTGATTATTTTGGAGGAAAACTCAGGAGATGGTGAGGATTTGCAGCTCTTCCCTTTATACAGGAAAGAACAATTGATTATTTTGGAGGAAAACTCAGGAGATGGTGAGGATTTGCAGCGCTTCCCTTTATACAGGAAGGACCATTGATTATTTTGGAGGAAAACTCAGGAGATGGTGAGTATTTGCAGCGCTTCCCTTTATACAGGAAGGACCATTGATTATTTTGGAGGAAAACTCAGGAGATGGTGAGGATTTGCAGCTCTTCCCTTTATACAGGAAAGAACAATTGATTATTTTGGAGGAAAACTCAGGAGATGGTGAGTATTTGCAGCTCTTCCCTTTATACAGGAAAGACCATTGATTATTTTGGAGGAAAACTCAGGAGATGGTGAGGATTTGCAGCTCTTCCCTTTATACAGGAAAGAACAATTGATTATTTTGGAGGAAAACTCAGGAGATGGTGAGGATTTGCAGCGCTTCCCTTTATACAGGAAGGACCATTGATTATTTTGGAGGAAAACTCAGGAGATGGTGAGCATTTGCAGCGCTTCCCTTTATACAGGAAGGACCATTGATTATTTTGGAGGAAAACTCAGGAGATGGTGAGGATTTGCAGCTCTTCCCTTTATACAGGAAAGAACAATTGATTATTTTGGAGGAAAACTCAGGAGATGGTGAGTATTTGCAGCTCTTCCCTTTATACAGGAAGGACCATTGATTATTTTGGAGGAAAACTCAGGAGATGGTGAGTATTTGCAGCGCTTCCCTTTATACAGGAAGGACCATTGATTATTTTGGAGGAAAACTCAGGAGATGGTGAGGATTTGCAGCTCTTCCCTTTATACAGGAAAGAACAATTGATTATTTTGGAGGAAAACTCAGGAGATGGTGAGTATTTGCAGCTCTTCCCTTTATACAGGAAAGACCATTGATTATTTTGGAGGAAAACTCAGGAGATGGTGAGGATTTGCAGCTCTTCCCTTTATACAGGAAAGAACAATTGATTATTTTGGAGGAAAACTCAGGAGATGGTGAGGATTTGCAGCGCTTCCCTTTAGACAGGAAGGACCATTGATTATTTTGGAGGAAAACTCAGGAGATGGTGAGTATTTGCAGCGCTTCCCTTTATACAGGAAGGACCATTGATTATTTTGGAGGAAAACTCAGGAGATGGTGAGGATTTGCAGCTCTTCCCTTTATACAGGAAAGAACAATTGATTATTTTGGAGGAAAACTCAGGAGATGGTGAGTATTTGCAGCTCTTCCCTTTATACAGGAAAGACCATTGATTATTTTGGAGGAAAACTCAGGAGATGGTGAGGATTTGCAGCTCTTCCCTTTATACAGGAAAGACCATTGATTATTTTGGAGGAAAACTCAGGAGATGGTGAGCATTTGCAGCGCTTCCCTTTATACAGGAAGGACCATTGATTATTTTGGAGGAAAACTCAGGAGATGGTGAGGATTTGCAGCTCTTCCCTTTTTACAGGAAAGAACAATTGATTATTTTGGAGGAAAACTCAGGAGATGGTGAGTATTTGCAGCTCTTCCCTTTATACAGGAAAGACCATTGATTATTTTGGAGGAAAACTCAGGAGATGGTGAGGATTTGCAGCTCTTCCCTTTATACAGGAAAGAACAATTGATTATTTTGGAGGAAAACTCAGGAGATGGTGAGGATTTGCAGCGCTTCCCTTTATACAGGAAGGACCATTGATTATTTTGGAGGAAAACTCAGGAGATGGTGAGTATTTGCAGCGCTTCCCTTTATACAGGAAGGACCATTGATTATTTTGGAGGAAAACTCAGGAGATGGTGAGTATTTGCAGCGCTTCCCTTTATACAGGAAAGAACAATTGATTATTTTGGAGGAAAACTCAGGAGATGGTGAGTATTTGCAGCCCTTCCCTTTATACAGGAAAGACCATTGATTATTTTGGAGGAAAACTCAGGAGATGGTGAGTATTTGCAGCGCTTCCCTTTATACAGGAAAGAACAATTGATTATTTTGGAGGAAAACTCAGGAGATGGTGAGTATTTGCAGCGCTTCCCTTTATACAGGAAAGAACAATTGATTATTTTGGAGGAAAACTCAGGAGATGGTGAATATTTGTAGCGCTTCCCTTTATACAGGAAAGAACAATTGATTATTTTGGAGGAAAACTCAGGAGATGGTGAGGATTTGCAGCGCTTCCCTTTATACAGGAAGGACCATTGATTATTTTGGAGGAAAACTCAGGAGATGGTGAGTATTTGCAGCGCTTCCCTTTATACAGGAAGGACCATTGATTATTTTGGAGGAAAACTCAGGAGATGGTGAGGATTTGCAGCTCTTCCCTTTATACAGGAAAGAACAATTGATTATTTAGGAGGAAAACTCAGGAGATGGTGAGTATTTGCAGCTCTTCCCTTTATACAGGAAAGACCATTGATTATTTTGGAGGAAAACTCAGGAGATGGTGAGGATTTGCAGCTCTTCCCTTTATACAGGAAAGAACAATTGATTATTTTGGAGGAAAACTCAGGAGATGGTGAGTATTTGCAGCTCTTCCCTTTAAACAGGAAAGAACAATTGATTATTTTGGAGGAAAACTCAGGAGATGGTGAGCATTTGCAGCTCTTCCCTTTATACAGGATAGAACAATTGATTATTTTGGAGGAAAACCCAGGAGATGGTGAGTATTTGCAGCTCTTCCCTTTATACAGGAAAGAACAATTGATTATTTTGGAGGAAAACTCAGGAGATGGTGAGGATTTGCAGCTCTTCCCTTTATACAGGAAAGAACAATTGATTATTTTGGAGGAAAACTCAGGAGATGGTGAGTATTTGCAGCTCTTCCCTTTATACAGGAAAGAACAATTGATTATTTTGGAGGAAAACTCAGGAGATGGTGAGTATTTGCAGCTCTTCCCTTTATACAGGAAAGAACAATTGATTATTTTGGAGGAAAACTCAGGAGATGGTGAGTATTTGCAGCGCTTCCCTTTATACAGGAAAGAACAATTGATTATTTTGGAGGAAAACTCAGGAGATGGTGAGTATTTGCAGCGCTTACCTTTATACAGGAAGGACCATTGATTATTTTGGAGGAAAACTCAGGAGATGGTGAGTATTTGCAGCCCTTCCCTTTATACAGGAAAGAACCATTGATTATTTTGTAGGAAAACTCAGGAGATGGTGAATATTTGCAGCCCTTCCCTTTATACAGGAAAGACCATTGATTATTTTGGAGGAAAACTCAGGAAATGGTGAGTATTTGCAGCGCTTCCCTTTATACAGGAAAGAACAATTGATTATTTTGGAGGAAAACTCAGGAGATGGTGAGTATTTGCAGCTCTTCCCTTTATACAGGAAAGAACAATTGATTATTTTGGAGGAAAACTCAGGAGATGGTGAGTATTTGCAGCGCTTACCTTTATACAGGAAGGACCATTGATTATTTTGGAGGAAAACTCAGGAGATGGTGAGTATTTGCAGCGCTTACCTTTATACAGGAAGGACCATTGATTATTTTGGAGGAAAACTCAGGAGATGGTGAGTATTTGCAGCGCTTCCCTTTATACAGGAAAGACCATTGATTATTTTGGAGGAAAACTCAGGAGATGGTGAGTATTTGCAGCTCTTCCCTTTATACAGGAAGGACCATTGATTATTTTGCAGGAAAACTCAGGAGATGATGAGTATTTGCAGCTCTTCCCTTTATACAGGAAAGAACAATTGATTATTTTGGAGGAAAACTCAGGAGATGGTGAGTATTTGCAGCTCTTCCCTTTAAACAGGAAAGAACAATTGATTATTTTGGAGGAAAACTCAGGAGATGGTGAGCATTTGCAGCTCTTCCCTTTATACAGGATAGAACAATTGATTATTTTGGAGGAAAACCCAGGAGATGGTGAGTATTTGCAGCTCTTCCCTTTATACAGGAAAGAACAATTGATTATTTTGGAGGAAAACTCAGGAGATGGTGAGGATTTGCAGCTCTTCCCTTTATACAGGAAAGAACAATTGATTATTTTGGAGGAAAACTCAGGAGATGGTGAGTATTTGCAGCTCTTCCCTTTATACAGGAAAGACCATTGATTATTTTGGAGGAAAACTCAGGAGATGGTGAGGATTTGCAGCTCTTCCCTTTATACAGGAAAGAACAATTGATTATTTTGGAGGAAAACTCAGGAGATGGTGAGTATTTGCAGCTCTTCCCTTTATACAGGAAAGAACAATTGATTATTTTGGAGGAAAACTCAGGAGATGGTGAGGATTTGCAGCTCTTCCCTTTATACAGGAAAGAACAATTGATTATTTTGGAGGAAAACTCAGGAGATGGTGAGGATTTGCAGCTCTTCCCTTTATACAGGAAAGAACAATTGATTATTTTGGAGGAAAACTCAGGAGATGGTGAGGATTTGCAGCTCTTCCCTTTATACAGGAAAGACCATTGATTATTTTGGAGGAAAACTCAGGAGATGGTGAGGATTTGCAGCTCTTCCCTTTATACAGGAAAGAACAATTGATTATTTTGGAGGAAAACTCAGGAGATGGTGAGGATTTGCAGCGCTTCCCTTTATACAGGAAGGACCATTGATTATTTTGGAGGAAAACTCAGGAGATGGTGAGTATTTGCAGCGCTTCCCTTTATACAGGAAAGAACAATTGATTATTTTGGAGGAAAACTCAGGAGATGGTGAGTATTTGCAGCTCTTCCCTTTATACAGGAAGGACCATTGATTATTTTGGAGGAAAACTCAGGAGATGGTGAGTACTTGCAGCGCTTCCCTTTATACAGGAAGGACCATTGATTATTTTGGAGGAAAACTCAGGAGATGGTGAGGATTTGCAGCTCTTCCCTTTATACAGGAAAGAACAATTGATTATTTTGGAGGAAAACTCAGGAGATGGTGAGTATTTGCAGCTCTTCCCTTTATACAGGAAAGACCATTGATTATTTTGGAGGAAAACTCAGGAGATGGTGAGGATTTGCAGCTCTTCCCTTTATACAGGAAAGAACAATTGATTATTTTGGAGGAAAACTCAGGAGATGGTGAGGATTTGCAGCGCTTCCCTTTATACAGGAAGGACCATTGATTATTTTGGAGGAAAACTCAGGAGATGGTGAGTATTTGCAGCGCTTCCCTTTATACAGGAAGGACCATTGATTATTTTGGAGGAAAACTCAGGAGATGGTGAGGATTTGCAGCTCTTCCCTTTATACAGGAAAGAACAATTGATTATTTTGGAGGAAAACTCAGGAGATGGTGAGTATTTGCAGCTCTTCCCTTTATACAGGAAAGACCATTGATTATTTTGGAGGAAAACTCAGGAGATGGTGAGGATTTGCAGCTCTTCCCTTTATACAGGAAAGAACAATTGATTATTTTGGAGGAAAACTCAGGAGATGGTGAGGATTTGCAGCGCTTCCCTTTATACAGGAAGGACCATTGATTATTTTGGAGGAAAACTCAGGAGATGGTGAGCATTTGCAGCGCTTCCCTTTATACAGGAAGGACCATTGATTATTTTGGAGGAAAACTCAGGAGATGGTGAGGATTTGCAGCTCTTCCCTTTATACAGGAAAGAACAATTGATTATTTTGGAGGAAAACTCAGGAGATGGTGAGTATTTGCAGCTCTTCCCTTTATACAGGAAGGACCATTGATTATTTTGGAGGAAAACTCAGGAGATGGTGAGTATTTGCAGCGCTTCCCTTTATACAGGAAGGACCATTGATTATTTTGGAGGAAAACTCAGGAGATGGTGAGGATTTGCAGCTCTTCCCTTTATACAGGAAAGAACAATTGATTATTTTGGAGGAAAACTCAGGAGATGGTGAGTATTTGCAGCTCTTCCCTTTATACAGGAAAGACCATTGATTATTTTGGAGGAAAACTCAGGAGATGGTGAGGATTTGCAGCTCTTCCCTTTATACAGGAAAGAACAATTGATTATTTTGGAGGAAAACTCAGGAGATGGTGAGCATTTGCAGCGCTTCCCTTTAGACAGGAAGGACCATTGATTATTTTGGAGGAAAACTCAGGAGATGGTGAGTATTTGCAGCGCTTCCCTTTATACAGGAAGGACCATTGATTATTTTGGAGGAAAACTCAGGAGATGGTGAGGATTTGCAGCTCTTCCCTTTATACAGGAAAGAACAATTGATTATTTTGGAGGAAAACTCAGGAGATGGTGAGTATTTGCAGCTCTTCCCTTTATACAGGAAAGACCATTGATTATTTTGGAGGAAAACTCAGGAGATGGTGAGGATTTGCAGCTCTTCCCTTTATACAGGAAAGAACAATTGATTATTTTGGAGGAAAACTCAGGAGATGGTGAGGATTTGCAGCGCTTCCCTTTATACAGGAAGGACCATTGATTATTTTGGAGGAAAACTCAGGAGATGGTGAGCATTTGCAGCGCTTCCCTTTATACAGGAAGGACCATTGATTATTTTGGAGGAAAACTCAGGAGATGGTGAGGATTTGCAGCTCTTCCCTTTATACAGGAAAGACCATTGATTATTTTGGAGGAAAACTCAGGAGATGGTGAGCATTTGCAGCGCTTCCCTTTATACAGGAAGGACCATTGATTATTTTGGAGGAAAACTCAGGAGATGGTGAGGATTTGCAGCTCTTCCCTTTATACAGGAAAGAACAATTGATTATTTTGGAGGAAAACTCAGGAGATGGTGAGTATTTGCAGCTCTTCCCTTTATACAGGAAAGACCATTGATTATTTTGGAGGAAAACTCAGGAGATGGTGAGGATTTGCAGCTCTTCCCTTTCTACAGGAAAGAACAATTGATTATTTTGGAGGAAAACTCAGGAGATGGTGAGGATTTGCAGCGCTTCCCTTTATACAGGAAGGACCATTGATTATTTTGGAGGAAAACTCAGGAGATGGTGAGTATTTGCAGCGCTTCCCTTTATACAGGAAGGACCATTGATTATTTTGGAGGAAAACTCAGGAGATGGTGAGTATTTGCAGCGCTTCCCTTTATACAGGAAAGAACAATTGATTATTTTGGAGGAAAACTCAGGAGATGGTGAGTATTTGCAGCCCTTCCCTTTATACAGGAAAGACCATTGATTATTTTGGAGGAAAACTCAGGAGATGGTGAGTATTTGCAGCGCTTCCCTTTATACAGGAAAGAACAATTGATTATTTTGGAGGAAAACTCAGGAGATGGTGAGTATTTGCAGCGCTTCCCTTTATACAGGAAAGAACAATTGATTATTTTGGAGGAAAACTCAGGAGATGGTGAATATTTGTAGCGCTTCCCTTTATACAGGAAAGAACAATTGATTATTTTGGAGGAAAACTCAGGAGATGGTGAGTATTTGCAGCGCTTCCCTTTATACAGGAAAGAACAATTGATTATTTTGGAGGAAAACTCAGGAGATGGTGGGTATTTGCAGCGCTTACCTTTATACAGGAAGGACCATTGATTATTTTGGAGGAAAACTCAGGAGATGGTGAGTATTTGCAGCTCTTCCCTTTATATAGGAAAGGACCATTGATTATTTTGGAGGAAAACTCAGGAGATGGTGAGTATTTGCAGCTCTTCCCTTTATACAGGAAAGGACCATTGATTATTTTGGAGGAAAACTCAGGAGATGGTAATTATTTGCATCTCTTCCCTTTATACAGGAATGACCATTGATTATTTTGGAGGAAAACTCAGGAGATGGTAAGTATTTGCAGCTCTTCCCTTTATACAGGAAGGACCATGGATTATTTTGGAGGAAAACTC
This sequence comes from Arizona elegans, assembly GCA_022577455.1. NCBI lineage: Eukaryota > Metazoa > Chordata > Lepidosauria > Squamata > Colubridae > Arizona > Arizona elegans. The sequence continues at coordinate 3,669,115 of JAKOOJ010000027.1, read as the reverse complement.
AGGAGATGGTGAGTATTTGCAGCTCTTCCCTTTATACAGGAAAGAACAATTGATTATTTTGGAGGAAAACCCAGGAGATGGTGAGTATTTGCAGCTCTTCCCTTTAAACAGGAAAGAACAATTGATTATTTTGGAGGAAAACTCAGGAGATGGTGAGCATTTGCAGCTCTTCCCTTTATACAGGATAGAACAATTGATTATTTTGGAGGAAAACCCAGGAGATGGTGAGTATTTGCAGCTGTTCCCTTTATACAGGAAAGAACAATTGATTATTTTGGAGGAAAACTCAGGAGATGGTGAGTATTTGCAGCTCTTCCCTTTATACAGGAAAGAACAATTGATTATTTTGGAGGAAAACTCAGGAGATGGTGAGTATTTGCAGCTCTTCCCTTTATACAGGAAAGAACAATTGATTATTTTGGAGGAAAACTCAGGAGATGGTGAGTATTTGCAGCTCTTCCCTTTATACAGGAAAGAACAATTGATTATTTTGGAGGAAAACTCAGGAGATGGTGAGTATTTGCAGCTCTTCCCTTTATACAGGAAAGAACAATTGATTATTTTGGAGGAAAACTCAGGAGATGGTGAGTATTTGCAGCTCTTCCCTTTATACAGGAAAGAACAATTGATTATTTTGGAGGAAAACTCAGGAGATGGTGAGTATTTGCAGCTCTTCCCTTTATACAGGAAAGAACAATTGATTATTTTGGAGGAAAATTCAGGAGATGGTGAGTATTTGCAGCGCTTCCCTTTATACAGGAAAGAACAATTGATTATTTTGGAGGAAAACTCAGGAGATGGTGAGTATTTGCAGCGCTTCCCTTTATACAGGAAAGAACAATTGATTATTTTGGAGGAAAACTCAGGAGATGGTGAGTATTTGCAGCGCTTACCTTTATACAGGAAGGACCATTGATTATTTTGGAGGAAAACTCAGGAGATGGTGAGTATTTGCAGCCCTTCCCTTTATACAGGAAAGAACCATTGATTATTTTGTAGGAAAACTCAGGAGATGGTGAATATTTGCAGCCCTTCCCTTTATACAGGAAAGACCATTGATTATTTTGGAGGAAAACTCAGGAAATGGTGAGTATTTGCAGCGCTTCCCTTTATACAGGAAAGAACAATTGATTATTTTGGAGGAAAACTCAGGAGATGGTGAGTATTTGCAGCTCTTCCCTTTATACAGGAAAGAACAATTGATTATTTTGGAGGAAAACTCAGGAGATGGTGAGTATTTGCAGCGCTTCCCTTTATACAGGAAGGACCATTGATTATTTTGGAGGAAAACTCAGGAGATGGTGAGTATTTGCAGCGCTTACCTTTATACAGGAAGGACCATTGATTATTTTGGAGGAAAACTCAGGAGATGGTGAGTATTTGCAGCGCTTCCCTTTATACAGGAAGGACCATTGATTATTTTGGAGGAAAACTCAGGAGATGGTGAGTATTTGCAGCTCTTCCCTTTATACAGGAAGGACCATTGATTATTTTGCAGGAAAACTCAGGAGATGATGAGTATTTGCAGCTCTTCCCTTTATACAGGAAAGAACAATTGATTATTTTGGAGGAAAACTCAGGAGATGGTGAGTATTTGCAGCTCTTCCCTTTAAACAGGAAAGAACAATTGATTATTTTGGAGGAAAACTCAGGAGATGGTGAGCATTTGCAGCTCTTCCCTTTATACAGGATAGAACAATTGATTATTTTGGAGGAAAACCCAGGAGATGGTGAGTATTTGCAGCTCTTCCCTTTATACAGGAAAGAACAATTGATTATTTTGGAGGAAAACTCAGGAGATGGTGAGTATTTGCAGCTCTTCCCTTTATACAGGAAAGAACAATTGATTATTTTAGAGGAAAACTCAGGAGATGGTGAGTATTTGCAGCTCTTCCCTTTATACAGGAAAGAACAATTGATTATTTTGGAGGAAAACTCAGGAGATGGTGAGTATTTGCAGCTCTTCCCTTTATACAGGAAAGAACAATTGATTATTTTGGAGGAAAACTCAGGAGATGGTGAGTATTTGCAGCTCTTCCCTTTATACAGGAAAGAACCATTGATTATTTTGGAGGAAAACTCAGGAGATGGTGAGTATTTGCAGCTCTTCCCTTTATACAGGAAAGAACAATTGATTATTTTGGAGGAAAACTCAGGAGATGGTGAGTATTTGCAGCTCTTCCCTTTATACAGGAAAGAACCATTGATTATTTTGGAGGAAAACTCAGGAGATGGTGAGCATTTGCAGCTCTTCCCTTTATACAGGAAAGGACCATTGATTATTTTGGAGGAAAACTCAGGAGATGGTGAGGATTTGCAGCGCTTCCCTTTATACAGGAAGGACCATTGATTATTTTGGAGGAAAACTCAGGAGATGGTGAGTATTTGCAGCGCTTCCCTTTATACAGGAAGGACCATTGATTATTTTGGAGGAAAACTCAGGAGATGGTGAGGATTTGCAGCTCTTCCCTTTATACAGGAAAGAACAATTGATTATTTTGGAGGAAAACTCAGGAGATGGTGAGTATTTGCAGCTCTTCCCTTTATACAGGAAAGACCATTGATTATTTTGGAGGAAAACTCAGGAGATGGTGAGGATTTGCAGCTCTTCCCTTTATACAGGAAAGAACAATTGATTATTTTGGAGGAAAACTCAGGAGATGGTGAGGATTTGCAGCGCTTCCCTTTATACAGGAAGGACCATTGATTATTTTGGAGGAAAACTCAGGAGATGGTGAGTATTTGCAGCGCTTCCCTTTATACAGGAAGGACCATTGATTATTTTGGAGGAAAACTCAGGAGATGGTGAGGATTTGCAGCTCTTCCCTTTATACAGGAAAGAACAATTGATTATTTTGGAGGAAAACTCAGGAGATGGTGAGTATTTGCAGCTCTTCCCTTTATACAGGAAGGACCATTGATTATTTTGGAGGAAAACTCAGGAGATGGTGAGTATTTGCAGCGCTTCCCTTTATACAGGAAGGACCATTGATTATTTTGGAGGAAAACTCAGGAGATGGTGAGGATTTGCAGCTCTTCCCTTTATACAGGAAAGAACAATTGATTATTTTGGAGGAAAACTCAGGAGATGGTGAGTATTTGCAGCTCTTCCCTTTATACAGGAAAGACCATTGATTATTTTGGAGGAAAACTCAGGAGATGGTGAGGATTTGCAGCTCTTCCCTTTATACAGGAAAGAACAATTGATTATTTTGGAGGAAAACTCAGGAGATGGTGAGGATTTGCAGCGCTTCCCTTTATACAGGAAGGACCATTGATTATTTTGGAGGAAAACTCAGGAGATGGTGAGTATTTGCAGCGCTTCCCTTTATACAGGAAGGACCATTGATTATTTTGGAGGAAAACTCAGGAGATGGTGAGGATTTGCAGCTCTTCCCTTTATACAGGAAAGAACAATTGATTATTTTGGAGGAAAACTCAGCAGATGGTGAGTATTTGCAGCTCTTCCCTTTATACAGGAAAGAACAATTGATTATTTTGGAGGAAAGCTCAGGAGATGGTGAGTATTTGCAGCTCTTCCCTTTATACAGGAAAGAACAATTGATTATTTTGGAGGAAAACTCAGGAGATGGTGAGTATTTGCAGCTCTTCCCTTTATACAGGAAAGAACAATTGATTATTTTGGAGGAAAACTCAGGAGATGGTGAGGATTTGCAGCGCTTCCCTTTATACAGGAAGGACCATTGATTATTTTGGAGGAAAACTCAGGAGATGGTGAGTATTTGCAGCGCTTCCCTTTATACAGGAAGGACCATTGATTATTTTGGAGGAAAACTCAGGAGATGGTGAGGATTTGCAGCTCTTCCCTTTATACAGGAAAGAACAATTGATTATTTTGGAGGAAAACTCAGGAGATGGTGAGTATTTGCAGCTCTTCCCTTTATACAGGAAGGACCATTGATTATTTTGGAGGAAAACTCAGGAGATGGTGAGTATTTGCAGCGCTTCCCTTTATACAGGAAGGACCATTGATTATTTTGGAGGAAAACTCAGGAGATGGTGAGGATTTGCAGCTCTTCCCTTTATACAGGAAAGAACAATTGATTATTTTGGAGGAAAACTCAGGAGATGGTGAGTATTTGCAGCTCTTCCCTTTATACAGGAAAGACCATTGATTATTTTGGAGGAAAACTCAGGAGATGGTGAGTATTTGCAGCTCTTCCCTTTATACAGGAAAGAACAATTGATTATTTTGGAGGAAAACTCAGGAGATGGTGAGGATTTGCAGCGCTTCCCTTTATACAGGAAGGACCATTGATTATTTTGGAGGAAAACTCAGGAGATGGTGAGGATTTGCAGCTCTTCCCTTTATACAGGAAAGAACAATTGATTATTTTGGAGGAAAACTCAGGAGATGGTGAGTATTTGCAGCTCTTCCCTTTATACAGGAAAGAACAATTGATTATTTTGGAGGAAAGCTCAGGAGATGGTGAGTATTTGCAGCTCTTCCCTTTATACAGGAAAGAACAATTGATTATTTTGGAGGAAAACTCAGGAGATGGTGAGTATTTGCAGCTCTTCCCTTTATACAGGAAAGAACAATTGATTATTTTGGAGGAAAACTCAGGAGATGGTGAGTATTTGCAGCTCTTCCCTTTATACAGGAAAGAACAATTGATTATTTTGGAGGAAAACTCAGGAGATGGTGAGTATTTGCAGCTCTTCCCTTTATACAGGAAAGAACAATTGATTATTTTGGAGGAAAACTCAGGAGATGGTGAGTATTTGCAGCTCTTCCCTTTATACAGGAAAGAACAATTGATTATTTTGGAGGAAAACTCAGGAGATGGTGAGGATTTGCAGCTCTTCCCTTTATACAGGAAAGAACAATTGATTATTTTGGAGGAAAACTCAGGAGATGGTGAGTATTTGCAGCGCTTCCCTTTATACAGGAAAGAACAATTGATTATTTTGGAGGAAAACTCAGGAGATGGTGAGTATTTGCAGCGCTTCCCTTTATACAGGAAAGAACAATTGATTATTTTGGAGGAAAACTCAGGAGATGGTGAGTATTTGCAGCTCTTCCCTTTATACAGGAAGGACCATTGATTATTTTGGAGGAAAACTCAGGAGATGGTGAGGATTTGCAGCGCTTCCCTTTATACAGGAAAGAACCATTGATTATTTTGTAGGAAAACTCAGGAGATGGTGAATATTTGCAGCCCTTCCCTTTATACAGGAAAGACCATTGATTATTTTGGAGGAAAACTCAGGAAATGGTGAGTATTTGCAGCGCTTCCCTTTATACAGGAAAGAACAATTGATTATTTTGGAGGAAAACTCAGGAGATGGTGAGTATTTGCAGCTCTTCCCTTTATACAGGAAAGAACAATTGATTATTTTGGAGGAAAACTCAGGAGATGGTGAGTATTTGCAGCGCTTACCTTTATACAGGAAGGACCATTGATTATTTTGGAGGAAAACTCAGGAGATGGTGAGTATTTGCAGCGCTTACCTTTATACAGGAAGGACCATTGATTATTTTGGAGGAAAACTCAGGAGATGGTGAGTGTTTGCAGCTCTTCCCTTTATACAGGAAAGAACAATTGATTATTTTGGAGGAAAACTCAGGAGATGGTGAGTATTTGCAGCTCTTCCCTTTATACAGGAAAGAACAATTGATTATTTTGGAGGAAAACTCAGGAGATGGTGAGTATTTGCAGCTCTTCCCTTTATACAGGAAAGAACAATTGATTATTTTGGAGGAAAACTCAGGAGATGGTGAGTATTTGCAGCTCTTCCCTTTATACAGGAAAGAACAATTGATTATTTTGGAGGAAAACTCAGGAGATGGTGAGTATTTGCAGCTCTTCCCTTTATACAGGAAGGACCATTGATTATTTTGGAGGAAAACTCAGGAGATGGTGAGTATTTGCAGCTCTTCCCTTTATACAGGAAAGAACAATTGATTATTTTGGAGGAAAACTCAGGAGATGGTGAGGATTTGCAGCTCTTCCCTTTATACAGGAAAGAACAATTGATTATTTTGGAGGAAAACTCAGGAGATGGTGAGTATTTGCAGCGCTTCCCTTTATACAGGAAAGAACAATTGATTATTTTGGAGGAAAACTCAGGAGATGGTGAGTATTTGCAGCGCTTACCTTTATACAGGAAGGACCATTGATTATTTTGGAGGAAAACTCAGGAGATGGTGAGTATTTGCAGCCCTTCCCTTTATACAGGAAAGTACCATTGATTATTTTGTAGGAAAACTCAGGAGATGGTGAATATTTGCAGCCCTTCCCTTTATACAGGAAAGACCATTGATTATTTTGGAGGAAAACTCAGGAAATGGTGAGTATTTGCAGCGCTTCCCTTTATACAGAAAAGAACAATTGATTATTTTGGAGGAAAACTCAGGAGATGGTGAGTATTTGCAGCTCTTCCCTTTATACAGGAAAGAACAATTGATTATTTTGGAGGAAAACTCAGGAGATGGTGAGTATTTGCAGCGCTTACCTTTATACAGGAAGGACCATTGATTATTTTGGAGGAAAACTCAGGAGATGATGAGTATTTGCAGCGCTTACCTTTATACAGGAAGGACCATTGATTATTTTGGAGGAAAACTCAGGAGATGGTGAGTGTTTGCAGATCTTCCCTTTATACAGGAAAGAACAATTGATTATTTTGGAGGAAAACTCAGGAGATGGTGAGTATTTGCAGCGCTTCCCTTTATACAGGAAAGGACCATTGATTATTTTGGAGGAAAACTCAGGAGATGGTGAGTATTTGCAGCTCTTCCCTTTATACAGGAAAGAACAATTGATTATTTTGGAGGAAAACCCAGGAGATGGTGAGTGTTTGCAGCACTTCCCTTTATACAAGAAAGACCATTGATTATTTTGGAGGAAAACTCAGGAGATGGTGAATATTTGCAGCACTTCCCTTTATACAAGAAAGACCATTGATTTTTTTGGAGGAAAACTCAAGAGATGGTGAGCATTTGCAGCACTTCCCTTTATACAGGAAGGACCATTGATTATTTTGGAGGAAAACTCAGGAGATGGTGAGTATTTGCAGCTCTTCCCTTTATACAGAAAAGAACAATTGATTATTTTGGAGGAAAACTCAGGAGATGGTGAGTATTTGCAGCCCTTCCCTTTATACAGGAAAGAACCATTGATTATTTTGGAGGAAAACTCAGGAGATGGTGAATATTTGCAGCCCTTCCCTTTATACAGGAAAGACCATTGATTATTTTGGAGGAAAACTCAGGAGATGGTGAGTATTTGCAGCTCTTCCCTTTATACAGGAAGGACCATTGATTATTTTGGAGGAAAACTCAGGAGATGGTGAGTATTTGCAGCTCTTCCCTTTATACAGGAAGGACCATTGATTATTTTGGAGGAAAACTCAGGAGATGGTGAGTATTTGCAGCTCTTCCCTTTATACAGAAAAGAACAATTGATTATTTTGGAGGAAAACTCAGGAGATGGTGAGTATTTGCAGCCCTTCCCTTTATACAGGAAGGACCATTGATTATTTTGGAGGAAAACTCGGGAGATGGTGAGTATTTGCAGCTCTTCCCTTTATACAGGAAGGACCATTGATTATTTTGGAGGAAAACTCAGGAGATGGTGAGTATTTGCAGCTCTTCCCTTTATACAGGAAAGAACAATTGATTATTTTGGAGGAAAACCCAGGAGATGGTGAGTGTTTGCAGCACTTCCCTTTATACAAGAAAGACCATTGATTATTTTGGAGGAAAACTCAGGAGATGGTGAATATTTGCAGCACTTCCCTTTATACAAGAAAGACCATTGATTTTTTTGGAGGAAAACTCAAGAGATGGTGAGCATTTGCAGCACTTCCCTTTATACAGGAAGGACCATTGATTATTTTGGAGGAAATCTCAGGAGATGGTGAGTATTTGCAGCTCTTCCCTTTATACAGGAAGGACCATTGATTAATTTGGAGGAAAACTCAGGAGATGGTGAGTATTTGCAGCTCTTCCCTTTATACAGAAAAGAACAATTGATTATTTTGGAGGAAAACTCAGGAGATGGTGAGTATTTGCAGCCCTTCCCTTTATACAGGAAAGAACCATTGATTATTTTGGAGGAAAACTCAGGAGATGGTGAATATTTGCAGCCCTTCCCTTTATACAGGAAAGACCATTGATTATTTTGGAGGAAAACTCAGGAGATGGTGAGTATTTGCAGCTCTTCCCTTTATACAGGAAGGACCATTGATTATTTTGGAGGAAAACTCAGGAGATGGTGAGTATTTGCAGCTCTTCCCTTTATACAGGAAGGACCATTGATTATTTTGGAGGAAAACTCAGGAGATGGTGAGTATTTGCAGCTCTTCCCTTTATACAGAAAAGAACAATTGATTATTTTGGAGGAAAACTCAGGAGATGGTGAGTATTTGCAGCCCTTCCCTTTATACAGGAAGGACCATTGATTATTTTGGAGGAAAACTCGGGAGATGGTGAGTATTTGCAGCTCTTCCCTTTATACAGGAAGGACCATTGATTATTTTGGAGGAAAACTCAGGAGATGGTAAGTATTTGCAGCTCTTCCCTTTATACAGGAAGGACCATTGATTATTTTGGAGGAAAACTCAGGAGATGGTGAGTATTTGCAGCTCTTCCCTTTATACAGGAAAGAACAATTGATTATTTTGGAGGAAAACCCAGGAGATGGTGAGTATTTGCAGCTCTTCCCTTTATACAGGAAAGAACAATTGATTATTTTGGAGGAAAACTCAGGAGATGGTGAGTATTTGCAGCTCTTCCCTTTATACAGGAAAGAACAATTGATTATTTTGCAGGAAAACTCAGGAGATGATGAGTATTTGCAGCTCTTCCCTTTATACAGGAAAGAACAATTGATTATTTTGGAGGAAAACTCAGGAGATGGTGAGTATTTGCAGCTCTTCCCTTTAAACAGGAAAGAACAATTGATTATTTTGGAGGAAAACTCAGGAGATGGTGAGCATTTGCAGCTCTTCCCTTTATACAGGAAAGAACCATTGATTTTTTTGGAGGAAAACTCAAGAGATGGTGAGCATTTGCAGCACTTCCCTTTATACAGGAAGGACCATTGATTATTTTGGAGGAAATCTCAGGAGATGGTGAGTATTTGCAGCTCTTCCCTTTATACAGGAAGGACCATTGATTAATTTGGAGGAAAACTCAGGAGATGGTGAGTATTTGCAGCTCTTCCCTTTATACAGAAAAGAACAATTGATTATTTTGGAGGAAAACTCAGGAGATGGTGAGTATTTGCAGCCCTTCCCTTTATACAGGAAAGAACCATTGATTATTTTGGAGGAAAACTCAGGAGATGGTGAATATTTGCAGCCCTTCCCTTTATACAGGAAAGACCATTGATTATTTTGGAGGAAAACTCAGGAGATGGTGAGTATTTGCAGCTCTTCCCTTTATACAGGAAGGACCATTGATTATTTTGGAGGAAAACTCAGGAGATGGTGAGTATTTGCAGCTCTTCCCTTTATACAGGAAGGACCATTGATTATTTTGGAGGAAAACTCAGGAGATGGTGAGTATTTGCAGCTCTTCCCTTTATACAGAAAAGAACAATTGATTATTTTGGAGGAAAACTCAGGAGATGGTGAGTATTTGCAGCCCTTCCCTTTATACAGGAAGGACCATTGATTATTTTGGAGGAAAACTCGGGAGATGGTGAGTATTTGCAGCTCTTCCCTTTATACAGGAAGGACCATTGATTATTTTGGAGGAAAACTCAGGAGATGGTAAGTATTTGCAGCTCTTCCCTTTATACAGGAAGGACCATTGATTATTTTGGAGGAAAACTCAGGAGATGGTGAGTATTTGCAGCTCTTCCCTTTATACAGGAAAGAACAATTGATTATTTTGGAGGAAAACCCAGGAGATGGTGAGTATTTGCAGCTCTTCCCTTTATACAGGAAAGAACAATTGATTATTTTGGAGGAAAACTCAGGAGATGATGAGTATTTGCAGCTCTTCCCTTTATACAGGAAAGAACCATTGATTATTTTGGAGGAAAACTCAGGAGATGGTGAGTATTTGCAGCTCTTCCCTTTATACAGGAAAGAACCATTGATTATTTTGGAGGAAAACTCAGGAGATGGTGAGCATTTGCAGCTCTTCCCTTAACTCAGGAGATGGTGAGTATTTGCAGCTCTTCCCTTTATACAGGAAAGAACAATTGATTATTTTGGAGGAAAACTCAGGAGATGGTGAGTATTTGCAGCTCTTCCCTTTATACAGGAAGGACCATTGATTATTTTGGAGGAAAACTCAGGAGATGGTGAGTATTCGCAGCGCTTCCCTTTATACAGGAAAGAACCATTGATTATTTTGGAGGAAAACTCAGGAGATGGTGAGTATTCGCAGCTCTTCCCTTTATACAGGAAGGACCATTGATTATTTTGGAGGAAAACTCAGGAGATGGTGAGCATTTGCAGCTCTTCCCTTTATACAGGAAAGGACCATTGATTATTTTGGAGGAAAATTCAGGAGATGGTGAGTATTTGCAGCTCTTCCCTTTATACAGGAAAGAACCATTGATTATTTTGGAGGAAAACTCAGGAGATGGTGAGCATTTGCAGCTCTTCCCTTTATACAGGAAGGACCATTGATTATTTTGGAGGAAAACTCAGGAGATGGTGAGGATTTGCAGCTCTTCCCTTTATACAGGAAAGAACGATTGATTATTTTGGAGGAAAACTCAGGAGATGGTGAGTATTTGCAGCTCTTCCCTTTATACAGGAAAGAACAATTGATTATTTTGGAGGAAAACTCAGGAGATGGTGAGTATTTGCAGCGCTTCCCTTTATACAGGAAAGACCATTGATTATTTTGGAGGAAAACTCAGGAGATGGTGAGTATTTGCAGCCCTTCCCTTTATACAGGAAAGAACCATTGATTATTTTGTAGGAAAACTCAGGAGATGGTGAGTATTTGCAGCTCTTCCCTTTATACAGGAAAGAACAATTGATTATTTTGGAGGAAAACTCAGGAGATGGTGAGTATTTGCAGCGCTTCCCTTTATACAGGAAAGACCATTGATTATTTTGGAGGAAAACTCAGGAGATGGTGAGTATTTGCAGCCCTTCCCTTTATACAGGAAAGAACCATTGATTATTTTGTAGGAAAACTCAGGAGATGGTGAATATTTGCAGCCCTTCCCTTTATACAGGAAAGACCATTGATTATTTTGGAGGAAAACTCAGGAGATGGTGAGTATTTGCAGCTCTTCCCTTTATACAGGAAGGACCATTGATTATTTTGGAGGAAAACTCAGGAGATGGTGAGTATTTGCAGCTCTTCCCTTTATACAGGAAGGACCATTGATTATTTTGGAGGAAAACTCAGGAGATGGTGAGTATTTGCAGCTCTTCCCTTTATACAGAAAAGAACAATTGATTATTTTGGAGGAAAACTCAGGAGATGGTGAGTATTTGCAGCCCTTCCCTTTATACAGGAAGGACCATTGATTATTTTGGAGGAAAACTCAGGAGATGGTGAGTATTTGCAGCTCTTCCCTTTATACAGGAAGGACCATTGATTATTTTGGAGGAAAACTCAGGAGATGGTGAGTATTTGCAGCTCTTCCCTTTATACAGGAAGGACCATTGATTATTTTGTAGGAAAACTCAGGAGATGGTGAGTATTTGCAGCTCTTCCCTTTATACAGAAAAGAACAATTGATTATTTTGGAGGAAAACTCAGGAGATGGTGAGTATTTGCAGCTCTTCCCTTTATACAGGAAAGAACAATTGATTATTTTGGAGGAAAACTCAGGAGATGGTGAGTATTTGCAGCTCTTCCCTTTATACAGGAAAGAACAATTGATTATTTTGGAGGAAAACTCAGGAGATGGTGAGTATTTGCAGCTCTTCCCTTTATACAGGAAAGAACAATTGATTATTTTGGAGGAAAACTCAGGAGATGGTGAATATTTGCAGCCCTTCCCTTTATACAGGAAAGAACCATTGATTATTTTGTAGGAAAACTCAGGAGATGGTGAATATTTGCAGCCCTTCCCTTTATACAGGAAAGACCATTGATTATTTTGGAGGAAAACTCAGGAAATGGTGAGTATTCGCAGCGCTTCCCTTTATACAGGAAAGAACAATTGATTATTTTGGAGGAAAACTCAGGAGATGGTGAGTATTTGCAGCTCTTCCCTTTATACAGGAAAGAACAATTGATTATTTTGGAGGAAAACTCAGGAGATGGTGAGTATTTGCAGCGCTTACCTTTATACAGGAAGGACCATTGATTATTTTGGAGGAAAACTCAGGAGATGGTGAGTATTTGCAGCGCTTACCTTTATACAGGAAGGACCATTGATTATTTTGGAGGAAAACTCAGGAGATGGTGAGTGTTTGCAGCTCTTCCCTTTATACAGGAAAGAACAATTGATTATTTTGGAGGAAAACTCAGGAGATGGTGAGTATTTGCAGCGCTTCCCTTTATACAGGAAAGGACCATTGATTATTTTGGAGGAAAACTCAGGAGATGGTGAGTATTTGCAGCTCTTCCCTTTATACAGGAAAGAACGATTGATTATTTTGGAGGAAAACCCAGGAGATGGTGAGTGTTTGCAGCACTTCCCTTTATACAAGAAAGACCATTGATTATTTTGGAGGAAAACTCAGGAGATGGTGAATATTTGCAGCCCTTCCCTTTATACAGGAAAGAACCATTGATTATTTTGGAGGAAAACTCAGGAGATGGTGAATATTTGCAGCCCTTCCCTTTATACAGGAAAGACCATTGATTATTTTGGAGGAAAACTCAGGAAATGGTGAGTATTCGCAGCGCTTCCCTTTATACAGGAAAGAACAATTGATTATTTTGGAGGAAAACTCAGGAGATGGTGAGTATTTGCAGCTCTTCCCTTTATACAGGAAAGAACAATTGATTATTTTGGAGGAAAACTCAGGAGATGGTGAGTATTTGCAGCGCTTACCTTTATACAGGAAGGACCATTGATTATTTTGGAGGAAAACTCAGGAGATGGTGAGTATTTGCAGCGCTTACCTTTATACAGGAAGGACCATTGATTATTTTGGAGGAAAACTCAGGAGATGGTGAGTGTTTGCAGCTCTTCCCTTTATACAGGAAAGAACAATTGATTATTTTGGAGGAAAACTCAGGAGATGGTGAGTATTTGCAGCGCTTCCCTTTATACAGGAAAGGACCATTGATTATTTTGGAGGAAAACTCAGGAGATGGTGAGTATTTGCAGCTCTTCCCTTTATACAGGAAAGAACGATTGATTATTTTGGAGGAAAACCCAGGAGATGGTGAGTGTTTGCAGCACTTCCCTTTATACAAGAAAGACCATTGATTATTTTGGAGGAAAACTCAGGAGATGGTGAATATTTGCAGCACTTCCCTTTATACAAGAAAGACCATTGATTATTTTGGAGGAAAACTCAGGAGATGGTGAGTATTTGCAGCGCTTCCCTTTATACAGGAAAGAACAATTGATTATTTTGGAGGAAAACTCAGGAGATGGTGAGTATTTGCAGCGCTTCCCTTTATACAGGAAAGAACAATTGATTATTTTGGAGGAAAACTCAGGAGATGGTGAGTATTTGCAGCGCTTCCCTTTATACAGGAAAGGACCATTGATTATTTTGGAGGAAAACTCAGGAGATGGTGAGTATTTGCAGCGCTTCCCTTTATACAGGAAAGAACAATTGATTATTTTGGAGGAAAACTCAGGAGATGGTGAGTATTTGCAGCGCTTCCCTTTATACAGGAAAGACCATTGATTATTTTGGAGGAAAACTCAGGAGATGGTGAGTATTTGCAGCCCTTCCCTTTATACAGGAAAGAACCATTGATTATTTTGTAGGAAAACTCAGGAGATGGTGAATATTTGCAGCCCTTCCCTTTATACAGGAAAGACCATTGATTATTTTGGAGGAAAACTCAGGAAATGGTGAGTATTTGCAGCTCTTCCCTTTATACAAGAAAGACCATTGATTATTTTGGAGGAAAACTCAGGAGATGGTGAGTATTTGCAGCTCTTCCCTTTATACAGGAAGGACCATTGATTATTTTGGAGGAAAACTCAGGAGATGGTGAGTATTTGCAGCTCTTCCCTTTATACAGGAAGGACCATTGATTATTTTGGAGGAAAACTCAGGAGATGGTGAGTATTTGCAGCTCTTCCCTTTATACAGAAAAGAACAATTGATTATTTTGGAGGAAAACTCAGGAGATGGTGAGTATTTGCAGCTCTTCCCTTTATACAGGAAAGAACAATTGATTATTTTGGAGGAAAACTCAGGAGATGGTGAGTATTTGCAGCTCTTCCCTTTATACAGGAAAGAACAATTGATTATTTTGGAGGAAAACTCAGGAGATGGTGAATATTTGCAGCCCTTCCCTTTATACAGGAAGGACCATTGATTATTTTGGAGGAAAACTCAGGAGATGGTGAGTATTTGCAGCTCTTCCCTTTATACAGGAAGGACCATTGATTATTTTGGAGGAAAACTCAGGAGATGGTGAGTATTTGCAGCTCTTCCCTTTATACAGGAAGGACCATTGATTATTTTGGAGGAAAACTCAGGAGATGGTGAGTATTTGCAGCTCTTCCCTTTATACAAGAAAGACCATTGATTATTTTGGAGGAAAACTCAGGAGATGGTGAGTATTTGCAGCGCTTCCCTTTATACAGGAAAGAACAATTGATTATTTTGGAGGAAAACTCAGGAGATGGTGAATATTTGCAGCTCTTCCCTTTATACAGGAAAGAACAATTGATTATTTTGGAGGAAAACTCAGGAGATGGTGAGTATTTGCAGCGCTTCCCTTTATACAGGAAAGAACAATTGATTATTTTGGAGGAAAACTCAGGAGATGGTGAGTATTTGCAGCGCTTCCCTTTATACAGGAAAGAACAATTGATTATTTTGGAGGAAAACTCAGGAGATGGTGAGTATTTGCAGCGCTTCCCTTTATACAGGAAAGGACCATTGATTATTTTGGAGGAAAACTCAGGAGATGGTGAGTATTTGCAGCGCTTCCCTTTATACAGGAAAGAACAATTGATTATTTTGGAGGAAAACTCAGGAGATGGTGAGTATTTGCAGCGCTTCCCTTTATACAGGAAAGACCATTGATTATTTTGGAGGAAAACTCAGGAGATGGTGAGTATTTGCAGCCCTTCCCTTTATACAGGAAAGAACCATTGATTATTTTGTAGGAAAACTCAGGAGATGGTGAATATTTGCAGCCCTTCCCTTTATACAGGAAAGACCATTGATTATTTTGGAGGAAAACTCAGGAAATGGTGAGTATTTGCAGCTCTTCCCTTTATACAAGAAAGACCATTGATTATTTTGGAGGAAAACTCAGGAGATGGTGAGTATTTGCAGCTCTTCCCTTTATACAGGAAGGACCATTGATTATTTTGGAGGAAAACTCAGGAGATGGTGAGTATTTGCAGCTCTTCCCTTTATACAGGAAGGACCATTGATTATTTTGGAGGAAAACTCAGGAGATGGTGAGTATTTGCAGCTCTTCCCTTTATACAGAAAAGAACAATTGATTATTTTGGAGGAAAACTCAGGAGATGGTGAGTATTTGCAGCCCTTCCCTTTATACAGGAAGGACCATTTATTATTTTGGAGGAAAACTCAGGAGATGGTGAGTATTTGCAGCTCTTCCCTTTATACAGGAAGGACCATTGATTATTTTGGAGGAAAACTCAGGAGATGGTGAGTATTTGCAGCTCTTCCCTTTATAGAGGAAGGACCATTGATTATTTTGGAGGAAAACTCAGGAGATGGTGAGTATTTGCAGCTCTTCCCTTTATACAGGAAGGACCATTGATTATTTTGGAGGAAAACTCAGGAGATGGTGAGTATTTGCAGCTCTTCCCTTTATACAGGAAAGAACAATTGATTATTTTGGAGGAAAACCCAGGAGATGGTGAGTATTTGCAGCTCTTCCCTTTATACAGGAAAGAACAATTGATTATTTTGGAGGAAAACTCAGGAGATGGTGAGTATTTGCAGCTCTTCCCTTTATACAGGAAAGAACAATTGATTATTTTGGAGGAAAACTCAGGAGATGGTGAGTATTTGCAGCGCTTCCCTTTATACAGGAAAGAACCTTTGATTATTTTGGAGGAAAACTGAGGAGATGGTGAGGATTTGCAGCTCTTCCTTTTATACAGGAAACACCATTGATTATTTTGGAGGAAAACTCAGGAGATGGTGAGTATTTGCAGCCCTTCCCTTTATACAGGAAGGACCATTGATTATTTTGGAGGAAAACTCAGGAGATGGTGAGTATTTGCAGCGCTTCCCTTTATACAGGAAAGAACAATTGATTATTTTGGAGGAAAACTCAGGAGATGGTGAGTATTTGCAGCGCTTCCCTTTATACAGGAAAGACCATTGATTATTTTGGAGGAAAACTCAGGAGATGGTGAGTATTTGCAGCCCTTCCCTTTATGCAGGAAAGAACCATTGATTATTTTGGAGGAAAACTCAGGAGATGGTGAATATTTGCAGCCCTTCCCTTTATACAGGAAAGACCATTGATTATTTTGGAGGAAAACTCAGGAAATGGTGAGTATTTGCAGCTCTTCCCTTTATACAGGAAGGACCATTGATTATTTTGGAGGAAAACTCAGGAGATGGTGAGTATTTGCAGCTCTTCCCTTTATCCAGGAAAGAACAATTGATTATTTTGGAGGAAAACTCAGGAGATGGTGAGTATTTGCAGCGCTTCCCTTTATACAGGAAAGACCATTGATTATTTTGGAGGAAAACTCAGGAGATGGTGAGTATTTGCAGCCCTTCCCTTTATACAGGAAAGAACCATTGATTATTTTGTAGGAAAACTCAGGAGATGGTGAATATTTGCAGCCCTTCCCTTTATACAGGAAAGACCATTGATTATTTTGGAGGAAAACTCAGGAAATGGTGAGTATTTGCAGCTCTTCCCTTTATACAAGAAAGACCATTGATTATTTTGGAGGAAAACTCAGGAGATGGTGAGTATTTGCAGCTCTTCCCTTTATACAGGAAAGAACAATTGATTATTTTGGAGGAAAACTCAGGAGATGGTGAGTATTTGCAGCTCTTCCCTTTATACAGGAAAGAACAATTGATTATTTTGGAGGAAAACTCAGGAGATGGTGAATATTTGCAGCCCTTCCCTTTATACAGGAAGGACCATTGATTATTTTGGAGGAAAACTCAGGAGATGGTGAGTATTTGCAGCTCTTCCCTTTATACAGGAAGGACCATTGATTATTTTGGAGGAAAACTCAGGAGATGGTGAGTATTTGCAGCTCTTCCCTTTATACAGGAAGGACCATTGATTATTTTGGAGGAAAACTCAGGAGATGGTGAGTATTTGCAGCTCTTCCCTTTATACAAGAAAGACCATTGATTATTTTGGAGGAAAACTCAGGAGATGGTGAGTATTTGCAGCGCTTCCCTTTATACAGGAAAGAACAATTGATTATTTTGGAGGAAAACTCAGGAGATGGTGAATATTTGCAGCTCTTCCCTTTATACAGGAAAGAACAATTGATTATTTTGGAGGAAAACTCAGGAGATGGTGAGTATTTGCAGCGCTTCCCTTTATACAGGAAAGAACAATTGATTATTTTGGAGGAAAACTCAGGAGATGGTGAGTATTTGCAGCGCTTCCCTTTATACAGGAAAGAACAATTGATTATTTTGGAGGAAAACTCAGGAGATGGTGAGTATTTGCAGCGCTTCCCTTTATACAGGAAAGGACCATTGATTATTTTGGAGGAAAACTCAGGAGATGGTGAGTATTTGCAGCGCTTCCCTTTATACAGGAAAGAACAATTGATTATTTTGGAGGAAAACTCAGGAGATGGTGAGTATTTGCAGCGCTTCCCTTTATACAGGAAAGACCATTGATTATTTTGGAGGAAAACTCAGGAGATGGTGAGTATTTGCAGCCCTTCCCTTTATACAGGAAAGAACCATTGATTATTTTGTAGGAAAACTCAGGAGATGGTGAATATTTGCAGCCCTTCCCTTTATACAGGAAAGACCATTGATTATTTTGGAGGAAAACTCAGGAAATGGTGAGTATTTGCAGCTCTTCCCTTTATACAAGAAAGACCATTGATTATTTTGGAGGAAAACTCAGGAGATGGTGAGTATTTGCAGCTCTTCCCTTTATACAGGAAGGACCATTGATTATTTTGGAGGAAAACTCAGGAGATGGTGAGTATTTGCAGCTCTTCCCTTTATACAGGAAGGACCATTGATTATTTTGGAGGAAAACTCAGGAGATGGTGAGTATTTGCAGCTCTTCCCTTTATACAGAAAAGAACAATTGATTATTTTGGAGGAAAACTCAGGAGATGGTGAGTATTTGCAGCCCTTCCCTTTATACAGGAAGGACCATTGATTATTTTGGAGGAAAACTCAGGAGATGGTGAGTATTTGCAGCGCTTCCCTTTATACAGGAAGGACCATTGATTATTTTGGAGGAAAACTCAGGAGATGGTGAGTATTTGCAGCTCTTCACTTTATACAGGAAAGACCATTGATTATTTTGGAGGAAAACTCAGGAGATGGTGAATATTTGCAGCTCTTCACTTTATACAGGAAAGACCATTGATTATTTTGGAGGAAAACTCAGGAGATGGTGAGTATTTGCAGCGCTTCCCTTTATACAGGAAAGGACCATTGATTATTTTGGAGGAAAACTCAGGAGATGGTGAGTATTTGCAGCGCTTCCCTTTATACAGGAAAGGACCATTGATTATTTTGGAGGAAAACTCAGGAGATGGTGAGTATTTGCAGCTCTTCCCTTTATACAGGAAGGACCATTGATTATTTTGGAAGCTGACTTTGTATAGAATATACAAATGGATGAAGGCTATTGCTTAACGCATTGGAAGCCGCCCTGAGTCTCCGGATAAGGGCGGCATATAAATCAAATTAAAATAAATTAAAAAAATAAAAATAATAGATGATCATAAAAGGTTCCCCTCGCACATATGTGCTAGTCGTTCCCGACTCTGGGGGGTGGTGCTCATCTCCGTTTCAAAGCTGAAGAGCCAGCGCTGTCCGAAGACGTCTCCGTGGTCATGTGGCCGGCATGACTCAATGCCAAAGGCGCACGGAACGCTGTTCCCTTCCCACCAAAGGTGATCCCTATTTTCCTACTTGCATTTTTTTACCTGCTTTCGAACTTCTAGGTTGGCAGAAGCTGGGAGAAGTCACGGGAGCTCACCCCATTACGCGGCACTCGGGATTCGAACCGCCGAACTGCCGGCCTTTCGATCGACAAGGTCAGCGTCTTAGCCACTGAGCCACCACATCCCTCGTTAGAAGACCATAGAATTTCTTAATTCTATCCCTCATCTATGGTATCTCCATGCTTTTGTTCATGAATGGATCCCAAACTGCCACAAAAATGTGTTAAACCCCCCCCCAAACCAGCCCACCCCTTCCAGCTTACCACAAGCTAGTTTTATTTATTAAATGTTGATGGCACTCTTCTCTTTCATACAGCGATTCTGAAGAACCGTTGGCAGGAATTGGGTGTATGTTTAGTCTAGTGAAAAGAAGGAACAGGCAGCGGTGATGCAATAGCAGCCTTCCAGTATTTGAGGGGCTGCCCCAAAGAAGAGGGAGTCAAGCTATTCTCCAAAGCACCTGAGGGCAGGACAAGAAGCAACGGAGGGAAACTAATCAAGGAGAGAAGCAACCTGGAACTAAAGAGAAATTTCCTGACAGAACAATAAACCGGTGGAATGTCTTGTCATCTCTGGAGGCTTTCATAGAGAGACTGGGCAGCCATCTGTCTGGAATGGTAGAGGGTCTCCTTCTTAAGCAGGGGGTTGGAGTAGAAGACCTCCAAGGTCCCTTTTGAGGCTGTATTCTGTTATTCCTTCTTCCCTTCCAATACCTCCTTCTTCGTTCCTTCCTTTCTCTTTTTCTCCTCCCTCCCTTCCTCCCTTCTTCTCATTCTCATCTCCTTCCTTCCTCCCTCCCTCCCTTCTCATTCCCATCTCCTCCCTGCCTGCCTTCCTTCTTCCTTCCTTCCTTCCTTCCTCACTCCCTCCCTCCTTCCCTCCCTCCCTTCTTCTAATCCCCATCGCTTTCCTTCCTTCCTTCCACCCTCTCTTTCCCTCGCTCCCTTCTTCTCCTTCCCATCTGCTTCCTTCCTCCCTCCCTCCCTTCTTCTCATTCCCATCTGCTTGCTTCCTTCCTCCCTCCATTCCTCCCTCTCTCCCTTCTTCTCATTCCCATCTCCTTCCTTCCTTCCTTCCACCCTCTCGCCTTCCCTCCCTCCCTTCTTCTCATTCCCATCTGCTTGCTTGCTTGCGTTTCCTCCCTCCCTCCCTTCTCATTCCCATCTCCTCCCTGCCTGCCTTCCTTCTTCCTTCCTTCCTTCCCTTCCTTCCTCACTCCTTCCTTCCCTCCCTCTCTCCTTCTCATTCCCATCTCCTTCCTTCCTTCCTTCCTTCCACCCTCTCTCTTTCCCTCCCTCCCTTCTTCTCATTCCCATCTGCTTCCTTCCTCCCTCCATTCCTCCCTCTCTCCCTTCTTCTCATTCCCATCTCCTTCCTTCCTTCCTTCCACCCTCTCGCCTTCCCTCCCTCCCTTCTTCTCATTCCCATCTGCTTGCTTGCTTGCGTTTCCTCCCTCTCTCCCTTCTCATTCCCATCTCTTTCTTTCCTTCCTTCCTTCCTTCCTTCCTTCCACCTCCCTCCCTCCCTCCCTTCTCATTCCCATCTCTTTCCTTCCTTCCTTCCAGCCTCCCTCCCTCCCTCCCTCCTCCATTTCTCCCCTTCTCCCCTCCTTTCTTCCTTTGAGGACCTGCAGGGCAGTCTGGGAAACACGCGGTGTGCCCTGACCCCCCATTCCTGGGGCTTTCCACCACAGCCAGAGCCCATTTGGCGAGAGAAGCGGAGGGCGGGCGGCCCAAGCGGCATAACTCTCCCTGGGCAGGAGAATGGCAGCCTTTGTGCGTCAGCCTTCGCAACGGGAAGGGCTGCCTTTTCAAAACGGGCCTTTGTTTCCCTTCGTACCAGGAAAGGAAACTGTCTTCCTTTCTTCTCCCTGCCAGTTCTCTCGTCTGAATAAAAGCGAATTGTCCGCTGAAATTTCTCTCAAAGGGGGACAAAGCACCAGTGAAATCTCCCTGGGGGTGGCATTCTCACGCGGATTGAATGACAAGGTGACCCAGGAATGGGGTGACTCAGTAACAGTAACAGAGTGGGAAGGGACCTTGGCGGTCATCTAGCTCAACCCCCTGCTCTCACAGAAGGCCTGTACTAGGGATTCGAACCGCCGAACTGATCGGCAAGCTGAGCCGCTGAGCCACCCTAGTCAGGTGAAGGAACTCAGCTCTTCTCCTTAGTCTCGTCTCGCCGCATTGCAGGTGGTCCTTGACTTACAACGGTTCATTTAGAGAAGGAGGTGGCTGGATGGAGTCACTGAAGCAGTCGGCGGGAGCTTAAATGGACTCCAGAGGATGGTAGAGGACAGGAAGGCCTGGAGGAACGTGGTCCATAGGGTCGCGACGGGTCGGACACGACTTTGCAACTAACAACAAGAAGAAGAACTTTAATGACCCTATAACCCTTCCGAAGGACACTAAAAACCATGGTTGTATGTTAGCTACTGTGGGAAGCCTTTTGAGATATGGAGAAAAGAGCAGTTAGCAAAAATGTAGGTTGACTGAACCTACCACGGCAGAGTAAAACTCCAAGAATTATATTCCCACCGTATTTTTCAGAGTATAAGACGCACTTTATTCCCCCCCTAAAAGAGGGTGAAAATTTGGGTGCGTCTTATACACTGAATGTAGCCCCACCCACCCGCTGGCCCCCACCCTTTGGCCTCTGCCTCCCAGCAATTTGCCTCCTTGCAGCAAACAGCCTGTTTCAGTTTCCGCTTCAGCACAGCCTAATTAGCACAAGCAGCTGATTGTCAGTCTCCCATCCATCAGCTGTTTCAGCTGCAAGGATTGCCATTGCCCATTGCCACCTCCGTGCACCCCATGTCGGCCTCCGCTGTTTGCTGTTTGCTGCTTGCTGCAAGGAGGCAAATTGCTGGGAGGCAGAGGCAGATTTTTTTTTTCTTGTGCTAATCAGGCTGTGCTGAAAATGAAACTGAAACAGGCTGTTTACTGTTTGCTGCAAGGAGGCGAATTGCTGGGAGGCAGAGGCAGATTTTTTTTTTCTTGTTTTCCTCCCAAAAAAGGTAGCTGCGTATTATAGTCTGGAGTTTCTTGTACTCCAAAAAATACGGTACTTAATTATATATTTAATCTACTTGAGGTGTCCTGCTTTGAACAGAGGGTTGGACTAGAAGGCCTCTGAGGTCCCTTCCCCTGTTCTTCTTAAGAGTTTGTTACGGACTTTCCAAACAAACAAGCAGAGAAAAGAAAATTAAGAACGGATTTCAAATTTTATTTTTTTCCGTCTTTCCAGTTTTGAAGCATGTCTGTTTCATCTCAAACATCAGCATTATCCTTCTTTTAAAAAAATAAACAAATACATCTTTATTTTGTTAAGACAGCAAACAAGGTAGTATAGTTTCTCAGCGTGGTTTCATTAATTTATTTTTGGGCCTTTCTTGACTCATTTTTAATTTTTAGCAGCAAGCACGGTCTGTCCAAACAGAAATGGATATAACTCTTCAAAATATTTTGGGACTGTCTCACAACACCAAAGAACAGAGAGTTAATTAAAAGTTAATATATTGTGGGATAATCGATCAACTCAATTGACAAATTCTCCGGACAGACCCAGATATACAGGGATAACCAAACCTGGTTAGACACCTGTGTAACAATCATAGTCAATCCAGTCGCTTAGCCTAAGTTGTTGAGCTGACTCCTCCAAGCAACAGAGTTGGAGAGAAAGAGCGCCTGAAAAAGGAAGCTTCGCCATTATTGAACTCGCTGCCAAGTACTGTACCCTCCTTTCCAACCCCGATTGGCCGAGCCACACCTACCTACCGCTGCCTTCTTGGCCAATGGGAAAGGTCTCGTACAGATAGTCCTCGATTTACGACCGCAATGGGTGTGTGTGTCAGAATTTCCATATCTTAGCGAAGAGGTCACATGGTTAAGTGAGCCATGTTGGATTTAATGACCTTTTCGGGCCACGGTCATTAAGCGAATCACTGCCATCGTTGAAGTGAATC
This sequence comes from Arizona elegans, assembly GCA_022577455.1. Taxonomy (NCBI): domain Eukaryota; kingdom Metazoa; phylum Chordata; class Lepidosauria; order Squamata; family Colubridae; genus Arizona; species Arizona elegans. Next base: position 3,645,946 of record JAKOOJ010000027.1, on the reverse strand, counting down.
GCACGGTCGTAAAGCGAATCCAGCTTCTTCCATTGACTTTGCCTCTCAGAAGCTGGATGGGAAGGTTCCCAGAGGGTGACCCCAGGATCCTGGGGATGCCGGGTAAGTGTGAGGACAGGGCCATCATTCTTATTATTCAGTGTCAAACGGTCTCTTTGTAAGTTGAGGACTACCCGTAATGCTATATAAGTGGACCCTCTCCTCTTTGGGGCAGCCCCTCAAATCCTGGAAGACTGCTATCTTGTCCCCCTTAGTCCTTCTTCTCTCTACACCAGTGTTTCTCAACCTTGGAAGCTTGAAGATGGGTGGACTTCAACTCCCAGAATCCCCCAGCCAGCGCTGGGATTCTGGGAGTTGAAGTCCACCCATCTTCAAGCTTCCAAGGTTGAGAAACACTGGTGTAGAGTTGCCTTCCTAAACACCTTCAAAACTCCACTCCATCATCTCCTCTGGACCATGGTGGCTCTCTTTGATCCAAAGATCGATGGGATGACCAACCTGGAGATGCCTTTTGCTTCCAGATCTCTCTACAACCTGCCTCGACCCTCCAGTCGCATATTTCCTACATCCTTGGTCCATCTGGGTGGGACAGCTTCCGAGCATCTCTTGGCTACCTTCTTTCTTTGGCTTCCTTCTGAGGTGGCTTCCCTGACACACGTCCAATGCAGAGGTTTTTAGTCTGATACAGGTAATCCTTGACTACTGGTTGTGGGCCGCTGCGGGTTCGGGAGAACCTCAAGCTAAGATTCTGTGCGGTTCGGAGAAACACCCCCCCCCAATCCCACTCCTGGCTGGCCCCGCCCACCTGCCCATCCCATCCCCTGAGTCCCCACGTGGCCCGTTTTGGCGCGCACGGAGGCTCGGCGAGGGTGAAAAACGGGCCTACTGGAAGTTCGGGAAGGCCGTTTCCGGCCACCAGAGGGCCTCTGGAGCCTGGGGAGGCCGTTTTTGCCCTTCCGGAGGCTCAAAAAAAAGCCTCCGGAGCCTGGGGAGGGCAAAAAGCCCCCCTCCCTGGAGTGGGGTGAGAATGGAGATTTTGCAGTATCCTTCCCCTGGAGTGGGGTGGAAATGGAGGTTTTGCAATAGCCTTCCCCTGCCATGCCCACCAAGCCACGCCCACAGAACCGGTAGGGAAAGATTTTGGATTTCACCCCTGAGGTTGATTTATAGATAGTCATAACAACATTCTTTTTTCAGGGAGTCAAGGACATCTTGCCCTGCACCTGGATGGTCGGAACTGGAAAGCATCTCCAGTTGGGACGGTGCTTTGATTGGACCATGTGATGGACTTGTGGGTGCAGGGCAGTGGTGAAACTTTTAAAAAATTTACTACCGGTTCTGTGGGCGTGGCTTGGTAGGTGTGGCAGGGGAAGGATACTGCAAAATCTCCATTCCCGCCCCACTCCAGGAGAAGGAAAACTGCAAAATCCCCATTCCCTCCCCACTCCAGGGGAAGGATACTGCAAAATCCCCATTCCCTCCCCACTCCAGGGGAAAGGATATTGCAAAATCCCCATTCCCACCCCACTCCAGGGGAAAGGATACTGCAAAATCTCCATTCCCACCCCACTCCAGGGGAAGGATACTGCAAAATCTCCATTCCCTCCCCACTCCAGGGGAAAGGATACTGCAAAATCCCCATTCCCTCCCCACTCCAGGGGAAGGATATTGCAAAATCTCCATTCCCACCCCACTCCAGGGGAAGGATATTGCAAAATCTCCATTCCCACCCCACTCCAGGGGAACAGATACTGCAAAATTCCCATTCCCTCCCCACTCCAGGGGAACGGATACTGCAAAATCCCCATTCCCTTCCCACTCCAGGGGAACGGATACTGCAAAATCCCCATTCCCTCCCCACTCCAGGGGAAAGGATATTGCAAAGTCTCCATTCCCACCCTACTCTGGGGCCAGCCAGAGGTGGCATTTGCCGGTTCTCTGAACTACTCAAAATTTCCGCTACCGGTTCTCTCGAACCTGCTGGATTTCACCCCTGTGTGAGGGAAGGGTCTTGAATTGTCTTTTGGGTGGGGAAAACCTGGAAGCTTTCAGATTCGGGTTTTCCCAGATGTGCCAATAGGACATCTCTAATAAAATGCAACTTTGGGTAATTTCAAGCGTCGGATTCTTCTTTCGTCGGGGGTGTGTGTTACCTGGAATCCTGACATCTTGAACTCGGCAGGAATGAAGAGTAGCCTGACTAGGTGGCTCAGTGGCTAAGACGCTGAGCTTGTCGATCAGAAAGGTCGGCAGTTCGGCGGTTCGAATCCCTAGTACAGGTCTCCGGCATGAGCAGAGGGTTGGACTAGATGACCTCCAAGGTCCCTTCCAACTCCGTTACCGTTACCAGCAGCTGAACTCAAAAAGTCCCAAGCAAAATTGGAGCCCACCTTCTCTTCTGCTTTGGCAGCCATTCGCCACCAACACAGGGAAACACAGTTACAGTTAGTCCTCGACTTACGGCTATAATTGAGCCCAAAGTTTCTGTTGTTGAGCGAGGCATTTGCTAAATGAGCTTCGCCCCGTTTTATGACCTTTTTTTTCGCCACTGTTAAGTGAATCAATGCAGTTGATAATTTAGTAGCAATGATCGTCCAGGGTATCTGGCTTCCCCCCCAAATTGACTTGGCTTGTCAAAAGGTCGCAAAAAGAGAATCAAGTGACCTTGGGATGCAGCAACGGTCGTAAGTACGAAGCAGTTGCCAAGCGTCTGAATTTTGACCGCGTGATCCTGGGGATGCTGCAAAGGTCGTAACTGTGGAAAAAGAAGGTCATAAGTCATTTTTTTCCCAGTGCTGTTGTAACTTTGGGCAGTCGCTAAGTGAACTGCCGTAAGTCGAGGACTACCTGTAAATCCGCAATTTATGATCACAATGGAGCCCAACGTTTATATTGCTAAGCGTGGGACATTGCTTAGGTGAGTTTTGCCCCATTTCACAACCTTTCTCGCCACCGTTGTTAAGTGAAGCATGCCAGGTGTTCAGTTAGTCGCACGGTTGTTAAGTGAATCCGGCTTCCCCATTGACGTGGCTTGTCAGAAGGGTCGCAAAAGGGGAATCACGTGATCCAGGGACGATGCAACCGTCATAAATACGAGTCAATTGCCAAACATCTGGAATTTTGATCCCGCGACCATGGGGATGATAGGACGGTCGCAAGTGTGAAAAACAGCCCTAAGTCCAGAGCTGGGATTCACTTAACTTCCCTACCGGTTCGCAAATGTGAGCATGCGCGCTCGCTTCGTTCGGACATGCCTCCTCTCCCTTTGCACACAGCCTTATGTCTGGGCAGATGGGTGGAGCCTCATGCAGTGGCCGCTACCAATTCGCCCAAACCAGACAGAACCGGCTGAATCCCACCTCTGCCTAAGTCCCTTTTTTTCAGTGCCGTTGTAACGTCAAACGGTCATTTTCCTCCACGCCCAGGCGATCTTGTGGTATGAAGGCATCACTGGTGAGCTGGCAGTGCCCGCCGGTCCAGAACAGCCCCCGCGGTTGCCCCCTCCTGGCAACTACTTCTCCTTGGATCCCTCCGATTCGGGGAGGCTGCCCTGCAGGATCCGGATGGAAGCCGGCAAGCGGAAGAGGGCTACGGCAAAGGCGGCAAACAGGACCAAGTTGCCCAGCATGGTGGCGCCCAGAACGACGAAAGTACAGGTGAACATGGCTGGCGGGGTGTGGGCGCTCAGCCATGTTCGCCGAGAATTCATGTCGCCCAGGATGGCTTCCAGCTGGAAATGGGTGCCCACCACGGCACAGATGTGGAAGAGCTGGTGGCTGTGGCCTACAAATGGGTGAGGGGAAGGGGGAGAATAACAGAATAATAGAATTGGAAGGGACCTTGTAGGTCATCTAGTCCAGCCCCCCCCCTCCCCCCCCAACCCAAGCAGGAGACCCTACTCCATTTCTAGCAGTCCAGTCTCTTCTTGAAAGCTTCCAGTGATGAAGAGTGAGAAAAGGACACGGAGAGGACCGTGGAAGTCCTCTCCGGACTTTGGAAGGGACCTGTTGTGGCCTGTCGCCCGCCGGACACTCCAGCAGCCAAATCGGAGGAAGAGGAGGAGGCGTGGGAGTCGGGGGTCGGCATCAGGGCAACCTGAGAGCTCAGAGGGGGAAGAAGGAATGGAGTTGGCAGAGAGAGAGGCAGAGAGAGGCAGAGTCTGGGCCGTCGATCAGCCCTCAGATGGAGAGTCAACAGCCCACAGGTCTGGAGGTAGTTGATGAGGAAGAGGAGGAACAGCTGGGTCCAGTGCCTGACGTGCGGATACACAGAAGGCAGAGGAGAGGAGAGCAGTGGAAATCTATGGGCCGGTCCTGCTCAAGGAGGAGATCCTATACCAAGGGAACTTTAAGACTTGTGGACTCCAACTCCCAGAATTCCCTTGGGCCAATCACCGGGGGACGGTGAGTTCTAGTCCCGTTTTAGGCATGAAAGCCAGGTGTGTGACTTTGGGCCAATCACCGGGGGACGGTGAGTTCTAGTCTCATTTTAGGTATGAAAGCCAGGTGTGTGACTTTGGGCCAGTCACCAGGGGACGGTGAGTTCTAGTCTTGTTTTAGGCATGAAAGCCAGGTGTGTGACTTTGGGCCAATCACCGGGGGACAGTGAGTTCTAGTCCCATTTTAGGTATGAAAGCCAGGTGTGTGACTTTGGGCCAGTCACCAGGAGACTAGAAGTTCTAGTCCCGCCTTAGGCATGAAAGCCAATTGGGTGACTTTGGGCCAATCACCAGGAGACTGGAAGTTCTAGTCCCACCTCAGGCATGAAAGCCAATTGGGTGACTTTGGGCCAATCACCAGGAGATGGTGAGTTCTAGTCCCACCTCAGGCATGAAAGCCAATTGGGTGACTTTGGGCCAATCACCAGGAGACTGGAAGTTCTAGTCCCACCTCAGGCATGAAAGCCAATTGGGTGACTTTGGGCCAATCACCAGGAGACTGGAAGTTCTAGTCCCATCTCAGGCATGAAAGCCAATTGGGTGACTTTGGGCCAATCACCAGGAGTTGGTGAGTTCTAGTCCCACCTCAGGCATGAAAGCCAATTGGGTGACTTTGGGCCAATCACCAGGAGACTGGAAGTTCTAGTCCCACCTCAGGCATGAAAGCCAATTGGGTGACTTTGGGCCAATCACCAGGAGACTGGAAGTTCTAGTCCCACCTCAGGCATGAAAGCCAATTGGGTGACTTTGGGCCAATCACCAGGAGACTGGAAGTTCTAGTCCCACCTCAGGCATGAAAGCCAATTGGGTGACTTTGGGCCAATCACCAGGAGACTGGAAGTTCTAGTCCCACCTCAGGCATGAAAGCCAATTGGGTGACTTTGGGCCAATCACCAGGAGATGGTGAGTTCTAGTCTCACCTCAGGCATGAAAGCCAGGTGTGTGGCTTTGGGCCCGTCACTCTTTATCAGTCCAACCCACCTCACAGGTTTGTTGTTGTAGGGAAAATAGGAGGAGGAAGGTTTGTTGGACATGGTCGTCACCTTGAGTTACAGGTAGTCCTCGACTTACAACAGCTCATTTAGTGACCATTCAAAGTTACAACGGAACTGAAAAAAGAGACTTAGGATCCTTTCTCCCATTTCGCTGTAGCATCCCCATGTTGACATGATCAAAATTTGGCCAGTGACTCATATTTATGACGGTTGCAGTTTTGCAACCCGCTGACAAGCAAAGTCAATGGGGAAGCCAGATTCACTTAACAACCAGGTTACTAACTGAACAGCTGCTTGGGGGGCATTGATTCACTGAAAACTGTGGCAAGGAAGGTCGTAAAATGGGGCAAAACTCTCTTAACAACTGTCTCACTTAGCAACGGAAATGTTGGGCTCCATCGTGGTCGTAAGTCGAGGACTACCTCATTTGTAAAAATAATGTATGTTGGATAGTAACAAACAAAGCCATCCATTATGCGTTTTATAAACACACATCCTCACTTACCGATGAAATCGAAGCGACCGGGAGCCAGCCGTTCCGGGAGATGCGACGCGAAGAGGAAGCCGGTAAGCAGGGCAAAGAAAAGGTGGTAGAAATAACTGGCCACGGAGTCGTTCCATGTACAATCGTCTCCAAAACAGAACCAAAGCTGGAAGGAAAGGAGACCACCATGAATTGGCCCTGAAAAGAGGAATCAGGGTACAGCAGGGCCCATCTTCCCCAGCCGCCCAAACCATGGATGATGAGACCAGCACAGTCCTGCTTAATGACAAGATGGGAGTCGCCTTAAGTCGCTTGCAGTTGATGTAAATTTATTCTCAATTGCCAAAACTCTTTACAGAACGACCGATTCCGTATTTCTGTAGTAGGACGTGACCACCTACTCATCTTTAAATATTATTTACATAAATAAATCTTTAACCGTAGTATTTATTCTCCAGAACCACATCAACATTTCCTTCTAATTTGAAACCAGAATGGAGCTCTGCCTGGGCAAGACCAAATTACAGGTAGTCCTCGTCTTACAACGGTTTATTTAGTGACCGTTGAAAGTTTTGTAACTTTTACAACATTGCAATATTTTTACAACGCCACTGAAAAAAGTGATTTATGACCCATTACAACCTGTGATAGCATCTCTATGATTATCTAATCAAAACTCAGATGCTTGGCAACCAGTTCATACTTATGACGGTCGCAGTGTCCCAAAATCACGTGAATCCCCTTTTGTGACCTTCTCGCGAACAAAGTCAACGGGGAAGCCAGATTCACTTAATAACCGGGTTGCTAACCTAAATACACCTGCAGTGATTCACTTAACAAACGCGGCAAGAAAGCTCGTAACGTGGGTCAAAAATCGTTTAACAAATGTCTCACTTAACCACAGAGATTTTGGGCTCGATTGTGGTCGTAAGTCGAGGACTACCTGGGTAAATCTCCCTTAATAGCCTGATAATGTCAGGAGGAGCCCTTTGATGCAGCCATCGTACAGCTGAGGGCTCAGCGTCCTCTTATCTAGCCATTCCCCAGGCAGCATCTCTTCCCCTCCGAATCTTCCAAGGTCAGCTCCAATGGTAGGATTCAGCGTTCGTGCCGGTTCGGGCGAACCGATAGTTAAATTGCTGGCTGGCTCCGCCCCTCCCCTCCCTGCCCCTTCCAGGAGTCCCCACACACCCCATTTTGGCTCCCAGGTAAGTGCAGAGATGCCTACTAGGCCAGTGGTGAAATTCAATTTTTTTTACTACCGGTTCTGTGGGTGTGGCTTGGTGGGCATGGCAGGGGAAGGATACTGCACAATCCCCATTCCCACCCCAGGGAAAGAATACTGCAAAATCCCCATTCCCTCCCCACTCCAGGGTAAGGATATGGCAAAATCCCCATTCCCTCCCCACTCCAGGGGAAGGATACTGCAAAACCCCCATTCCCACCCCACTCCAGGGGGAGGATACTGCAAAACCCCCATTCCCACCCCACTCCAGGGGAAGGATACTGCAAAACCCACATTCCCACCCCACTCCAGGGGGAGGATACTGCAAAATCCCCATTCCATCCCCACTCCTGGGGGAAAGATACTGCAAAATCCCCATCCCCACCCCACTCCAGGGGGAGGATACTGCAAATCCCCCATTCCCACCCCACTCCAGGGGAAGGATACTGCAAAACCCCCATTCCCACCCCACTCCAGGGGGAGGATACTGCAAAACCCCCATTCCCACCCCACTCCAGGGGAAGGATACTGCAAAACCCACATTCCCACCCCACTCCAGGGGAAGGATACTGCAAAACCCACATTCCATCCCCACTCCTGGGGGAAAGATACTGCAAAATCCCCATCCCCACCCCACTCCAGGGGGAGGATACTGCAAATCCCCCATTCCCACCCCACTCCAGGGGAAGGATACTGCAAAATCCCCATTCCATCCCCACTCCTGGGGGAAGTATGGCCACGGCCATCAAGCCAGTCATTCTCAACATTTCCAGAGATGTCCCCCAGCTCGGCAGTGTGGACTAACCAACAGTTGATCCGTCTGATAGGCCCCACAGCCCTGCCCGGCGTCGCCTTCTCCCCTCCCTCTGGCGCCTACCCTGAAGAAGAGCGGGATGTTGTCGAAGAAGAACGGGTAGACGAAGGCAGCCGTCCGAGCGGTCTTGCTCCAGCGGGGCCACTCCAGCTCCAGGAACCTAGAGAGCGAGGAGGAGGAAGAGGGAGAAGAGAAGGAAGAGGAGGAGAAGAGGAGGAGAAGTAGCAGGAGGAGCAGGAGAGGAAGAAGAGGAAGAGAAGGAACAGGAGGAACAAGAAGAGCAGGAGGAGGGGAAGGAGGGAGAAGGGCAGGAGGAGAAGGAGAAGAGGAAGAAGAGGAGGAGTTGGGGAAGGAGGAGGAGAAGAAAAGAGGAGGAGAAGAAGAATGAGCAGGAGAAGAAGAAGAAGAAGAAGAAGAAGAAGAAGAAGAAGAAGAAGAAGAAGAAGAAGAAGAAGAAGAAGAAGAAGAAGAAGAAGAAGAAGAAGAAGAAGAAGAAGAAGAAGAAGAAATGCCCTGACAGTGAGAACAATTCACCAGTGGAACTGCTTGCCACCAGAAGTTGTGGATGCTCCATCGCTGGAGGTTTTTAAGAAGAGACCGGATAGCCATTTGTCTGAAATGGTACGGGGTCTCCTGCTTGAGCGGAGCGGGGTTGGACTAGAAGACCTCCAAGGTCCCTTCCAACTCTGTTATTCTGAAATACCTACCGAGAATAGCAAGAAAGGCTGGTGCAGATAAAAGAATTTAGGGCCGCCATGGGGACAAAGCAGTGGTGCCCCAGGCTGTTGACCCAACGATCCGGCATCGCGTAGGCGCCATATGTGAATGCACAGCCTGAAACACACACAAGGACACGGTTAGGAGGCCGGCCTCTTTGCTAAGGCTTTGCAATGCTTCGCAGTGGATTCCCTGTCCCATGGGGCAAAAACAGAGTTCTCAAGCCCATCTCCAGGCTGCGCTGCATTTCATAGTTGTGAGTGCAAAATCAGAGCAGTTAAGGATGGTGTGATTGAGTATATAACTGTGCATTTCATTCACAGCAGTGTTTTCCCAGTCTTGGCCCTTTAAAAATGGGTGGACTTCAACTCCCAGAATTCCTCAGCCTGTATGGCTGGCTGGGGAATTCTGGGAGTTGAAGTCATCCCAACTTAAAGCACGCTGCCTGGGGAATTCTGGGAGTTGAAGTCTTAAAGCACGCTGTCTGGGGAATTCTGGGAGTTGAAGTCTTAAAGCACGCTGTCTGGGGAATTCTGGGAGTTGAAGTCTTAAAGCACGCGGCCTGGGGAATTCTGGGAGTTGAAGTCATCCCAACTTAAAGCACGCTGTCTGGGGAATTCTGGGAGTTGAAGTCTTAAAGCACGCTGTCTGGGGAATTCTGGGAGTTGAAGTCTTAAAGCACGCGGCCTGGGGAATTCTGGGAGTTGAAGTCATCCCAACTTAAAGCACGCTGTCTGGGGAATTCTGGGAGTTGAAGTCTTAAAGCACGCTGCCTGGGGAATTCTGGGAGTTGAAGTCTTAAAGCACGCTGTCTGGGGAATTCTGGGAGTTGAAGTCTTAAAGCACGCGGCCTGGGGAATTCTGGGAGTTGAAGTCATCCCAACTTAAAGCACGCTGTCTGGGGAATTCTGGGAGTTGAAGTCTTAAAGCACGCGGCCTGGGGAATTCTGGGAGTTGAAGTCATCCCAACTTAAAGCACGCTGTCTGGGGAATTCTGGGAGTTGAAGTCTTAAAGCACGCGGCCTGGGGAATTCTGGGAGTTGAAGTCTTAAAGCACGCGGCCTGAGGAATTCTGGGAGTTGAAGTCTTAAAGCACACGGCCTGGGGAATTCTGGGAGTTGAAGTCGTAAAGCACGCGGCCTGGGGAATTCTGGGAGTTGAAGTCTTAAAGCACGCGGCCTGGGGAATTCTGGGAGTTGAAGTCGTAAAGCACGCGGCCTGGGGAAATCTGGGAGTTGAAGTCTTAAAGCACGCGGCCTGGGGAATTCTGGGAGTTGAAGTCTTAAAGCACACGGCCTGGGGAATTCTGGGAGTTGAAGTCATAAAGCACGCGGCCTGGGGAATTCTGGGAGTTGAAGTCTTAAAGCACGCGGTCTGAGGAATTCTGGGAGTTGAAGTCGTAAAGCACGCTGCCTGGGGAATTCTGGGAGTTGAAGTCTTAAAGCACGCTGCCTGGGGAATTCTGGGAGTTGAAGTCTTAAAGCACGCGGTCTGAGGAATTCTGGGAGTTGAAGTCTTAAAGCACGCGGTCTGAGGAATTCTGGGAGTTGAAGTCTTAAAGCACGCTGCCTGGGGAATTCTGGGAGTTGAAGTCTTAAAGCACGCTGTCTGGGGAATTCTGGGAGTTGAAGTCTTAAAGCACGCGGCCTGGGGAATTCTGGGAGTTGAAGTCATCCCAACTTAAAGCACGCTGTCTGGGGAATTCTGGGAGTTGAAGTCTTAAAGCACGCTGCCTGGGGAATTCTGGGAGTTGAAGTCTTAAAGCACGCTGTCTGGGGAATTCTGGGAGTTGAAGTCTTAAAGCACGCGGCCTGGGGAATTCTGGGAGTTGAAGTCATCCCAACTTAAAGCACGCTGTCTGGGGAATTCTGGGAGTTGAAGTCTTAAAGCACGCGGCCTGGGGAATTCTGGGAGTTGAAGTCTTAAAGCACGCGGCCTGGGGAATTCTGGGAGTTGAAGTCATCCCAACTTAAAGCACGCTGTCTGGGGAATTCTGGGAGTTGAAGTCTTAAAGCACGCGGCCTGGGGAATTCTGGGAGTTGAAGTCTTAAAGCACGCGGCCTGAGGAATTCTGGGAGTTGAAGTCTTAAAGCACACGGCCTGGGGAATTCTGGGAGTTGAAGTCGTAAAGCACGCGGCCTGGGGAATTCTGGGAGTTGAAGTCTTAAAGCACGCGGCCTGGGGAATTCTGGGAGTTGAAGTCGTAAAGCACGCGGCCTGGGGAAATCTGGGAGTTGAAGTCTTAAAGCACGCGGCCTGGGGAATTCTGGGAGTTGAAGTCTTAAAGCACACGGCCTGGGGAATTCTGGGAGTTGAAGGCATAAAGCACGCGGCCTGGGGAATTCTGGGAGTTGAAGTCTTAAAGCACGCGGTCTGAGGAATTCTGGGAGTTGAAGTCGTAAAGCACGCTGCCTGGGGAATTCTGGGAGTTGAAGTCTTAAAGCATGCTGCCTGGGGAATTCTGGGAGTTGAAGTCTTAAAGCACATGGCCTGGGGAATTCTGGGAGTTGAAGTCGTAAAGCACGCGGCCTGGGGAATTCTGGGAGTTGAAGTCTTAAAGCACGCGGTCTGAGGAATTCTGGGAGTTGAAGTCTTAAAGCACGCTGTCTGGGAAATTCTGGGAGTTGAAGTCTTAAAGCATGCGGCCTGGGGAATTCTGGGAGTTGAAGTCTTAAAGCACACGGCCTGGGGAATTCTGGGAGTTGAAGTCGTAAAGCACGCGGCCTGGGGAATTCTGGGAGTTGAAGTCTTAAAGCACGTGGCCTGGGGAATTCTGGGAGTTGAAGTCATAAAGCACGCGGCCTGGGGAATTCTGGGAGTTGAGGTCTTAAAGCATGCTGCCTGGGGAATTCTGGGAGCTGAAGTCTTAAAGCACGCTGACTGGGGAATTCTGGGAGTTGAAGTCTTAAAGCACACGGCCTGGGGAATTCTGGGAGTTGAAGTCGTAAAGCACGCTGCCTGGGGAATTCTGGGAGTTGAAGTCTTAAAGCACGCTGCCTGGGGAATTCTGGGAGTTGAAGTCTTAAAGCACGCTGCCTGGGGAATTCTGGGAGTTGAAGTCTTAAAGCACGCTGCCTGGGGAATTCTGGGAGTTGAAGTCTTAAAGCACGCGGTCTGAGGAATTCTGGGAGTTGAAGTCTTAAAGCACACGGCCTGGGGAATTCTGGGAGTTGAAGTCTTAAAGCACGCGGCCTGGGGAATTCTGGGAGTTGAAGTCTTAAAGCACGCTGCCTGGGGAATTCTGGGAGTTGAAATCTTAAAGCATGCTGCCTGGGGAATTCTGGGATTTGAAGTCTTAAAGCACGCGGCCTGGGGAATTCTGGGAGTTGAAGTCTTAAAGCACGCGGCCTGGGGAATTCTGGGAGTTGAAGTCATAAAGCACGCGGCCTGGGGAATTCTGGGAGTTGAGGTCTTAAAGCACGCTGCCTGGGGAATTCTGGGAGCTGAAATCTTAAAGCACGCTGACTGGGGAATTCTGGGAGCTGAAGTCATAAAGCACGCAGCCTGGGGAATTCTGGGAGCTGAAGTCTTAAAGCACGCTGCCTGGGGAATTCTGGGAGCTGAAGTCTTAAAGCACGCTGACTGGGGAATTCTGGGAGTTGAAGTCATAAAGCACGCAGCCTGGGGAATTCTGGGAGTTGAGGTCTTAAAGCACGCTGCCTGGGGAATTCTGGGAGCTGAAATCTTAAAGCACGCTGACTGGGGAATTCTGGGAGTTGAAGTCATAAAGCACGCTGCCTGGGGAATTCTGGGAGTTGAAGTCTTAAAGCACGCTGCCTGGGGAATTCTGGGAGTTGAAGTCTTAAAGCACGCTGCCTGGGGAATTCTGGGAGTTGAAGTCTTAAAGCACGCGGTCTGAGGAATTCTGGGAGTTGAAGTCTTAAAGCACACGGCCTGGGGAATTCTGGGAGTTGAAGTCTTAAAGCACGCGGCCTGGGGAATTCTGGGAGTTGAAGTCTTAAAGCACGCTGCCTGGGGAATTCTGGGAGTTGAAATCTTAAAGCATGCTGCCTGGGGAATTCTGGGAGTTGAAGTCTTAAAGCACGCGGCCTGGGGAATTCTGGGAGTTGAAGTCTTAAAGCACGCGGCCTGGGGAATTCTGGGAGTTGAAGTCTTAAAGCACGCTGCCTGGGGAATTCTGGGAGTTGAAATCTTAAAGCATGCTGCCTGGGGAATTCTGGGATTTGAAGTCTTAAAGCATGCTGCCTGGGGAATTCTGGGAGTTGAAGTCTTAAAGCACGCGGCCTGGGGAATTCTGGGAGTTGAAGTCTTAAAGCACGCGGCCTGGGGAATTCTGGGAGTTGAGGTCTTAAAGCACGCTGACTGGGGAATTCTGGGAGCTGAAATCTTAAAGCACGCTGACTGGGGAATTCTGGGAGTTGAAGTCATAAAGCACGCAGCCTGGGGAATTCTGGGAGCTGAAGTCTTAAAGCACGCGGCCTGGGGAATTCTGGGAGTTGAAGTCTTAAAGCACGCGGCCTGGGGAATTCTGGGAGTTGAAGTCTTAAAGCATGCTGCCTGGGGAATTCTGGGAGTTGAAGTCTTAAAGCACGCGGCCTGGGGAATTCTAGGAGTTGAAGTCTTAAAGCACGCGGCCTGGGGAATTCTGGGAGTTGAAGTCATAAAGCATGCTGCCTGGGAAATTCTGGGAGTTGAAGTCTTAAAGCATGCTGCCTGGGGAATTCTGGGAGTTGAAGTCTTAAAGCATGCTGCCTGGGGAATTCTGGGAGTTGAAGTCTTAAAGCATGCTGCCTGGGGAATTCTGGGAGTTGAAGTCTTAAAGCACGCGGCCTGGGGAATTCTGGGAGTTGAAGTCTTAAAGCACGCGGCCTGGGGAATTCTGGGAGTTGAAGTCATAAAGCACGCGGCCTGGGGAATTCTGGGAGCTGAAATCTTAAAGCACGCTGACTGGGGAATTCTGGGAGTTGAAGTCATAAAGCACGCAGCCTGGGGAATTCTGGGAGCTGAAGTCTTAAAGCACGCGGCCTGGGGAATTCTGGGAGTTGAAGTCTTAAAGCACGCGGCCTGGGGAATTCTGGGAGTTGAAGTCTTAAAGCATGCTGCCTGGGGAATTCTGGGAGTTGAAGTCTTAAAGCACGCGGCCTGGGGAATTCTAGGAGTTGAAGTCTTAAAGCACGCGGCCTGGGGAATTCTGGGAGTTGAAGTCATAAAGCATGCTGCCTGGGAAATTCTGGGAGTTGAAGTCTTAAAGCATGCTGCCTGGGGAATTCTGGGAGTTGAAGTCTTAAAGCATGCTGCCTGGGGAATTCTGGGAGTTGAAGTCTTAAAGCATGCTGCCTGGGGAATTCTGGGAGTTGAAGTCTTAAAGCACGCGGCCTGGGGAATTCTGGGAGTTGAAGTCTTAAAGCACGCGGCCTGGGGAATTCTGGGAGTTGAAGTCATAAAGCACGCGGCCTGGGGAATTCTGGGAGTTGAGGTCTTAAAGCACGCTGACTGGGGAATTCTGGGAGCTGAAATCTTAAAGCACGCTGACTGGGGAATTCTGGGAGTTGAAGTCATAAAGCACGCAGCCTGGGGAATTCTGGGAGCTGAAGTCTTAAAGCACGCTGCCTGGGGAATTCTGGGAGCTGAAGTCTTAAAGCACGCTGACTGGGGAATTCTGGGAGTTGAAGTCATAAAGCACGCAGCCTGGGGAATTCTGGGAGTTGAAGTCATAAAGCACGTGGCCTGGGGAATTCTGGGAGTTGAAGTCATAAAGCACGCGGCCTGGGGAATTCTGGGAGTTGAAGTCATAAAGCACGCGGCCTGGGGAATTCTGGGAGCTGAAGTCTTAAAGCACGCAGCCTGGGGAATTCTGGGAGTTGAAGTCTTAAAGCACACGGCCTGGGGAATTCTGGGAGTTGAAGTCTTAAAGCACGCGGCCTGGGGAATTCTGGGAGTTGAAGTCTTAAAGCACGCGGCCTGGGGAATTCTGGGAGCTGAAGTCTTAAAGCACGCAGCCTGGGGAATTCTGGGAGTTGAAGTCTTAAAGCACACGGCCTGGGGAATTCTGGGAGTTGAAGTCGTAAAGCACGCGGCCTGGGGAATTCTGGGAGTTGAAGTCTTAAAGCACGCGGCCTGGGGAATTCTGGGAGTTGAAGTCATAAAGCACGCGGCCTGGGGAATTCTGGGAGCTGAAGTCTTAAAGCACATGGCCTGGGGAATTCTGGGAGTTGAGAAACTCTGGCTCATTCTCTTCCCCAACCTTTATTTTATTTATTTATTTATTTGTCAAGCATGTATAAGATAACAGATATAAGTATAAACACGATTATGAATACGGGAAATAGATACGGATAAATGGGGACCATAGGACAGGGACGGTAGGCACGCTGGTGCGCTTATGCACGCCCCTGGCACCTTCTGTTCTGTCCCCAACCACACGCACACACACCAACAGACGTTCAAGAGTGAAAGACCAAACCAGCCAGCAAAATCCTTTTCCTTATGATAACGGAACTTGGCAACAACCTAGTGGCTGCCTGCCAAGAGTTTATTACTTACGAAGAGGGGAGATAACTTCTCCCCACTCCTGGTACATCAAAAGAAACAGCTCAATAATTACGGAGTCAATCAAGTCCAGAGATAATCTAGCA
Organism: Arizona elegans; assembly: GCA_022577455.1. Taxonomy (NCBI): domain Eukaryota; kingdom Metazoa; phylum Chordata; class Lepidosauria; order Squamata; family Colubridae; genus Arizona; species Arizona elegans. Next base: position 3,630,677 of record JAKOOJ010000027.1, on the reverse strand, counting down.
AAGTCTATAGCCAAAAGTCCGGAAATGCAGAATGGCGTGGAAGCTTTCAGCTTTTTTCGTCACAAGGTTTGACTGGCCACCACACTCCCTTTTATATCCTGTGGGGTGTGGTCCAGTGACTCAGCCTAATCTCGGGCACACCTTTTCTTCTGTTGCGCGCACTTATCTCTGTGACGCTGGCGTGGCTCCAGCCAAGACTCATTACCCTCATCACTGTCCATCTGTGGCTGCGTGGACGTGCTTGGCCCCGGCCCTATCTCTTGCCCTTCGGCGGACACTGAAGGCATTGCCAGAGAGGAGGGTCCTGGAGAGGGAGGCCTTGCCAACTCCTCTCCTTCACTCTCGGAGTCCTCTCCTGCTGATGACACAGGCTCAGGTAACGGTGCCACAACACTTTCCAAGAAACTTTGAGGCTGCAGTCTCCAGAATCATCATCATCATCTTTTAATGACCCCATAATCCCTTGTAGGGGGTGGAGTCTCCACAACTAAATGGAGCTAGCGCAGTGTTTAATGGCCGGATGCCCTTCCCGTCACCAGTGTGGAGTTAAATATTCAGCAGATATATTCTCATTGTGCCCAGAGCAGTGGTGAAATGTAAAATTTGTTACTACCGGTTCTGTGGGCGTGGCTTGGTGGGGGTGGGGGGGGTGTAAAAATTACTGAGTGGGCGTGGCCCACTTTTTTTTTTTTTTACTTTTAAAACCATTTTTTCTACAACCTCTTCGGCCGAAGAGGTTGTTAAAAAATGCTTTTAAAAGCCTCTGACGATCCCAGCTGACTTGCCTGATCAACAGAGGCTTTTTCTTCTTTTTTTTTTAAGCCTCTGATGATCCTAGCCCAGTTGCCTGATCGGCAGAGGCTTTTTTTTTTTTTCTTTTAAAAACATTTTTTTCTACAACCTCTTTGGCCGAAGAGGTTGTAGAAAAAACCCTTTTAAATGCCTCTGACGATCCCAGCTGAGCCGCGTGATCATCAGAGGCTTTTTTTTTTATTTTTTTTTTTTAAAAGCATTTTTTCGGCCGAAGAGGTTGTAAAAAAAATACTTTTAAAAATTAAAAAAAAGCCTCTGAAGATTGTGCTGGGCATGAGGGTGGGGGAAGGGGCAGGGATTTTTGCTACCGGTTCTCCGAACCACCCGCCGCCATCGCTACCAGATCGGGCGATCCAGTCCGAACCGCGAGCATTTCACCCCTGGCCCAGAGAGAGAAATATCTGCCTCTACCTAGGATCGAACTCACAGCCTCCTGATTGTGAGGCGAGAGATCCCCCTCTAGGCCACCCCACCACTCAGCTCCAAGCTTCCAGAACGCCCCAGCAAACTCGGCATTTGGTCGGCTGAGGATTTGGGGAATTGTAGCGCCAACCCTCGGAAAGGTGAGATAGGTCAGCCTTAAAACCCCCACGAGCGCCTTACCCAAACTATAGAGGCTGAGGGCATTGTAGTCCAAGAAGTAGCAGATGTGCCGCGCGTGGGTGGACATGGTGCTGAAGGTGTGGGCGCAGCTGGACGCAAAGGGATAGAGGCAGACCAGAGCCATGTAGGCCAGGAATGGCCAGCTGTAGGTGTCGCTCCAGAAGTCCAGGCGATAGGAGAGCATCACAAATCGCCATAAGAAATACCTGTAAAGGTGAGAAAGACTATCACCCAGTAGTGAAATGTAAAATTTGTTACTACAGGTTCTGCGGGCGTGACTTGGTTGATGGTGCAGGTAATATGACTGAGTGGGTGTGGCCAACTTTTTTTTTTTTTTACTTTTAAAACCATTTTTCTACAACCTCTTTGGCTGAAGAGGTTGTTAAAAAAATGCTTTTAAAGCCTCTGACGATCCCAGACGACTTGCCTGATCGGCAGAGGCTTTTTCTTTTTTTTTTTAAGCCTCTGACGATCCCAGCTGACTTGCCTGATCGGCAGAGGCTTTTTCTTTTTTTTTAAGCCTGTGACGATCGCAGCTGACTTGCCTGATCGGCAGAGCTTTTTCTTTTTTTTTTAAGCCTCTGACAATCCCAGCTGACTTGCCTGATCGGCAGAGGCTTTTTCTTTTTCTTTTTTAAGCCTCTGACGATCCTAGCTGACTTGCCTAATCGGCAGAGGGTTTTTCTTTTTTTTTAAGCCTCTGACGATCCTAGATGACTTGCCTGATCGGCAGAGGCTTTGTTTTTACTTTTAAAAACATTTTTTCTATAACCTCTTTGGCTGAAGAGGTTGTAGAAAAAATGCTTTTAAAAATAAAAAAAAGCCTCTGATGATTGCGTGGCTCAGCTGAGTAATGCGGGGAGGGGGGGGCAGAGATTTTTGCTACCAGTTCTCCGAACCACCCGCAGCCATCGCTACCGGATCGGGCGATCCGATCCGAACCGGGAGCATTTCACCCCTGGTATCACCCCTGTGACCCCCTTCGGCCACTGAACTGACCCATCAAACAATGCAGACAACCTGGGAATGAAAATTCATTCATCCAGGCCAAAAGTACAAGGAGTCCTCGATTTACAACGATTCGCTTAGTGACCATTCGAAGTTACGAACGGCACTGAAAAGAAGTGACTTATGACCCTTTTTCACACTTACGACCATCCCAGCATCTCCCATGGCAACTGGCAACTGATTCATACTTATGATGGTCACAGTATCCTGGGGTCACGTCAGTGGTGGGATTCAGCTGGTTCTGGCCAGTTCGGGCGAATTGATAGCAGCGACTACAGTAGGCCACGCCCCACGCATGCGCGGAAGTTGCATGCCCGAGCAAACAGCATGCGTGGAAAGCCGAGAATGCGCGGAAGCACACGCGCGCACTCACATTTGCAAACCGGTAGGGAAGATAAGTGAATCCCACCTCTGGGTCATGTGATCCCCTTTTCTGACCAGCAACATCAACGGGGAAGCTCAATTCACTTAACGACCATGTGACTGATTTAACAACTGCAGTGATTCACTGAACAAATGTGGGTAGAAAAGTCGTAAAAATGGGCCAAAACTCACTTAACACACGCCGCACTGAGCAACATAAATTTTGAACTCAATTGCGGCGGTAAGTCGAGGACTACCCCTATCTCAAAAAGTTAAATCGTGGCCACTAGGCCAAAGTTTATTAAGACGGAGACGTTTCGTTACTCGTCGAAGTCACTTCTTCAGTCAAAATGAAATTTTTGGGTAAGCAGAGAATCAGAGTCTCGTGGGAATGAACCAACCCTCGGCAACGACAATTGACAATTCAATTCTGAGTCACACCAACGACCAGTGGTGGGATTCAAATAAATTAACAACTGGTTCTCTGCCCTAATGACAGGCTGGGTGGGCGTGGCCATGGTGGGCGTGGTCAGAGGGTGTGACGGGCAGCACTCTGCCTCCTGCACTCCCCTGGGAGCAAAAACGGACCACGGGGGATACTGGCCCCCTGTGCCCCATTTTGGGCCTAGTAGGCCTCCCTGCAGCCTCCTGGAAGCAAAAACGAGCTGTGGAGGACCCGTTTTCCACATCCCCGGGCTCCACGCGCTCCCTGCATTTACCTGGATCCAAAACGGGCCACATGGGGACTCCTGGGAGGGGCGGGGCCAACCGGTTGTTGGAACTACCGGTTCATCGAACCGGACATAAAATTAACATCCAGTTCGCTCGAATTGTCCGAACTGGCTGAATCCCACCTCTGCCAACGATTTTCTAACTCTCTGCCTACCCGAAATTTCCTTTCGACTGAAGAAGGTACTTGGATGAGGAAACGCCTGGATTTTGATCCCGTGCAATGGTTGTAAGTGTGAAAATTGGTCACTTTTTTCCAGAGCTGTACCATTGTAAACGAATGTTGTAAGTCAAGGATTAGCTGTAATTCCTCCAGGGAGACAACCACCCGAGCAGTGTTGCGATTGGACAAAAAGAAGAAGAGAGGAACAGGACACAAGAGAAAGAGCAGGCACCAACCAAACTCCAAATTGTGGCTACAATCCACGGACTTACCACGTTGGAAGGAAGTGAGTCCAAATATTGACGGTTTCGTTGTTCAGTTGGAAGGAGCTGAGGACACAATCCAAGGCAGAACTTTTGGGGTGTCGGTACCCCGACATGATACCTTCTTCCCAGAAAACCTACAAGATAAAAAGCGAGGGATCCAAAAATGTTAGGATTACAACCCCCATGCTTCTGGGAACCCTGAAATCTCAGTGGAGGAGGTTCAACAGTCCTCAAATTTAACAGACTAACAGAAGAGTTAGGAGGGACCTTGGAGGTCTTCTAGTCCAACCCCCTCCTCAAGGAGGAGATTCTTCTCCTTTTCCTTCTCCTCCTCCGAATAATAATAACAATAAGTTGTGAGGGACCTTGGAGGTCTTCTAGTCCAATGCCTGCTCAAGCAGGAGACCCTTGTCTCCCCCTCCTCCTCCTCAACCACAACCACAAGCAAGATGGTTGTGAAATGACCGGTTCCCCAATTTGTAACCTTTTCCTGCCACCGTTGTTAAGTGAATCACTGCGGTTTTGAAGGGAATGTCCATGGAGAGTCTCAACCATCCATGGTTGTCCAGAAAACGCCCACTATAGAAAAATGGCTGCAGAAGCTGATGGCATTGGCTGAAATGGCACAAAACGCACTACCTTGATCGAAGAAAAGAAGATAAAAGTATTTTTGTTCCCGCATGGAAACCGCTCCTGAACGTCATACTTGATGTGGGAAAGAATGAAACGTTGACATTGGGGGTTTACAGATTAGATTGATAGATTTTTTATAAAAATGACTTGTTCATACTATTATGGGAAAGCAAAAAGCTGTGATTTGATGCTAATCAGTGGTGGGGTTTCACATAATTTCAATTTTTTTTACTACCGATTCTGTGGGTGTGGCTTGGTGGGCGTGGCATGGCATGGTTTGGTGGGCATGGCAGGGGAAGGATACTGTAAAATCCCCATTTCCTCCCAATCAGCTGGGACTTGGGAGGCAGAGAATAGATGGGGGCGGGGCCAGTCAGAATTTTTACTACCGGTTCTCCGAACTACTCAAAATTTCCCCTACCGGTTCTCCAGAACTGGTCAGAACCTGCTGAAACCCACCTCTGACCGGTACGTTACATACCAGAAATGTTAACGTGCCGGTGCCATCTGCATACACACGCCTTCCACGCATGTGTTTGCTCATGCGCATGGCTTGCACGCATTCACGCGGCTTAGAAAATGTGGCTAAATAGGACGGCATAGCGCTGGGACAGGTGGGCGGGATGGGTCCACCCACAGGTTGCCACTACCGGTTCGCTGAACCAGTTCAAACTGGCTGAATACCACCGCTGATGTTAATGCAGGGATGAAATGCTACAGGTTCGGGCCAGTTCGCCCAAACTGGTAGTAAAAAATGTAAAAAAAAACACGTTCCAATGATCAGCTGAGCAATGTGTGATCGTTGGAACTTTTTTTTTTTTTTTTTACTTTTTAGCATTTTTTTTTACTACCGGTTCTCCGGAAGTAAAAGCTAGCACAAAAACGGGAGTCGCGCGCACATGGACAAGGGGCAAGGGAAGCGCGGGGGTCCAAGCATTAATGCGGGGGTCACGTGTGCATGTAGGGGGGCAGGGCCTGTGGCGGGGCATTGCATTATGGGTGTCGGCACGCGTCTGCACGCTGTCACACGCACGCGCGCACTTTCGGCACCCGAGGAGAAAGGCCCACCCACGATCTCCGCTACCAATTCGCCCGAACCAGTACGAACCGGCTGAATATCTCGACTGCTCTGAAGTCCCTTCCAGTCCTGTCATTCCTTCCTGAATCCTGAGGGCAGGACCAGAAGTAACAGGTGGAAGATCATTAAAGAGAGAAGCAACCTCAGATGAAGGAGAAACTTCCTAACAATGAGAACAATTAACCCGCGGAACAGCTTGCCACCAGAAACCGTGGGTGCTCGATCACAGGGAAGTTCTTAAGAAGAGATTGCGCAGCCAACGTGTCTGGAATGGTGTAATCCATGTCTCTTGTTGTTGTGGCCCAACAGCGGCCTGTGCAGCTAGTAGCTGATTCCGACAACGAGCAGACTGGTGTGGTGCTGCGCCAGCAGCCTGTGCAGCTGGCCCTCGAGTCGGACGGTGAGGAGGCTGGAGAAGAGGTGGTGCCAGAGGCGCGGATTCAGCCAGGGCCTTCAGAACCTCCAGAAGCTCCCATAAGTGAAGAGGAAGAAGAGGAGGAGCCTCTTCTCGATGCACGGGCGCGCAGAGCTGCCAAAAGGCAGGAGTGGCTCCTCAGGAGGAGGTCTCCTCGAGAGTAAGGCTTGGGGCTAACTGGCCACTCCCCTAGCCTATTTAAGGAAGGAGGACGACTGAGGCAATTTGCAGGGAACAACTTCGTTCACATTCCTGCGCGTCTTGATTTGGCTCTTGTTTCTCTCATCAGTTTTCCTGCAAATTGCTTCTGGGCTTTCTGCCAACCCTAGTAAAGATTACGATTATTTATTCTTTGGATTCTTGTAGGCTGTTAAGAAAGTTAATTAACAGCCTTTGTTTGAAAAAAGACTGATTTAATTTAGTAAACTAAAGTTTGTACAGACTTTGTGTGTGCTGCGTTCATTGGGGTCCGTAGCTGGGGCAGAACAGCAGTTTGAGCAGGGACTAGATGACCTCCCAGGTCCCTTCCGACACTGTTATTCTGTATTCTGAGTTTACTCACCGGAGGTACTTGATGGATCCTGAAGATTTGAGGCAACTTGATGGTTAACATTTCTGGGGACGGAGGCAGAATTCGTCTTAAAAGTATATACATATATACGTATCCCCAGAATAATTTCCCCTCAGGAGATGCACGTTTGGTGGTCCTTGGTGGTTGGTCCCCACCTTCTCTGGGACAGGACATGATAGGTTCAGCATTGGCGATCTGGTTCGGTTCCATCATGGGAAGTCAACTCTGCCACTGGATTAAAAACGACAACTGCTTTGGTACGCCCAGAAGTTACCACTTAACCCAACACAGTGGAGAATCGTCAACAACAACAAGGAAAAAGTGATTGAAGAATCCCTTGCCAAGCTTGATTGGGTGCTATCCCAAGTATTAAGGTGTCTTTTCTCTAATTCAGGGTTTCTCCATCTTCTTGTGGATTTTAAAACGGGTGGACTTCAACTCCCACAATTCCTCAGCCGGCAGGGGAATTCTGGGAATTGAAGTCCACCTGTCTTCAAGTTGCCAAGGTTGAGAAATACAGCTAAATAAAAGACTAAAATAAAAGTCGTTAAATCATTCTCTCTCTCTCTCTCTCCCTCCCTCCCCCTCTCTGTCTCCCCCCTCTCCCTTCCCCCTCTCTCTCCCCCTTTCTCCCACTCCCACTCTCCCTTTCCCTCTCTCTCTTTCCCTCTCCCCTTTCTCCCCCTCCCTCCCTTCCCCTCCCCCTTTCCCTCTCTCTCTCCCACTCTCCCTTTCCCCCTCTCTCTCCCCCTCCCTCCCTCTTTCTCTCTCCCTCTCCTTTTCCCTCTTTCTCCCCCTCTCTCCCTTTCTCTCTCTCCCTCCCCCTTCCTTTCTCTCCTTCCCCCTCTCCCTTCCCTTTCTCCCCCCTCCCTCTCTCTCTCCCTCTCTCCCCCTCCCTCTCCCTTTCTCTCTCTACCCCCTCTCCCTCTCCTTCCCCTCTCCCTCTCCCTCCCTTTCTCTCTCCCTCTCCCTCCCCTCTCCCTTCCCCTCTCTCTCCCCCTCTCCCTTTCCCTCTTTCTCCCCCTCTCCCTCCCTCCATTTCTCTCCCTTCCCCTCTGCCTCCCCCTCCCTTTCTCTCCCTCCCCTTTCTCCCCCTCCCTCTCTCCCTCCCCTTCCCTCTTTCTCTCTCCCTCTCCTTCTCCCCTTCCCTCCCCTCTCCCTCTCTTTCTCTCTCCCCCGCCCCTCTCCCTCTGACTCCCCCTTTCTCTCCCTCTCCATTGCTTGACATTCCTCAATCATAATCACGACTTTCAACATCACTCCACTAACAAAAATCCAAAGTTTGCATTCACAAAACCAAAATGAGATAACTGAACCAGCTACCATTTCCAACTAATAAAAACACTTCGAAAATTTAGCAGCTAGGAGCAATGCATAGCCTCTAGCCGATTTTGGTGTCTCCCCTTTTCTAAAACATTCCCTACCCAAAAATTGCTAAGAAAATGAACGTTTATTTTAGAGGGGGGACTCATGAAGGCGTTTCTTGAAGGAAAAGATGCAAAATCTTTTAACAGCCAGCCTGTTTCCTTTGGTTGTTTGGTTGCTGTTGTTTTTTTTTCCTTGGCTGCAACACCTAAAATTGCAGCCCCCGTTTCAACTGGGGAAGGTCCAGAGACCTCCAACCCTGAAGGCATCCGACGAAGGTGAGAAACGGAGCACGCTGCCTTTTCCCCCTGGGTCCTGAAAAACTTTGACCAGCAACTTGGAAAGCTGGAAATTCTTGTTTTTTTTTAAAAAAAGGAGAAAAGGAAGGAAGGAAGGAAGGAAGGAAAGAAGGAAGGAAGGAAGGAAGGAAAGAAGGAAGGAAGGAAGGAAAGAAGGAAGGAAGGAAGGAAGGAAGGGAAGAAAAGGAAGGAAGGAAAGAAGGAAGGAAGGAAAGAAGGAAGATAGGAAGGAAGGAAGGAAGGAAGGAAGGAAGGAAGGAAGGAAGGAAGGAAAGTAGGAAGGAAAGGAAGGAAGGAAGGAAGGAAAGAAGGAAGGAAAGACGGAAGGAAGGAAGATAGGAAGGAAGGAAAGAAAAGGAAGGAAGGAAAGAAGGAAGGAAGAAAAGGAAGGAAGGAAGGAAGATAGGAAGGAAGGAAGGAAGGAAGGAAAGTAGGAAGGAAAGAAAAGGAAGGAAGGAAGGAAGGAAGGAAAGAAGGAAGGAAGGAAAGAAAGAAAAGGAAGGAAGGAAGGAAGGAAAGAAGGAAGGAAGATAAGAAGGAAAGAAGGAAGGAAAAGGAAGGAAGGAAGGAAGGAAAGAAGGAAGGAAGGAAAGAAGGAAGGAAGGAAAGGAAAGGAAAGGAAAGGAAAGGAAAGGAAAGGAAAGGAAAGGAAAGGAAAGGAAAGGAAAGGAAGTCCAGCCCTCCTCAGAAGAATGAAAGAAAAACCAAGCGACTCCTAGACATTCAAGCCATACCTTCTGCGGAGAGGATGGGGCTTACTGGGGGGACCCGTCCAGTCCCCCAATAAAACCACTTCCCTCTCATTGGTACCCCCCGTGGCCTTCCGGATTGCTGCAAATTCCTTGACTGTCTTGTGTTGCTTCCCTCCTTCCTCCCAACTTGTGGTTTCCTTGCCAGCCTTGATGGGCGCCGGCCAAGACGCCCTCCCCGCGGGCCAGAGGGAATGAAAAGGGCCCTGTTGGCGCCGGAGCCACAACCCGAAATCCGAGGAAGCAAGAAAGAAACGCATTGAAACTCCATCGGCTTCTTTCTTCCTTAGCAAAACAGCAGCAAAATTCGGCCTTTGTGGCTGCAGGTTGAGGACAGGACAGAGGGAGGTCCCAGGCACAGCAGTGTGTGTGTCTGTGTGTCTCTTTATTTGTGTGTTTCCAAAGGCTCTTTCGGGATGGAGGATGGGAAGCTGGACAATGTTTAGGAAAGGTGCAAAGAGCCTTTGCTCTTTGGTGTGACAATCTTTTGCCCCGGGGCTGCTCCCTTAGAGAGAGAAAGAGCGAGCGAGATTCCTCAAAATACAGGTAACCTTCGACTTACAACCGTTTCGTTTAGTGACCGTTCAAAGGTACGACGGCACCGAAAAAAGTAACTTTAGGATCGTCTTTCACACCCAGGACCGTGGCAGCATCTCCAGGGTCACGAGATCAAAATTCAGATGCTTGACAACTGACTCACACTTATGATGGTGGCCGTGTCCCGGGGTCATGTGATCTGCTTTTGCGTCCTTCTGACAAGCCAAGTCAATGGGAGGGAGCCAGATTCACTTACCAACCGCAGGACTGGTTGAACTACTTCAGCGATTCACTTTAGCAATGGTGGCAGAAAAATCGGAAAATGGGGCAAAACTCACCTAACGAATTGAGAGAAAGAGAGAGAGACAGTGAGAGAGAAGAAAGAAAGAAAGAAAGAAAGGGAAAGAAAGAGAGAAAAAAAAGAAAGAAAGAAAGAAGAAAGAAAAAAGGAGCGGGGGAGAAAGAAGGAAGGAAGGAAGGAAGGAAGGAAGGAAGGAAGGAAGGAGGAGAAAAAGAGAAAGAGAGAGAAAAAGAAAGAGAAAAAGGAAGAAGAAGGAGAGGAAGGAAGGAAGAATGAAGGAAGGAGGGAAAGAGCCTTGATAGTACAGTGGTTTAGTGCACCCTGTTATTAACACCAGCTGCCTGCAATTACTGCAAGTTCAAATCTCGCCAGGCTCAAGGTTGACTCAGCCTCCCATCCTTTCTAAGGTAGGTAAATTGAGGACCTGGATTGTGGGGGCAATAAGCTGACTTTGTATAAATATACAAAAGGATGAAGGCTATTGCTTAACGCATTGGAAACCGCCCTGAGTCTCGGAGAAGGGCGGCATATAAATCAAATTTAAAAAAAAAAAGGGAGAAAGGAAGGAAGGAAGAAAGAAGAAGAGAAAGAGGGAGAGAAAGAAAGAGAGAAAGAAGAAAGGAAGGAAGGAAGGAAAAGAAAGAAAGAAAAGAAGAGTGAAGGAAGGAGGGAAGGAGAATGGAAGGAAGGAAGGAGGAAAGAAAGAAGAAAGGAAAGAAAGAAAGAAAAGAATGAAGGGGGAGGGAGGGAGAAAGGAAGAGAAAAAGAAAGAAGAAAGTGAGAAAGGAAGGAAGGAAGGAAGGAAAGAAAGAAAGAAAGAAAGAAAGAAAGAAAGAAAGGAAGAAAAGATGTAGGAAGGAAGGAAAGAGGGAGGGAGAAAGGAACGAAAGGAAGGAAGGAAGAACAAGAGAAAGAGGGAGAGAAAGAAAAGAAAAGAAAAGAAAAGAAAAGAAAAGAAAAGAAAAGAAAAGCTCTTCTGTTGGGAGGGATTGGCTCCATGGCCGGGAGAGACACTTGAGGGCGATGGGGTGATTTAAGGACACAAAAGCCTTTTTTGGCTGCTGGAGCCGCAGAGCGGAGGAAGGCAGAGACTTTCAGCAAAATGCAAAGTGCCTCCCATCCCCAACCTCCCTGGTTTGCTTAAAAGAAAACAAGGGGAAAGACCTCATCAAGGTGCTGAGGCTGCTATGCATTTTAATTAGCCTTCAGAGAAGAGGGCAACCTGGGGTCTCCGAGCCTCTTCCTCTGCCCGCCAAAGCTGGGGCAGCCATCCCTGTAAGGGGACCACTTCACTCCCGGATGCCAACAGACCAGTGGTGAAATCCAAATTTTTTTACTGCCGGTTCTGTGGGCTTGGTGGGCATGGCAGGGGAAGCATACTGCAAAATCCCCATTTCCTCCCCACTCCTGGGGTAAGGATACTGCAAAATCCCCTTTCCTCCCCCACTCCAGGGGAAGGATATTGCAAAATCCCCATTTCCTCCCCACTTCTGGGGGAAGGATACTGCAAAATCCCCATTTCCTCCCCACTCCTGGGGGAAGGATATTGCAAAATCCCCATTCCCTCCCCACTCCAGGAGAAGGATATTGCAAAATCCCCATTCCCTCCCCACTCCAGGGGAAGGATATTGCAAAATCCCCATTCCCTCCCCACTCCTGGGGGAAGGATACTGCAAAATCCCCATTCCCTCCCCACTCCTGGGGGAAGGATATTGCAAAATCCCCATTCCTGGGGGAAGGATACTGCAAAATCCCCATTCCCACCCCACTCTGGGGCCAGCCAGAGGTGGTATTCGCCGGTTCTCTGAACTGCTCAAAATTCCTGCTACCAGTTCTGCCGAACCTGTCAGAAGCTGCTGGATTTCACCCCTGCAATGGACCTAGTCCGTCATTTTCTTGGAAACAAGGCTCCGGCCAACAAGGTGGCCTCCTGGAAGCTAGGATAGATCTAGCAGAAGAAACCATGCTGACCTCTAGGCTTAGCAGTCGAGCAAGACTTTAAACCTGCCTCTCTTCCCTCTTTCAAAAGTGCTTTTTATTAATCACGGACGTCACATGTTTTCAAAAGCCCAGAATTGGAATATCAGAATTTGAAGGGACCTTGGAGGTCTTTTTTAGTCCAACATCCTCCTCAAGCAGGAGACCCTATTATTTCGGATAAATGGCTGTCCAGCCTCTTCTTAAAAGTCTCCAGTGATGGAGCACCCATAACTTCTGGAGGCAGGTGGTCCACTCGTCGTTCTCACTGCCTTAAAATTTCTTAGTTCTAGGTTGCTTCTCTCCTTGGTTAGTTTCCATCCGTTGCTTCTTGTCCTGCCTTCTGGTGCTTTGGAGAATAGCTTGACTCCCTCTTCTTTGGGGCAGCCCCTCAAACATTGGGACACTGCTATCATGTCTCTAGTCCAGGGGTCGGCAATCTTAAAACACTCAAAAAGCCATTTGGACCCATTTCCCACAGAAAAGAAAACACCGGGAGTCACAAAAACCCTTCCGGTGCCTGACTATTCCTTGAGTGGCCACAAAACGAGCATATGTAGTTGAATTAAATGTTCTGTTTTCTTCTGAAACTTTTCTTTTCTTGGATTTTTCCATGGTTGGTCTACCCGGGGGTTGAAAATCTCAATTATTCGCGTGCCGGCGGGTGTCGCACATTGGCGCTTGTGACACATATTTTGAGGGACAGGGAGCTGCAGCAGAGGGATGAAAGAGCCACATGCAGCTCCAGAGCCCCAGGTTGCCGACTCCTATCCTAGTCCTTCTTTTCATTAAACTAGACATACCCAATTCCAGCAATTGTTCGTTATGTTTTAGCTTCCAGCCCTCTAATCTTTGTTGCTCTTCTCTTTCTAGAGTTATCTTTTTTTTACATTCTGGTAACCAGAACTGGATGCAGGATTCCAGATGTGGCCTTACCAAGGCATTATAAATTGATATTAACCCTTCATGTGATCTTGATTCTATCTCTCTGTTGATGCCGCCTAGGACTCAGTGGGACTCATGGCACAACTCCAAGGCTGCCACGCCAAGACACAGCTGGCAGCTGAAGGCCCCAGGGAGCATCAGGCCAGAGACGGCTGTCTTGACGGAGCAAACCTCTGGCCGGAGATTCTCACCTGGTCTTGCCATGAGGCTGATGGGAGTTGGACAAAGCCTGGAAGGACCGAAGAAAAATACAATTTTGTTTCTAGGCCCGTTGCGTAATATATACATGGCTGGTGTATATTGACATGCAAAAAGTAAAAAGTTGAGGCGATTACTGCTACTGTACCAAAGAAGTCAGAAGTCACTTACTTTCTTCTTCCCTTTCCCCTACACGTTTTCCTCTTCCCCCTTTTTCTCCCATTGTTTTCATTTTTCTTTGTATTCCATATTTTGATCAACCTGACGAAAATATGACCCATCAACAGGCCGGATATTACCAAGAGGAAGGGGCCAAGACAGGGGCCAAGAGCCTTGATAGTACAGTGGTTTAGTGCACCCTGTTATTAAGAACAGCTGCCTGCAATTTCTGCTGGTTCGAATCTCGCCAGGCTCAAGGTCGACTCAGCCTTCCATCCTTTCTAAGGTAGGTAAATTGAGGACCTGGTTTGTGGGGGCAATAAGCTGACTTTGTATAAAAATATACAAAAGTATGAAGGCTATTGCTGAGCACATTGTAAGCCGCCCTGAGTCTCCGGAGAAGGGCGGCATATAAATCAAAAAAAAATTTTTTTTAAAAAAAAGTGATGGTGAACCTTTCCCCGACCGAGTGCACGAAGAACACACCGGAACCCCCAAAATTTATTTGTCGCATTTCTATGCCGCCCAACTCCCAAGGGACTCTGCAATATGCACACAGCCCCCATGCATGGCCCCCGCATGCACCCCACCCCCAAGCACATGGCCCTCCTGCACACACCCCATGCATTTGCGTCCCCCCCCCGCATGGGCCCCACCCTCCGCGCATGCGTGGCAGAGATCCAATGACCAGCTGGCTGGCGGGAGGCGAGTGAGCATGTGCGGTGGAGCTGAACTGGGGCAACGGCTCGTGTGCCCACAGAGGACACTGTGTGCCACCTCTGGCACTCCTGCCATAGGTTTCCCATCACAGGGCTAAGAGGACCTAACTGCAGGGAAGACCAAGACTTTCCAATAAAGCTATTGCTTAACGCATTGTAAGCCGCCCTGAGTCTCCGGAGAAGGGCGGCATATAAATCAAATTTTTTAAAAAAGAGAAATTAAATGCGTCCCTTCACATTTCAAAGAAAAAGATGGATTGTGTAGCTCAGGGTCGAACTGTGGGGTCCTTGTTACTCTCCGAGCTTGGTGGTTTTCTCGCAGGTGTTATCATTACCAAAATAGGCAACACCATCAATGCTATCACCACCACCACTGGCACTGATGATGTTACCTAGTTTGGTAATACACTTGCAAGAAAACCACCAAGGGCCCTACAGGTGGGCTCATGTTAATTTTGCATTTCCTAAACCCACAATTAGAGGGACGCGGTGGCTCAGAGGCTAAGACGCTGAGCTTGTCGATCGAAAAGTTGGCAGCTCAGCGGTTCGAATCCCTAGTGCCGCCTAACGGGGTGAGCTCCCGTGACTTGTCCCAGCTTCTGCCAACCTAGCAGTTCGAAAGCACGTAAAAAATGCAAGTAGAAAAATAGGGACCACCTTTGGTGGGAAGGGAACAGCGTTCCATGTGCCTTTGGCGTTGAGTCATGCCGGCCACATGACCACGGAGACGTCTTCGGACAGCGCTGGCTCTTCGGCTTTGAAATGGAGATGAGTACTGCCCCCTAGAGTCGGGAACGACTAGCACACATGTGCGAGGGGAACCTTTACCTTTACCTAAACCCACAATGTCATGAAAGGGGTTGCTTGAAAGGTCCGTGGTTCACCGAACAATAGCCGTCTGGTTCCCTTTTTGGCAGTCTTCCATGCGCTGGATTATTCTGCCCCACCTGAAAAGAAGCTTCTCCACAGACCAGGGAGCAGGCTGGGCAGGGCCCGCCCCTTGGAGCCCAGCAGGTGCTCCTTCTACATGTCCAGGTAAGCATCAAGGAACAAAACCTCTTGAAACCGCCCCCACCCCCATTATCGTTCTTCCCCCTCTTCAAAGTACAAAACAAGGACTCGTTGATTTCACAAATGTTTATTATGGCAATGCAGTTCCCCTTGCTCCAAAAACGATAAAAATTAAAAAAAAATGCTCTTGACATATGTCAACAGACAGGCCAGCCGTGGCTCAGACCAATGCACCCCTCCCTCCCTCCCTCCCACCCACCACACAGAAGCACTTGAAGAGAAGCCCCCGACCAGACCGCCAGCCTCGGTTTGCCAGGGTGGAGACCCTTAACGCCTTTTAATTTTTTTAAAAAAATGTCCCTTCTGAATGAGCTTCGATCCCACCCCCCCGCCCTCCGTCCCACCCTCACCCACCCACCCATCCGAAAAAAAAAAAAAAACCCACAATCCCCCAAGTTTAAATCAATGCCAAAATTGTGCTGATCACCCCACAGATGTCGACGGTTGCCGAGTTCGCTCTCCCGCCAGGTGGTCTTACAAGCTGGATGTGCTCAGACCCCCACCCCTCCTAACCTGCAGGCTTGAGGGGGCTTCTCCCCTTGATCCCTTCCTGGGTAAGGAGGGGGGGGCAGGACGGATTCAAAAGCAGGACCCATCTGCAGAATGCTTCTCTTCCTGGGCACCTTTTTTGCGATGGCAAGCCAGGGTGGGGGAGCCCTCCCAGGGCTCCTGATCTGCCCACCAAGGAGCTGCCTTTTCCTGGGAGGGGGCTTGGCGGGGAGGGGGAAAAGCCAGGCAAAGAGAGAGAAAGAGGAGAGACAGAGAAAGCAGCCAAAGGCCGTGGTTACCCGTGGCAGAGCCGCAATGCTGGTGGGAGGACGAGATCAAAATTTTCTCTGCCGTCGCACGAAGCGAAAAAGGGGGAGGGGGGCACAGGTTGAGAATGCCGACGTCCACGTGGCTGATGGAAGCCCCCACGCTTCCTTTTCCACGTCTAAGGCAAGGCAGGGCCAAGCTGGGAGAAAAAAAAAACAAACTACGGATTCCCAGGCCCGCCACGCCCCTTCTTCCCGGCTGTCGGAATAAGCTAAGCGCATGCAACCGAAGGACGACGACGAAGTCTATTGGTGGTGCTAGAGAGAATAAAGAAAGGCGCTGGGTTAGGGACCGCTGACCGATACCTGCCGCTTCGGTTATATCGAGTGGGGCAAAGCCAATCCTAGCGTCCTCTCCTGCATCACACTTTCTACCAGGAAAGAGGGAAGGGTGGGGGGGGAGGGGGGGAGAGTAGGCCAGGGCGGAAAAGTTCATCCGAGTCAGTCCTCTGGTTAAAAAAAAACAAAGAAAGTTAGCATGGGTTTTTTTTGTTTTGTTTTGTTTTAATTTTTCTACCTTTTTTTCCATCTAGAAAGCCCCTTTTTCCGTTCTGCAGGAAGTGACACGAAAGAAGCCTTTCTCTTTTGCAGGGATTCTCACCCACACTCAGCATCCGGGAAAGGGGTGAGGGAAGACAGCATGCAAAGGCTCCGGGGCTGCGTAGAAGGATGGTGTGGTTGTGACAGCTTAAGAGGAAAAGAATCGTTTTTTTTAAAGGTGGAGAAAGAGAAAAGCGGGGTGGGGTGGGGTGGGGAGCAGGAATAAATAGTTTCCCGTCCTAAAACCTTCCCGGTTCCTTTGCGACTCTGGCCATCCTTTCCAAAGTTTCAAAGTCCGACCGGCGCCCCAGCCTCCCTCCGTCTCAACCCGGAATACGGGGACCCCCCCTCAAAACGAGTCAATTTCGCCCAAGAAACACAGTAAGGGAGGGGGGAAAAAAGGGAACATTTAAGCTAAAAACAAAGACGACAGCGTGCCCCCTTTCCCCACCGCTGGGTTTCCAAGAGAGCCTCCTCTGGAGATCCTGATCGATTCCCGCCAGGATCACGCAGGACCCTTGGGGAGGTTTCTTCCTGCAGTGAGGAGACAGGGGGGGTGGGGGGTGGGGGGTGGTATGGGGGGCAAAAATCAAGGGAATTTCCGTTTTGTTTCATTGTTAAGCGCGGGAGCCAAGCCGCCGGCGCCTTTTCTGACGAGAAACCAAACGAGCGTCGAGAACGGAGCCCCCCTCCCGCCCGCCGCTGTCTCTCCGGGGCACGGCCAAGGTGCGCCACTCTCCCCCAAGAAGGGCTGCGATGTCCCCCACGCGCGCCACCTCTGCGGGGAGGGGAAGTGATGGCGGGGCAGTTGCGTGCGTGTCGTGTGTGTGCGCGCCCCCCGCGCCTGTGTGTTTGGCGCACACACCCCGGTTGCTCGGGTTTTTTCTTTTGGTGGGTTGCCACCGCGGTTGCGTCGTGTCCAAGTGAGCGCCTGCGGTTTGACGTTCTTTCGTTCCAATGCGGTGCGTCCAGAGACGGGCAGACGGAGCTTCAACCAACCCGGTGGTCCCGAGGGGCTCAGCCCATCTCCTTCCACTGCTTGTAAAACTCCACAACGTTCTGGATCTCAATGCTGGCGCTGGCCGCTGCTTGGATGGCGGACTGAGGAGGAGAGGAGGAAGAATTCCAGTGAGCAGGCAGAGAAGGTCCCAGCCTTGCAGCTCGGCCGCCCTCAAGGCCCCAGAGCTCATCTAGTCCAGCCCCCTGCCCCGGATAGGAATCCGCTGCTGTTGCCATCCTGTGCAAATTGTCAATCTTCCTAGTTAGAGGGGCGTTATTGTTTTTTGTATGGGTTTTTTTAATCCCAGTAAGATGCCTGCAGTCACTGAGAGTAATCCAGGCAGCTACATAAATTTTCTTAAATTAATAAAGCTCATTTTTTTAATTTATTTATTTATTTATTTTTATATGCCGCCCTTCTTCAGAGACTCAGGGCGGCTTACAATGCGTTAAGCAATAGCCTTCATACTTTTGTATATTTTATACAAAGTCAGCTTATTGCCCCCACAAACTGGGTCCTCATTTTACCCACCTTAGAAAGGATGGAAGGCTGAGTCGACCTTGAGCCTGGTGAGAATTGAACTCGCAGTAATTGCAGGCAGCTGGATGTTAAATGCTGCCTTAGTAGGAGGCATTAGCCTCCTACGCCACTCAGGCTCCTCATCATTTGTCTTCCAACAAGGCACTTTTGGGAAGCGGTAGTGGCAATGGGGAAGACCATCATTATTTTGAGAAGTTTATTTTGATTTGTCTTTCATAGTAAGGAAAGTCTAGGGCAGGGGTGTCATACTCAAAGCCCGCAGGGGTGCTTAGATCTGGCCTGCAGTGCCTCCGCCAGGAAAAATGGGGCCGGGGGGGGGGGGGGGAGAAGAGAGAGCGAAAACAAAAACAAAAGGAGAAATGTTTCTTTCCCTTTTGCATTTTTTCAGCATCCAAGAATGGACAGGAAAAGAGAAAGACGAAAGACAAAGAAAACAGAAAACAGAAAAAAAAGAAGAAAAAAGAAAAAAAGGAAAAAGAAAAAAAGAAAAAAGAAAAAGAAGGAATGAGGGAAAGGAAAAAGAAAGGAGAATGAAGAGGGAAGAAAAAAGAAAAGGAGATTAGAATGAGAGCAAGGGAGGGTCTGAGGGAAGTCCCGCCTTAGTCATCACAGGCGCCCCTCCCGACATGAGTGACAGAGCTGGCCACGCCCCCCCTGACCTCCCCCCCAGGTGAAACACAACCCTGATGCAGCCCTCAATGAAATCGAGTTTGCCACCCCTGGTCTAGGGTTTCCTGCCTGAGAAGGGGGTTGGACTAGAAGACCTCCAAGGTCCTTTTCCAACCCTCTTTGTCATTCTATTCTATGCCGGACACCTACCTGCATGGGAGCAGAAAGTTTGCTGGGATCCTCGAGTTGGAAGCCGGTGATGACGGTCACCATGCCAGCCGTGTCATCTTCGCTGCCTCCCTGAGAGGCGGTCAGCTGCTTACAGCTGTCCAAGATCTTATAGAGATTCCTGGGAAGGAAGGGAGGAAGGTTGAAACAAGGCAGCAAGGGAGAGAGAGAAAACCTGTTGGCAAAAGCACCCCCAGGTACAGGTAGTCCTCGAGGTACGACCACAACCGAGCCGAACGTTCACGTTGCTAAGCGAAACATATTTGTTAAGGGAGTTTTGCCCCCTTTTACGACCTTTCTTTCCTCATTTTTTTTAAGCGAACCAATTGATAAAAGTTAGTAACCCTGTTGTTAAGTGAATCGGGTTTCCCCATTGACTTTGCTTGTCAGGAGGTCGCAAAAGGGGATCGTGTGACACACACACCCCCGCGCCCGCGTTGTGACCATCATGAATACAAATCCGTTGCCAAGTATCTTGAATTTTGATCACGTGAGCATGGGGATTCTGCAATGGTCGTTAAGTGTGAAAAATGGGTCACAAGTCACTTTTTTCAGGACCATTGTTGTTTGCACGATCCAGTTCCAAACAGGCCACAGCCCAGTAGGGGTCCCACACAGTGGTGGGTTGCTCCCGGTTCGCAAGAACCGGTAGTAAAAATTTGTAGTAGTTCTAAGAACTGGTAATAACATTGGCTGGCCACACCCCCGAACCGGTCCCCGGCCCAGTCGCCTCTCACTTAGCCCGCCCACTTCATCAGAGGCTTTTTTTTTTTCTTTTAAAAGCATTTTTTCTACAACCTCTTTGGCAGAAAAAATGCTTTTAAAAGTAAAAAAAAAAAAAAAAAAGCCTCTGATGATCCCACGGCTCAGCTGGGATCATCAGAGGCTTTTAAAAACATTTTTTTCTGCAACCTCTTAAGGTTGTAGAAAAAATGCTTTTAAAAGTAAAAAAAAAAAAAGTTGGCCAAGCCCACCAAGTCACATTATCCCCCCACCAAGCCACGCCCACAAAACAAGCCACGCCCATAGAACCGGTAGTAAAAAAATTTAGAATCTAGCCCTGGTCCCACGGCCCTGGGGTTGGGGACTCCTGAGTTAAGGGATTAAGCCCACAGGTTTACTGTCAAATCCGTGTATCTGCCATTCTTTGTGGAAGAAGGGGGTGGGGAGGGGAATGTGGAGTTGTCACATTTAGTTCTTTTCCTATGTGTCCTAAGTATCCAATTTCCTGCCTGGTTCTCTTTGTATAAACTTTAACCTGATTTAACCTGAATGCCTGGAGAATCCTCTCACCTCGGGAAATGAAAGGGGAAGGGGGGAACGAGTCGATTGTAAGATGACCCTGAGAAGCTCTTCATATCTGTTTCTCAGAGAGGGCTGGTGCAATTTTAATTCACACATGTGGATTGGTCAGAATCCACATGGGAAGGCGGGGAGGGGGTTCCTAATTTCCTTTATCCTGAACTGCACGTCCTGAGGGAGCCCAGAGCCTGATTTGAACTTGCTTTCATCCCTTTCAATAACAGGTTCCATTTGAAATACAAAGTTCTCAAGAGTTTGTACTTTCTTGGAAGGGGAGAGGGAGAAGCTGGCCCTTACACTTACCAAGCATCTAAATCTTGTCTCTTCAGCTTATGCCTCTCAAAACTTTTTCCGACTTCTTTCTGACAGCGAATGTACCTGGAGAGAAGAGAATATTATTATTATTAAGTAATCATGACCCTACTCCGATAGTGGAAGATGCGAATGCAACGAAGGTCAAGGAGCACAGTGATAAAAAATGGGGGGTAACTGAAGTTAAATATAAGGAAGGACAAAGTAGCCACAATAGATGCAGCAACTAGCTTTAGAATTGAGGGTGGAGAAAGTTTCTGTCTCTATGATGGAGAAATATCAGCCCAAAGGATTATTTTTTGTACAGATTTTTTAAAATGATCACACTAGACAGCTAGATAGATAAATCTATCTCAGCATCTACTTCTGTCCTACTATCGCAGCACCATGGAGAGTGTCCTGACATACGGCATTCCTGCATGGTATGGGAGCAGCTCTGTAGCGGACAAAAAAGCTCTACAGAGAATCATTAAAACTGCACAGAATATCATCAGACTCCAGCTACCAGCCCTGGACGACATCTTCGCATCTCACTGTTTGAGGAAGTTGCGTAACATTCTCAGAGACTCTTCCCATCCTACTCACAATCTTTTGGGACTGTCGCCTTCTGGCAGAAGATACAGAACAATTCAAACTTGGACCACATGTCCAAGACCACAATTGATCCTTCCCCCCAATTTCTGTTGCTAAGCAAGACACTTAAGTGCATTTTGTTCCATTTTACGACCTTCCTTGCCGTAACTGTTAAGTGAATCATTGCAGTTGTCAATTTAGTCATACGGTCGTTAAGTGGATCCAGGTGCCCCTTGAACTTTGTCAGAAGGTCGGAAAAGGGGATCAGATGACCCTGGCACACTGAACAATGAGCTGTTGTAATTTATAGACTACCTGTAGTTTCAAGAGTAGCAAAAACCACCTTCCAATCAATGAAAAATAAGGGATCAAGCGGCTTGTTTTAAATTTCCTTTTTTTTTTTTTTTTGAGTTTTCTTCTTTGGAATGTTGTTCATTCAAAGTGTTTAATGTTGGGTAATTTGACATCTGGAATGCTTTTTCCCCACCTGATGAATAATATGTGGAGGAAAAAGCAGGATGGGGACAGGACCACCTACCTGTTTCCCTTTTTAAATTCTGCTTCTAAGTATCGGATGCTGTCACGAGCTCCGGCATTCTCCTTCTTCAGGAAATCTAAGCCATCGATGACTAAAAGCAGAAAACGAGAGCCGAGCAGTCTTGTTACTTCCTCGTAGGTCACAGAGCAGACGCCCCACCTGCCCCCTGCAACCTCCAGAGTCCCCAAGGGGGCTCAGAAATCTTCCTAAAGCCAAATCTAGAGGTGGGATTGAAAAATTTTAGCAATCAGTTCTCGGCCTGGTTGTTGGGTGGGCATGGCCTAGTCGGCTTCCTGTACCACGTTGGGGGGGGGGGGGTGTTTTCACCGTCCCCAGACTCAGGAGGCTTTTCTCAAGCCTCCAGGAGGGCGAAAACGGCCTCCCCCAGGCTCCAAAGGCTGGAAATGGGCCCATTTCTGGACTTCCGGTAGGCCCGTTTTCTGCCCTCCCCAGGCTCCGGAGGCTTTTTTCGAGCCTCCGGGAGGGCGAAAACAGCTCCCCTCGGACTCCAGAAATGGGCCCATTTCTGGTAGACCCGTTTTTCACCCTCATAGAGTCTCTGTGCAGGCCCTGAACTTACCAAAATGGACTCCTGGGAGGGGAGGTGCAGGCTGGGCGGGGTCAGCCAGTTCTTGCAACTACCGGTTCGGCGAACCAGATTAAAATTAACATCCGGTTTGCCTGAAACGGCTGAATCCCAGCCCTGCACGTCTCCCGTGGCCCAACATCCCCAAACACCTTCCTCCTCCCTTCCAGACGGCCATTTTTGAGGTACAGAAGAAACTTCCCTTGGCTAAATCTACTAAGAATGTGCCAGAAGGGATCCATTCTGCTTCAGCTTCTACCTGCTTACCTGTCCGTGGGATGATGACAATGAACCGCCCGCTGGCGGCCAGCTGCCTGATGGGGCTGAGATGCTGGCAAAGGGCCTGAGTATCCGGAACCAGATAAGGGGACATCACACACTGAGCCTTGGGCTGCTGGAGACTGCCTTCCAGCTGAGACACCTCCAACTTTTGGGGGGAAGGAGGGAAAAAAATGGAAACAAGAATCTTTAGTGAAGAAGCTCTGAGCAGGAACGTCACGTGTCGAATGGCTCCTTGCAGCTCAGCAGAAAGCGACAAAGCCAGAAAGTGATTTCATGGAAACACACACACCCCTCATCAAAGAAGAGAAGAGAAGAGAATAACAGAGTTGGAAGGGACCTTGGAGGTCTTCTAGTCCAACCCCCTGCTTAGGCAGGAAACCCTACGCCACTTCAGACAAATGGTTATCCAACTTCTTCTTTAACAACTTGCCATCTTTTCAGTTGGGATGACCACAATTCCTCTCCCAGAATTAGCCTTGGTAGTACAATGGTTTAGAGCACCCTGTTATTAACACAGCTGCCTGCAATTACTGCAGGTTCGAATCTTACCAGGCTCAAGGTTGACTCAGCCTTCCATCCTTTCTAAAGGTAAGTTAAATGAGGACCCAGTTTGTGGGAGTAATAAGCTGACTTTGTATAAATATACAAAAGGATGAAGGCTATTGCTTAACGCATTGTAAGCTGCCCTGAGTCTCCGGAGAAGGGCGGCATATAAATCAAATTAAAGAATATATATATATATATATAGTTAAATACAGGCAGATTGCAATGAATGGAGGAATGGAATATCACAATGTTTGATTCAAGTGCAAAGCAAGATTCTTTGTGTCTCTGCTTTGCTTTTCTGTCCTTCATATTTTTTCCTTGGGGGTTTATTATTACGCTTCAAATTCAATTCAGTTTATTACAGTCTCGGACCAGAGACCAGAACAAATAAAAACACTCAGTAAATGGACAACTGAAAATTCTAACTAAATAATATTGTTATTAGAAAATAATAACTAAAATCTACGATAAAACCCAGTCTGTCAATTATACATGGTCTAACTATACTAAAAATTACAATCCATAAAATGTGTGGCCTGTTGTCAATTTAATACTAAAAGGGAAAGGACCAGAGGTGGTATTTCCCTACTGGTTTGCAAACGTGCCACCTCCACGCATGCACGCAGCTTCAAAATATGTCTAAATATGATGGCATGGTGCCAGGGTGGGCAGGCCCACTCGCAGGTCGCTACTACCGGTGCAAACCGGCTGAATACCACCTCTGGAAAGGACTAAGCTAGGGGTCAGCAACCTGCGGCTCTGGAGCCGCATGTGGCTCTTTCATCCCTCTGCTGTGGCTCCCTGTTGCTGGTCGGCTCCACAATTGACAGGGCTTTCGGTTAGGGTAGGCAGAGGAAAAAGGACACCGCACTAGGAGGAAATGATGATGATGGGGGAACCGGACTTCCGGTCGGCTCCAGAATTGAACGGGAGCTTCCGGTTAGAACCTTTTGTGGCTCTTTAAGTGTTTAAGATTGCAACTAAGCAGTGCAAAGAGTTTACCACATTTGTTATATAACGTAACTATGGTGGAGTAGACACGTGTTTCCAACGAATCCCCAGTGCTGCTGCGCAGAATCTGGCCACCTGCCCTGTAGTTATGGACCGTTTATTTATTTTATTTTATTATTTATTTTATTATTCATATTTCTATGCCACCCACTCTCCGAGGACTCTGGGCGGCTTACACCAAAGACAGTATACTAAATAACATATTGCCCCCCAACAATCTGGGTCCTCATTTTACCCACCTCGGAAGGATGGAAGGCTGAGTCAACCTTGAGCCGGTGAGATTTGATCTGCTGATCTGCTGAACTAGCAGTCAGCTGAAGGAGCTGCAGTACTGCACTCTAACCGCTTCGCCACCTCGGCTCTGTTCATCCTTAAGCAACCACTGGAGAGAAGTCTCAGCGTTCCAGAAAAGCTGACAATAAGAAGTGTCGGAATGGCCAGGATACCTATTAATTATTGGCAGTATATGTTTTTTTTCCCCGACTCTCTGTATAAAAGGAACATTGAAGGAGTATGTGACGCCATAGTATCCACCTCCGCCACAGGAACAGAGTCTTTCAGCCAATGGTATCATTTTATACTTGCCGTCCAGGATGGCCGAAGGAAGCGCATGGCACTTGCGGGCGAAAATGCTTTCCGGTGCTTTGCTGACTCCAACTGGCTAAGATTATTGCTAAGTGATACAATTGTTAAAGTGAATTTTGCCCTATTTTATGACCTTTCTTGCCGGTTATTAAGTGAATCACAGCAGCTGTTAAGTTATTAATAATAAAGCTTTTAAAAATAGATCCGGCTACCCCATGGACTTTGTCGGAGGGTCACAAAAGGGGATCACGTGATCCTGGAACGCTGCAACCGTCATAAGTACGAACCAGTTGCCAAGTGTCTGAATCACGTGACCAAGGGGATAGTGCGACGGTCGTAGGTGTGAAAAATGGTCATAAATCACCTTTTTTTAGTACCGCTGTCAATAAATGAATTGTGGTAACTCGAGAGTACTGCAGGCAAACTGTCCACAGCCAGGAGTTCGATCCTGATGGGACTCAAGGTTGACTTAGCCTTCCGTCCTTCGAAGGTTGGTAAAATGAGGACCCAGATTGTTGGGGTGTGTGTGTGTGACAAAGGCTGATATTTATAAACCCCTCGGAGAGCGTGCAAAGTGCAACAGGGCAATATTTAAGTGCTATTTAATTGGATTTGCCAAGGAGAGTTGCTTCCCAAGATGGACAGCCTTATCAGTCAAGTCAAATCGAATGAATGAAATACCGTATTTTTCGGAGTATAAGATGTACCTTTTCCCCCCAAAAAAGAGGGTGAAAATCTGGGTGTGTCTTATACTCCGAATGTAGCCCCACCAGGCTTCTCAAACGGAGGTTTCAGAGGCTGAAAAAAGCATCAGAAATAAAGCTTCAGAAAAAAAGCCCCCAAACAGAGCTTCAGAGGCTTTTTTTCTGAAGCTCTGTTTCGGAGGCTTTCAGAGGCAGGGGAAAAAAAGCAAGGCACAGAGCTCACAACCAAGGAACCTGTTGCTCTGGGAACAGCTGATTGGGGGTATTCCGGGAGGCCGATCCACCTGTCAATCAGCTTTTTTCTTCTTTTCCTCTCCAAAAACTAAGCTGCGTCTTATATTCCGAAAATTACGGTAAATAAATGATTCAGCAAGGCAGATTCCTTCCCTGCCCAGGAGGATGAATCTGATTGGAGCAGGGTCCCGATTCAGACATACATGCAGCAGCCCCACCTGGCCCTCCTTCCTCCCCACTCAGCCCGCCCCGTACCTGCAGCCGAAGCTGGGCCATATCACGCATCAGCCGGTTCCGTCGGGCTTCCTCGGCAGCCTAGGAGGGAGGGACAGAAAGGACACAAAGTTAGTCTGCTTTTTAAATTATGACCTCTCTGTTTCCCAGATGCATTTCTAGGACAATACTTTTTAGGATACGGCTTTCAAAAACTCCCAATGACGAAGAGTGAATTCACATCACGCTTCATTCTCTGACACAGGGGTCTGCAACCTTAAACACTCAGAGAGCCATTTGGACCTGTTTCCCACAGAAAAGAAAACACCGGGCGCCACAAAATCCTTCCCGTGCCTGACTATTTCTTGAGCGGCCACAAAACTAGCATATGTAGTTGAATTAAACGCTCTGTTTTCTTCGGAAACTTTTCTTTTCTTGGATTTATCCATGGTTGGCCTACTGGGGGTTGAAAAGCTCAATAAATTGCGTGCCGGTGGGTGTTGCACATTGGCGGTTGTGACGTATATTTTGAGTGACAGGGAGCTGCAGCAGAGGGGTGAAAGAGCCGAGACACTGGCAGGTCGCCTGGCTGCAGCCGATGCTGTGTGTTGTAATGGGCTCCAGGAGGAAGAGGGACGCCGTCTCCCCCATTGTGCAGCGCGCTAAGTTTAAGTGCAAGAGCAGCAAGCAGCCATGGAGGCGGTGAGAGGAATATGGGGAGATGTGCCCCAGCCAGTGTCTCGGGGCGGAGAAAGTCGCACGTCTCCCCATATTCCTCTCACTAGCCTCCATGGCTGCTTGCTGCTCTTGCACTTAAACTTAGCGCGCTGCACAGTGGGGGAGACGGCATCCCCTCCTCCTCTTCCTGGAGCCCATTACAATGTGGAGCATCGGCTGCGATGGCCCAGCCGATGTCTCGGGGCGGAGAAAGTTACACATCTCCCACAAGGGCTGGAAAAAGAGGCAAATAGAGGGGCGCATTGCTTCCGCTCTGAAATACGAAGCGAGTCTCCATCCGCCTCCACCGCCCTTCCCTTCTCAGTGCAGGCGAGGAGTGAGGAGGAGGGGAGGGTGAGGGGCGGGGGGGGGGAGCAGCCAGACGACAAGGAGAGAGATGAGAGACAGAGAGATGAGAAAGAGAGAGGGGAAAAGAAAAAAATGAGAGGGAGGGAAGCAGGGAGATGAGAAAGGGGGATAAGGAGAAACATGAGGGAGAAAGATGAGAGAGAGAGAAAGAGATAAGAGAGAGGGAGAAAGATGACAGAGGGGAAGGATGGGAGAGAGGGAGAAAGAGGGAGGAAGATGAAAGAGAGAGGGAGAAAAAGAGAGAGAGGAAGAGAGAGATGAGAAAGAGAGGGGAAAAGAAAAAGATGAGAGGGAGGAAGGCAGGGAGATGAGAAAGAGGGAGGAGAAAGATGAGAGGGAGAAAGAGATAAGAGAGGGAGGGAGAAATGACAGAGGGGAAGGATGAGAGAGAGGGAGAAAGAGGAGAGAGGGAGGGAGAAAGAGAGAGGGAGAAAAATGAGAGAGAGGGGGGAAAGATGAAAGAGAGAGGGAGAAAGATGACAGAGGGGAAGGATGAGAGAGAGGGAGAAAGAGATGAGAAAGAGAGGGGAAAAGAAAAAGATGAGAAGGAGGGAGGCAGGGAGATGAGAAAGAGGGAGAAAGAGATAAGAGAGAGAGGGAAAAAGATGACAGAAGGGAAGGATGTGAGAGAGAGAGAGAGAGAGAGAGAGAAAGAGGGAGAAAGAGAGAGGGAAAAGGATGAGAGAGAGAGGGAGAAAGAAAGAGGGAGCGGGGAGAGAAAGGCCTGTTTAAAAGAAAATACCTGGAGCCACAAAACCTGGGTAGGCGTGGCTAGGGGTGTATGTCATGTGACTGGGTGGGAGTGAGTGATGTCGAGCTGGCCACGCCCACCGAGGTTTTGTGGCTCCCGGTGTTTTCTTTTCTGGGAAACGGGCCCAAGTGGCTCTTTTGAGTGTTTAAGGTTGCAGACCCCTGGACTAGCACATACGTGCGAGGGGAACCGTTTACCTTTTTACATCATATAGGTTAGTTCTCCTCCTGCCCACATCAGCACCACCACTTCTGGGCTCACCATGCGGAACTGTGCCTGGGCCTGCTGCAGCAGGCCGTCCTGCTCCGACTGCGCGATGCTGATGAAGATCCCCACTTCCGAGTTGTACTGCAGGATGCTGCCTTGCAAACGGGTGATGAAATGGCCGAAGCTTCGGATGCAACAGATGCGAATCACGGACTGCGGGGAAGAGGAGACGGGGCCTCTTTAGGGCAAGTGGGAGAAGCCAGGGGGAGTCAGCCAAGGAGAAGGGCCTCGGTGGCGCAGTGTTTAGAGGGCGGTACTGCAGGCTACTTCTGCTGATCACCGGCTTGCCAGCAGTTTGGCAGTTCGAATCTCACCAGGCTCAAGGATGACTCAGCCTTCCCAGGTGGGTAAAATGAGGACCCAGATTGTTGGGGGCAATAGGCTGACTCTGTCAACTGCTTAGAGAGGGCTGGAAAGCAGTGTGAAGCGGGATATAAATCTAAGTGCTATTTATTTATTTCCTTCCTTCCTCCCTCCCTCCCTCCCTTCCGGTTGACTCGTCCTTCCGTCCTTCCGAGATGGGTAATATGAGGGCCCAGATTGTTGGGGGCAAGAGGCTGACTCTGTAAACCGCTTAGAGCTGGAAAGATGGAAGCAGTATATAAAGTCTAAGCATTATTGCTATCTTTCTTCCTTCCCTCCCAGTGGTTAGAATGCAGGATTGCAGGCTAATTCTGGCCACAGCCAGGAGTTCGATCCTGACCGGCTCAAGGTTGACTCAGCCTTCCGTCCTTGTGGTAAAATGAGGACCCAGATTGTTGGGGGCAAGAGGCTGACCCTGTAAACCGCTTAGAGAGGGCTGCAAAGCACTGTGAAGTGGGACTCAGCCGCCCTGAATCTCCGGAGAATGGCGGCATATAAAGTGAACTAATTAAATTAAATTAAATATAAGTCTAAGTGCTATTGCTACTGTAATCCTCAACTCAACCCAAATCCAACTTTCAGGGTGCTTTTTCCTTTTTAACAAAGGAATCTCCATCACCTCCTCCACTTCGGTAAGGACAGGCCGGTCCTGCTCGAAGTTAAACCTCCTGTGCGCGTTCTTCAAGGGGGGCAGGTTGCGGAGGGCCACGTCTTCGGGCAGGAGCAAGCAAGTGTTCAAGTCGGGAAGTTCGCAGCCCGACAACATGCTCTTCACTTCGCTGGAGAGAAACAACCCTGCAGCAAGAAGGGAGACAAATCACCAACAGACCTTAGAGCAGTGTTTCTCAACCTTGGAAGCTTGAAGATGGGTGGACTTCAACTCCCAGAATCCCCCAGCCAGCGCTGCTGGCTGGGGGATTCTGGGAGTTGAAGTCCACCCATCTTCAAGCTTCCAAGGTTGAGAAACACTGGCCTAGAGGGAGGACAAATCTGAAGCCTCTCTGGGGCCCTTTTTTTAATTCTGAATTTTAATAGTTTTATTCTATTTTTTTATTCTATAGTAGTTTTTTATTCTATTTATAATAGGCAGCCCTCAACTTACAACAGTTCATTTAGTGACCATTCAAAGTTACAATGGAACCAAAGAAGGCGACTTATGACTTATTTTTCACACTTAAAGCCGCTGCAACATCCCCATGGGCATGTGATTACAATTCAGACTCTTGACAACTGACTCGTTTATGACGGTCGCAGTGTCCTGAGATCACGTGATCCTCTTTTGCGACCTTCCTGACGAGTGAAGTCAATGGGGGAAGCCAGATTCGCTTAACAACCGTGTTACTGATTTAACAGCTGCAGTGATTCACTTAGCAACTGTGGCAAGGAAGGTCATAAAATGCGGCAAAATTCACTTAATGAGTGAATATGAGCCTCGGTGGCGCAGTGGTCAGAGTGCGGTACTGCAGGCTACTTCCATTGACTGCTGGCTGCCTGCAATTTCGCAGTTCGAATCTCACCAGGCTGAAGGTTGACTCAGCCTTCCGCCCTTCCAAGGTGGGTAAAATGAGGACCCAGATTGTTGAGGGCAAGAGGCTGACTCTGTAAACCGCTTAGAGAGGTCTGGAAAGCACTGTGAAGGGGGATATAAGTATAAGTGCTATTGCTATTTTTCTTCCTTCCTTCCACCTTCCATCCTTCTGAGGTGGATAAAATGAGGACCCAGATTGTTGGGGGCAAATATGCTGACTCTCTAAACCGCTTAGAGAGGGCTGTAAAAGCACTGTGAAGCGGGATATAAGTCTTAGTCCTATTGCTGTTAATAGCAACATAAATTTTAGGGTCAATTGTGACGATGAAGCCGAGAACCACCTGTACAGCTTTTATAATCTCTATTTGTACAACTGTCCAGACTCAGTCTATGAGGGAGATGGGTGGTCCGAGAAGCTTCATCAGTTCTGGGGACGGAGGGAGGACTGATGAATCTTCTTGGGTGAGAAGGAAAATGTCTCTCTCTTCCTCAGGGGAAAAAACAGTCCAGTTGCCTTTTGAAAAAGCATCTTTGGGACAACTATGAGGTGGTTGGCTGAGCATCTCCACAGATATGAAGGGAAGAAGGGCTCCTTCTGACCAACCTCTGCCACCAGAGATGCTTTAAAACAGGGGTGCCAAACTCAAGGCCCGGAAGAGGGATCTGGCCAGCCGGGTGTTTATATCTGGCCCGCGGGGCTGCCCCGGCCCGTGGTACCTCTTCCAGCAAAAACGGAGCTTGAGAGGGCCACACGCAGCCCTCCCAAGCTTCATTTTCACTGGCAGAGGGCTGCCGGAAGCTGTCACAGCTGAAAACGAAGCTCTGGAATCCAGCCAGCATGCTTTAAGATGGGTGGACTCCAACTCCCAGAATCCCCCCCAGCTGGAGCACTCGGGCTGACACGAGTGACGTCGAGATGGCCACGCCCACCCTGTCCAAAACCACCCCGGCCCCTCGGAAGTCAAACGTAACCCTGATGAGGCCCTCAATGAAGTTGAGTTTGACATCCCAGCTTTAAAATAGGAGCCTGGTTTAGCTCAACAGACAGAAGCACTGTAATTTAACACAAGCTGTCTGCAATTAAAGTAAAATCGAATCTCACCAGGCTCAAGGTTGACTCAGCCTTCTATCCTTTCTAAGGTAGGTAAATTGAGGAGCCAGTTTGTGGGGGCAATAAGCTGACTTTGTATAAAAAATATACAAAAGTATGAAGGCTATTGCTTAACGCATTGTAAGCCGCCCTGAGTCTCCAGAGAAGGGCGACATATAAATCAAATTAAAAAAAAAATGTTAACTGCCAAATGGGCTTGAAAAAGAGGCTGAAGGAAGGGACAAAACAAAACAAAACGAAACTTCCTGCCAATGAGCAGATTTGGAGAATTGGACCATAAGGGGAAGCATAAACCCATTAAGCAACTAGTGAAGGCTGAATCACACAGGTAAAACATATTCAGAGACGGGGGAGAAATAATGAAAGAAGAAAAGAGAATTTAGTAGAAGGGTACCTGAATCTTGCAGGTCTCCCGCTGAAGGAAGCAGGTTCAGGAGGACCGAAAGTCGATTCCATAAACTCTGGGAACTCTGCAAGGAGAGAAGGTGGGAAACAAAGGGAAAATTTGAATACTGGAGGATACTCAAGGAGACTTTAGGTCTCACCAGGGCATTCAAAGTCTTCGCTTCAACCGCGAGGTTGGCTTCTTCCTAAGCTAGAGCATCAAATTATTGGGAGGATAAAGTGGGAGACCTTTCAAGGCCCAAATAATGTGGCTTTTAATGACTGAATCTCAACAGACCTTTAGCTATACAATTTGGGATGGACATCCTTGGAATGGTGTGGGAGTGGGAATGGATTTCCAGAGGAAACAGTGCAGGCTACAGGAACCCTTTGCACCACTCAGGTGATCCTGAGGACACAGGTGACATCAAGGACTCTCTAAAAGGATGCAAATGACCAGCTGTCTGCAAGGAGTATAAATTCCTTCCGTTCCCCACCATCTAGTCAGAGCTGAAGAAGCTTCTTGGATGAGAAGCAAAACGTCTTCAAAAGAAAAAACCAGAAAGTCCAGTTGCCTCTTGAAAAAGAAGCACCTTTCGGACATTCAAACGCAAGGCGGCAAAAAAGGGGAGAGGAAGAGAGGCTTCCGCAGTGCCAAGAGCCACTCACCTGCGCACACATGATGATGAGGTCGGTGTTCGTTCTCAGCCAGTCCAGGAACACCTTGACGGTGGGCAGCAATCCTTCGCCGCTTATAATTTCCAGCTTCTCTTGGAGCGAGCGCTCGTTCCGGCAGGATCTGCTGCTGGAGATGCTTTCTTCCGATTCGGAAACATCGTCTTAAGACCAGGGGGGGAAAAACGGATGGTTAAAACCAGTGATGAAATGCAAAAATTCCCCCCCCCCTTTTTTTTGCTGGTTCTGTGGGCGTGGCTTGGTGGACAGGGGTCATGTGACCGGGTAGGCGTGGCCAACCTTTTTTTTTTAAAAAAAAACTTTTTTAAAGCATTATTTACTACCTATTCGCCTGAACTGGTAGTAAAAAAATGCTTTAAAAAAGAAAAAAAAGAAAAAAAGAAAGATTCCAACGATCACAGCTGTGCCACGCGATTGTAGGAACCTTTTTTTAAAAAACTTTTTTAAGGCATTTTTTTTAAAAAAAAATAATCTTTATTTACATTTTCCATTAAATGGCCTAATTTTTTAAGTGTTTTTAAGTGTTTTGTTTATTGTTTTTAATTAATGGGGCCAAATTTTTATATATATATATATATATATATATATATATATATATATATATATATATATATATATATATATATATATATATATATATATATAAACTGTATTTTAATATTTGTACTTGATGTTTTTACTTGGCTGTTCACCGCCCTGAGTCCTCAGGGAGAAGGGCGGTATACAAATTCAAAATAAAATAAAAAAATAAAAAAGAAAGACAACACATCATCTAAATAACAAACAAGACAACACAACAAAAAAAAAAACGAAGTATACTTATATATAGTACCTTAATAACCTAATATTCGGTACTGTATATCTATATTATATTCCGGAGAAGACAGAACAACTTGTATATCTTTACACATCAATTAGGTCTACCCAACCTCACTTTACTTGTATAGTATAAGTTTCTCGATAGATACAATTCCTCATCTAGTTTGGGTTATAATTTCCTCTTCTCTAAGCACATCTAAAATTTTTCCCAAGATAAACATGTTTGTGTTTGGTCTCTTGTCTTTTAGTTTTTTAGTCGATTTATCTGCTTCCGCACATTCTAAAATCTTCTTTATAATTGCCTCCTCTGATGGGGTATTTTGATTTTTCCAAAGTTGAGCATCTCGCCGCTGTGATAATGTGTAATGTAATGCATTTTTTTTACTACCGTTTTCGCCCGAGCTAGAGCGAACTCAAAAAGAGATTGGGAGAATTCAGCAAGGGTCAAAGAATTGAAGGACTGGAAAGGAGAGGGACAGCTCCATGGTGGTTAAGTGTGGCCAGGGGATTATGGGATTAGAATCCAAATACAGGCAGTCCCTCAAGTTACGACCGTCATCGAGCCCCGACTTTCTAAGGGAGACATTTGTTAAGGGAGTTTAGCCCCATTTTACGACCATTCGGTTGTTAAGTGAATTGCTGAAGTTAAGTGGTTGTTAAGTGAGTCTGGTTTCCTCGTTGTTTGTCAGGAGGATGTAAAAGGGGATCGCGGGGCCCCGCCCGGGACATCAGAACGGTCATAAATGCGAGTCAGCTGCCAAGGATTTGAATTTGGATCCCGTACACCATGGGGATAGGTGGTTAGTGTGAAAAACGGTTGTAAGTCACTTTTCCCAGGGCTGTCGTCACTGAACACACTGTTGTAATTTGAGGACTACCTCCTGTACAGAGACATCCACCCACTAAGATGTCTTAGAGCAGTGTTTCTCAACCTTGGAAGCTTGAAGATGGGTGGACTTCAACTCCCAGAATCCCCCAGCCAGCGCTGCTGGCTGGGGGATTCTGGGAGTTGAAGTCCACCCATCTTCAAGCTTCCAAGGTTGAGAACCACTGTCTTAGAGACCTGTACCTAGTTTTATAATGGGCCTATATTGTGAATTTTCTGTTGTGGCCCCCCCGGGGACCAGCAAAGCTGGCAGCAGAGTCGTACAGTGAGGAGGTTGGGGAGGAACATGGGCCAATCTTGGGGGCTGGGGAAAGCTTGGACAAGGGCTCTGCGTCGAAGGCAGAGAGGGAGATAGACAACAGCGAGGCAGAGGAATAGCTGGAGCCTGTTCCCAGCATGCACAGAGCTGCCAGAAGACAAGAGCAATGCCGAAAGTAGGGTCGACTTGGAAGTAAAGCCACACCTCGGAGGTGATTGGCCCCTCCTCTAGGAAACAAAAGAGGAGCGAACAGGGGAGGGGGCTTTTGCAGGAAACAATTTGTTCGGTCGGTCGGTTCAAGAGTGGGAAGTTCTGTTCGTGACTCTAAGAGACTCTGTGCCAAGTTTGGCCTTGTGCTGCGCTTGGAAACAAGTTACATGGCAGCTTGCCAAGCGAGATAAGGTCTCTGTTGATAAATCTTCCTTTGAAAAACTGTTTGGACAGGACTTGCTGACTGTGAATGAAAGGGATTCACAGTCGTGTAAATAAAAGGGGTTCATGCTTTTTAAGAGAGCCTAGGTCCAAAGATTTTAGTTTAGTTTAGTTTAGTTTATTTGATTTGTATACCGCCCTACTCCCGAAGGACTCAGGGCGGTGAACAGCCAGACAATAAAATACATAAATACAAAAAATTTAAAAACCAGTTAAAATCAAATTAAATCATTTTGGCCCAGACAAATTAAAACACCGCAAAAATTTAAAAGCAGATTAAAATTTACATATTAAAAGAGGGAGGAGATTAGGCCAAGCCTGCTTGATGGAATAAAAAAGTCTTCACAGCGCAGCGGAAGGTGCGCAGATCCGGGATCCTCCGTATCTCCGGGGGGAGCTCATTCCAGATAGTAGGTGCCCCCATAGAGAAGGCTCTCCCCCTAGGGGCCGCCAGCCGACATTGTTTGGTTGACGGCACCCGGAGGAGTCCCTCGGTGGGAGGCTATTGGTGGTAGTAGGCAGTCCCGTAGATAACCAGGTCCTAAGCCATGGAGCGCTTTAAAGGTGGTAACCAAAACCTTGAAGCACACCCGGAAGACCACCAGGAGCCAGTGCAGCTCGCGCAGGAGAGGTGTCACATGGGAGCGCCATGACGCTCCCATTACCACCTGCGCGGCTGCACTCTGCGCCAGTTGGAGCCTCCGGGTGCTCCTCAAGGGGAGCCCCATGTAGAGAGCATTACAATAGTCCAGGCGGGAGGTGACGAGGGCATGAGTGACCGTGCGTAACGAGTCCCAATCCAGAAATCAGCCCGAGAGGCAGATAAACCCAGCTTTCCCCTTTTCCCTGCCCCTCCGTCTGTCTGTCTTCCCCAACCAACTAACTTTCTTTGCAGCTCACCTGGCTCAGGTGCAGCGGGCCTCTCCACGTCCCCATTCACGCAAGGCTTGCCATCTCCTGCCGCCTCCTTCGGGGCGGGCGGCCCACAGCCCGGCTTGAGAAGGACGTTGCTGAAAGTGGGGGCCAGCCGGAAGCACCGCTTGGTCTGGAAGAGCTGCGTGGACATGGCCTGGAGGTTGCTGGCGATGCTGGCCTCACTGCCGCCCAAGGAGCCTGGCCCGTTGGCCACGGGCTCCGGAGGGTCAATTTTGGGGAGGCCGGGGCCCTTCGAGTCCGGCAGCCGACCCCCTTCGCTTGCCACAAAGTCTGGGGCTCCTCTGGTCCCGTTCTTGACACCCCGAGGCTGGCCGTTGCCCCCTTCGGTCTCTGCCTCGGCCTCCTCCTCCTCCATGTCCTCCAGATCCGAGCGGGACTCCTGGCTGTTCATGTCGGAATCGGTCTCCATGTCGAAGGCCGCCTCGGCTTCCTCGTCGCTCTTCTCAGAGCCCGTCTCCGAGGCGCCGCTGGCTTTGGTGGACTCCGGGCTGGAATCCGAGTCGAAACCCTCACTCAGGTCGCTCTCGTCCAGCTTCTGGGCCCGGCGGCGGCGGCGCAGGCAAGAAAGGCGCGAGTACTTCTTTCCCTTTTGGCTGTCATTCTGCCGTGGCTCCCCTGGGGCCCGGTGGCCGGCTGGGTCGGCCTCCGTTTCTTTCTCGACTGAGTTTGCTGTCTCCTGGGCCTCTGGGCCCTCTACAAGGATAGCCAAACACAGCTGCATTTCAAAACCCCAGAGACACAATAGATCTTGCCCCCTCCCCACCCCCAGAACTGAGCCATCAATCATTCTGGCGGAAGGGACCTGCTATGGACCCTGTTTGTCAAGGACTCCAGCTGGAAGGGTACAAGGGAGAAGAGCCTTTTCTGCCCTGGTGTCCACCCTCTAGAAAATGACATCCCTCAGAGTGAGACCCACCCTGCCCTCTTGGCTTTCCCAAAAGGAAACTAATCAAGGAGAGAAGCAACCTAGAACTAAGGAGGAATTTCCCGACAGTGAGAACAATGAATCAGTGGAACAACTTGCCTCCAGAAGTTGTGGATGCTCCAACACTGGAAGTTTTTTAGAAGAAATTGGACAGCTATTTATCTGAAAAGGTATAGGGCCGTGATGGCGAACCTGTCCCACGGAAATGCCGCACACGCTCGTTGGGGCCGCGCTCCAGAAAAGCCAACCTTCTGGTTTCTAGCGCGTATTACCTGCCCGACAATCAGCTGGCCGATGCGCATGTGCAGGGCGGTTTTTGGCACTGCTGCGCACGGGAATGGATCGCCTGTCGGAAAAGCTGAACTTTCGAGTTCTGGGGCACATGCGCGCCCCAACAATCAGCTGGCTGGCACGCAGGCACACACCGGTTTTCAGCACTGCCGTGAGAGTGAAGAACAGCTGATTGTTGCGTGCACATGCCCACCAGAAATCGGGAAGACAAACAGGCCAGGCTGCGCGTGCTGGCTGACATGGCTTCATGTACCACTTTGGGCATACGTGCCATAGGTTCGCCATCACGGGTATAGGGGTCTCCTGCTTGAACAGGGGGTTGGACTAGAACGGGGGCCACCAACCTTTTGGACCTCCGGGACCACTAACTTCGTAATTTTAAATCCTGCGGACCACTAATATGATCTGCCTAATGACCGGCTGGGTGGGCGTGGCTAGGTGGTCATGTGACTGGGTGGGCGTGGCCAACTTTATGTCACTCACATCGAGGGGCGCCTTGCCAAACCCTACTCGCCCCTCCCCTCCCTGCCCAGGCTCCTTAGGGCCCCAACAGGAAGCAGTTGCTGGAGCTAAGCAGCCACCGTGAGAAAGAGTTGGCAAAACAGCTCAGTTCAAATTGGACCTGACCGAGAAGGAGGCTCAGCAGAAGCACCTCACTGAGGACTAGGAGCATAGGCTTTCCAAGCAGAGGGAAGATCTGCGGGAGTGCAAGGCCAGGTACCGGTGCCTGGAGGCTCAGCAGGCTGAGATGGTCAGCCAGTTCCAGGCCATGATGCAGTCCCACTGGAACGAGGCTCTCCGGCTCTTCGCCACCAGCGGCTCTTCCCTCCAGCCTTCGCCCAAAGCCCCACACCAGGAGGCCAAAGCAGACCCCAAGTCGGAATTTCTGCCCCCCTCCGACCCTCACAAAAAGACCCCGAAGGGGGAGACTCTCTGCAGCAACACAAACATTCATTGCACGTATCCAGCCCATGGGCTGTAGTTTGAGGACTCCTGATTTAGTGCAATATAAGTAATGCAAATAATTTTTCTGCGGGCCACCAAAATTTTCTCGTGGACCACCAGTGGTCCACAGACTACCAGTTGGTGACCGCTGGACTAGAAGACCTCTAAGGTCCCTTCCAACTCTGTTAATCTGTTCTACTCTCTAAAGCACCCGAGGGCAAGACAAGTAGTGACAGGTGAGAGATCATTCTCTTTTGTTTGAAAGAGACTTGTCTAGACGGTGTCCTATTGGAAAGCAGGCCGCTGGTTGCACACGCGCAGCTCCATTCACACAAACGCTGCCACAAAGGCTTCACTTCTCTCTTGTGTGCGCGCACAATGACCACCACCCCTCACGCGGTCAGGTTCCAAATAGGACAGCGCCCGGACCAGTCCCCTATGTCTCTTTCAAACAGCCATTCCCTTTCAGTACAGTCAAACTCAAATAAAATTAGGGGCAATTTCCAGTTTTAGTACAAAAAGGGAGACTCTGAGTTCTAGTCCTGCCTTAGGCGTGAAAGTTAGCTGGGTGACTTTGGGCCAATCACCAGGAGACGGTGAGTTTTAGTCCCGCCTGAGGCATGAAAGCCAGCTGGGTGACTTTGGGCCAATCACCAGGAGACAGTGAGTTCTAGTCCTGCCTTGGGGATGAAAGTTGATTTGGTAAGTTTGGGCCAATCACCAAGAGACGGTGAGTTCTAGTCCCGCCTGAGGCATGAAAGCCAGCTGGGTGACTTTGGGCCAATCACCAGGAGACAGTGAGTTCTAGTCCTGCCTTGGGGATGAAAGTTGATTTGGTAAGTTTGGGCCAATCACCAGGAGACGGTGAGTTCTAGTCCCGCCTGAGGCATGAAAGCCAGCTGGGTGACTTTGGGCCAATCACCAGGAGACAGTGAGTTCTAGTCCTGCCTTGGGGATGAAAGTTGATTTGGTAAGTTTGGGCCAATCACCAGGAGACGGTGAGTTCTAGTCCCGCCTGAGGCATGAAAGCCAGCTGGGTGACTTTGGGCCAATCACCAGGAGACAGTGAGTTCTAGTCCTGCCTTGGGGATGAAAGTTGATTTGGTAAGTTTGGGCCAATCACCAGGAGACGGTGAGTTCTAGTCCCGCCTGAGGCATGAAAGCCAGCTGGGTGACTTTGGGCCAATCACCAGGAGACAGTGAGTTCTAGTCCTGCCTTGGGGATGAAAGTTGATTTGGTAAGTTTGGGCCAATCACCAGGAGACTGTGAGTTCTAGTCCCGCCTTAGGGATGAAAGCCAGCTGGGTGACTTTGGGCCAATCCTCTTTCAGCCCAACCCACTTCACTTGGTTGCTGTTGTAGGGAAAATAGGAGGAAGGAGCATTAAATGCATTCTCTGCCTTGAGTGGTTTATAAAAATAATAATAATAAAGGTGGCATCTAATTACAATAAATACGTTGCCTTTAGCACTGAGAAACACAACCTGTTAGTCAACTAGGTATCTTGGGCAAATAATTTCTCTGTGCATTGCTCCTAAAGAGCTGGGTCGAGGGGGGGCTCCGGTCTGACCTCCCATCAGCTTTGCCCCCAGGATCAAGAGATGAGCCATCGAAGAGGCAGCTCTCCAGGGAATGCGTGTCCTTACCGGTGCCGTCGTTCTGGAAGGCTGGAACTGGGTTCTCTCCTTCTTCCAGTTCGGCCTGGAGGCGGATGTTGACATGGTTAATCAGGTGTGAAAAGAGGGCCAGGGTGAAGGCAATGGCCGCACTGTACTGTCTGGAGCCTGCAGAGAAAATGAGAAGCAGCCAGAGTTAGTTTCGTTTACTTTATTGTCACCGCATGTGGTACAACAAAATTAAATGCCCTCTTCAGTGTACATTATAACTATAAAAATAAAAACACAAACATACATCCTTTACATTCTATAGAATTGAAATTGAAAACCCAATATTGCACTATACTATAAAATTCAATATGGTTATTGCCCTGGAATAGAAGCTGTTTTTCAGCCTATTTGTCCTTGTTTTTATTGCCCTGTACCGTCTGCCAGATGGTAATAGTTTAAAAAAAAAAAGGGGGGGGGTGCCCAGGATGAGATGGATCTTTAAGAATGTTTTGAACTTTCTTAAGGCAGCGGGAGCTATAAAGCTCTAAGAGGGGAGAGGTTAAGCAATGATCCTCTGGCCAATGATGTTGACCCTCTGGAGCGTTGTCCTATCTGCCACTGTGCAATTGGCAAACCATACACAGGTGCAGGGTGGATAAAAATCAATGATTTTTTAAAATAAATAAATAAATAAATGGATTTTTTTGATTTAAATCTATTTTTTTGATTTTTATCGAATTTATTTTAATAAAAAACTTTTGGGGTAAAAATCTATCGTAAGATAGTTTTCTATTTAAGATACATAAATAATTTAGTTTATTCGGCATGAAATGGAGCTTAGTTATGTAGCATGAGGCTGTACATTCTGCAACACTGGGACTCTCGGTGAGTCAACAGCGGGTCAAAGGAGTAGCAGAGATGACAGCTGCTCTTTAAAAATCATGATTTAAATCAAGTTGATTTCAATCAAGCCTTTTGACTAGTGATTTAAATCATGATTTAAATTGTGATTTAAATCAAGTCGATTTAAATCAAATCCACCCTGCACAGGTGTGCAATAAGTTAAAAGTTAAAAATCCAAGTTATACCTGGATTCAGAAAAGAACTCTTTGAACTCTGTTCAAAGAACACACAAGGGAGAAATACCTAGAATTGAATAGCCAAGAAGCAGACACAGACAGGGATAAAGATCCAAGAGAGGAATTTGGGAGGCAAGTCAAAAAAAAAAGCATAGCTATTAAAGTATTGAAGCGGGCAAGAGACGATGGATCGATAACTTTCTTGTTGTTGATCTGATTTGCTTCTCCTTTTTTCTGTCTTTCTTTTCTTTTTTTTAAGTGGGTGACATGACTAGAAGTTAGGTAGGATAGAAAGAGAATGCTTTTTAGTAAAGGGTGACATGATTAAAAGTTAGAATAAGTGATAGAAATAAGAGAAGGGGGAATTAGTGTATATACTTTTATATAATAAAATAAAAGTAATAAGAGAAAATATGGAATAATTGAATAATGACAGATTGTAACTTAATATAACTGCACATTATTATTAGAAATATATAAATATACACTGTAAGGATCAATCTGGAGCTGTTATCGGCTGCAGGGGCATTCAGGAAATCCTTGCCGGATGCAGGAGAAATTCCTGAAAGCCTCTGACAACGAAAAGGAGGCCGGGGAAGACGTGCGCAAGTGAGGTGGGTCAGTGAATGACATACCCCCCCAAAATAAGACTTTTTTGCTGGCAAAAAAATAAATAAAATAAAATAAGACAGGGTCTTGTTTTCAGGAAACACGGTTAGTGATCTGGAACCCGGAGCCTCCTAGCTCTGAACCTGCCAGGTGTGCCACTTACCTGCCCTCTTGAGGCTGTGGACGCTCATCAGGCAAATGACGATCATGCGGAAGATGAGCAGGTCTGGCAGGAAGGAGCAGCCGTTCTCCCACTCCTCCTCCTCCTCCGTGGTGGAGCTCGGGTGGGGTGAAGAGGGCAGGTAGAAAAGGCAGAGGTTCAATTCCTCCAGGACCGACTGGCAGAGGGAGGTCAGCTCCGAGTCGGCAGAACTGAGGGAAGAGAAAAGGCAGAGGCTCAAAGCGCGGAAGTCCAAAGCTTTGTCACAACCAGGAGGCAGCCACAATTGTGTAAGAGACTCAGCTCGGGAGAGGAAGGTGTGAGATCCTGAACAGGGCCCTCATGGCAAAGCCACAATAAGCCAATGTCCAGAATCTGTCAGGGGAGACAATCTTGAAACGGGGCCCACAGCATCTGAACAAAGAACCCTCAGCGCGCGCACACGCACGCATACACACAAAAACACAACTTCAAGATCACCAGGCTAAACACCTCAGTGTTTCCCAAAACATCTCGGATTTGTCGGGCTGGTCAGTACAAGTATTTTTCACTTCAACCAAATGGGAGTCGAGAGTTTTTCTTCCCGAAGGGATCAGACTGGGGCAGGTCTGACACAAGGTATCATTAATAGCCACGGCATCTAATTTATTGAGCCACGGTGGCGCAGTGGTTAGAGTGCGGTACTGCAGGCTCCTTCTGCTGATTGCCGGCTGCCTGCAATTCGGTAGTTCAGATCTCAGCAGGCTTGAGGTCGACTCAGCCTTCCGTCCTTCCGAGGTGGGTAAAATGAGGACCCAGATTGTTGGGGGCAAGAGGCTGACTGTAAACTGCTTAGAGAGGGCTGTAAAGCCCCGCGAAGCGCTATATAAGTGCTACTGTTATTTTCTTTCCTTCTGTTGTGACTCCGACCCTCGAGCCTGTCCTAACAGAGGGAGAGGACTCAGAAGGTGAAGGAGAAGATTTGGCAAGGCCTCCCTCTCCAGGACCTTCCTCTCTGGCAATGCCTCAGGGTTTCCTCCGAAGGCCAAGAGGAGATATGCCAGGAGCAAGGCACTTCGGAGCAGCCGCAGATAGAGAGCGAGAGGGATGAGTTTTGGCTGGATCCCAGACAGCGTCGGAAGGATAAGCGCGCGCAACAGAGAAAGAGGCGTGGGCGGGCCAGAGATTGAGCTGAGTCAGTGGACCACACCCCACAAAGGATAAAAAGGGGTGTGTCGGCTATTCAGGCCTTGTGACGGACAAATTGAAAAACTCGGAAGTCATATCGTGTTTCTAGAACCCTGTTGGAATCTCTTTTTGGATTTCTTCGGACTGGACTTTGACAATTCTTTCCTTTGAGGAATGAGTTTGGTATATTGGACTGAGGGGAAAAAAACCTCCCTTAGTGAGTAAAATCTCTTGGCAGGCAGTTCATGGTTCGCTGCCAAGACTGTTATCTTAAAGGAATTCCTGACTGTTTGATTCATTAACTCCTGGCTGGCTGTTTGTGTGTGTGCGTGCGATGGGGACAGAACATCTTCCCTCCTTCCATCCATCCTGTTTCCTTCCTTCCTTTTCATTTCCTTCCTTCCTTCCATCCATCCATCCTTCCTGTTTCCTTCCTTCCTTTCCTACAGAGAGGGCTGTGAAGCACCGTGAAGCAGTATATATGTGCTATTGTTATTTTCCTTCCTTCCTTCCATCCATCCTTCCTGTTTCCTTCCTTCCTTTCCTACAGAGAGGGCTGTAAAGCACCGTGAAGCGGTATATAAGTCTAAGGGCTACTGCTATTAGGTTGGCAGCTGTTACTCCATGCAGGGGCACAGACGTCTGATGGGGAGTAGACCAACCCTAGTGTTCCCACCAAGGAAGGGCACCATTGAAACTTTTCTTAAATAGGTGCGTTTACGGCATCAGGAGTTTTCACATTTGAGACTTACCTACTCTTTGGCTGAAAGAGGCTCTGTAAATACATGAAGCTCACCAGTAACCTTTTAATGTCTTTGCACCTGCCAAATTGGAGAGGGTGGGGAAGGGAAAAAAAGGGGGGAGCATTTAGTAGGTTTTGATACAAGTCAAAATTGAAACAATTACTACCAGCCTGCCTTCCATTGAGGACCTGTATACTGCATGAGTGAAAAAGAGGGCTGTGAAAATATTTACAGATCCCTCACATCCTAGACATAAACTGTTTCAACTCCTACCCTCAAAACGAAGCTATAGAGCACTGCACACCAGAACAACTAGACACAAGGACAGGTTTTTCCCCGAACTCCATCACTCTGCTAAACAAATAATTCCCTCAACACTGTCAAACTAGTTACTAAGTCTGCACTACTATTAATCTTCTCATCGTTCCTATCACCCATCTCCTCCTACTTGTGACTGTAACCTTGTTGCTGGTATCCTTAAGATTTATATTGACTGTTTCCTTATGACTATCATTAAGTATTGTACCTTATTATTCTTGACAAATGTATCTTTTCTTTTATGTACATTGAGAGCGTATGCACCAAGACAAATTCCTTGTGTGTCCAATCACACTTGGCCAATAAAGAATTCTATTCTATTCTGTTCTGTTCTGTTCCGTTCTCTCTCATTCTATTCTATTCTATTCTATTCTATTCTATTCTATTCTATTCTATTCTATTCTATTCTATTCCATTCCATTCCATTCCATTCTCTCTTTCTATTCTATTCTATTCTATTCTATTCTATTCTATTCTATTCTATTCTATTCTATTCTATTCCATTCTCTCTCATTCCATTCCATTCCATTCCATTCCATTCTCTTCTCTTCTATGTCAGACAAACTTTGTGAATTTTTCACTCATTTGCTTTTGCCAAGAAAAAAAAAATGACGAGGGAAATCTTGGTGAGCTTTGCTCCGTTTTACAACCTTTCTGGACACCGTTGTTAAGTGAATCCCTGCAGTTGTTCAATTAATAGCAGGGTTATTAAGTGAATCTGGCTTCCCCACTGACTTTGCTCGTCAGAAGGTCATCAAAGGGGAAATTGCGATCGTCATAAATATGAACCAGTTGCCAACTTGTCTGAATTTTGATCCCGTGACCATGGGAATGCTGCCACAGTTGTTAAGTGTGAAAAATGGTCCTAAGTCACTGTTGTAACTTTGAACGGTCACTAAATGAACTGTGAGGACTAACTGTACGTCTTTGCAAGTACCACTGATTTGCCGAACAAGCTGGCATTCTTAGAGCAAAACTTTGGCTGCCCAAGGCAAGTCTAATCTAAGATTACTGCCCCAGGGCTTCCTTGTTATAAATTATGGTCTAGCACTAGCAGGACCAAGGATATAAAACAGAAACAATTTAAGTTGGTTAAAAGGAGCTTCCCAATATCATTGAGAAGGGTGGATTTGATTTAAATCAAATCGATTTAAATCACTAGTAAAAAGGCTCGATTTAAATCGGCTCGATTTAAATCATAATTTTTACAGAGCAACTGTAATTTCTGTCCCTCTGACCCGCTGTTGACTCACCAACAGTCCCAATATTGTAGAATATACAGCCTCATGCTAGGTAACTCAGCTCCATTTCATGCTGAACAAATTCAATTATTAATGTATCTTAAATAGAAAACTATCTTTAGATAGATTTTTTTTCTCCAAAAGCATTTGGTTAAAATAAATTTAATAAAAAAAAATTGAAAAAATCAATTTAAATTAAAAAAAATCTGGATTTTTTTTAAAAAATTAAAAATTGATTAAAAAATAACAACAACAACAACAACAAATCAAGTTGGTAAGATGGATTGGTTTTACTTTAAGCTCTAAAGCAGTGTTTTTCAAATTTGTTTTTTTTTTCTCTCAAGGTTTTTCCATCCTCAGGAACTTTTAAGATAAGTGGACTTCAACTCCCAGAATTCCCCAGCCAGCCATGCTGGCTGGGGAATTCTGGGAATTGAAGTCCACCCATCTTGAAGTTGTCAAGTCTTGAAAATCACTGGGAAAAAAAGAATGGAATAATCAGAGTTGCATCCTCCAACGATGTCTTCAAGCCGTGAAAGAGTCAGAAAACGGCAGATTTAAATAGATTTGGGCTGGATAAACCGTCTTCAGTGCCCAACTACAGCAAAAGCTGTCCATCCAATTCAGTGGTGAAATCTGAACCGGTTTATTACCGGTTGCATGCGCAAAAAAAAAAAAAAAAAAAAAAAAAAAGGTTTGGGAAGGTAAGTAGAACAG
Organism: Arizona elegans; assembly: GCA_022577455.1. Classification (NCBI taxonomy): domain Eukaryota; kingdom Metazoa; phylum Chordata; class Lepidosauria; order Squamata; family Colubridae; genus Arizona; species Arizona elegans. Next base: position 3,585,777 of record JAKOOJ010000027.1, on the reverse strand, counting down.
CGCATGTGTGTGTGTGTGAGATCAGCTATGGCGCGCGTGGGAACCTTTTTAAAAACTTTTTTAAAGCATTTTTTCCCTACCTGTTCAGGCGAATAGGTAGTAAAAAATGCTTTTATTTTTTTTTTTAAAAAGTTTTTTATTTTAAACACATTAAAAATCACACATATACCTACAACAAAAAATAACACAAGAAAGAAAAATATCATTTTTCTTTTCAGCTATTTTTTACTTTATTTCATTTTACTTTTTTAAAGCATTTTTTTACTACCTATTCGCCCGAGCCAGTAGTAAAAAAAATGCTTTTAAAAGGTTAAAAAAAAAAAGGCTTCGACGATCATAGCTGTGCTGCGCGATCATCGGAACATTTTTTTTTAATCTTTTAAAAGCAATTTTTTTATTACCGGCTCGGGCAAATAGTTAGTAAAAAATGCTTTAAAAAAGTAAAAAAAAATAAAATAAAAAAATAAGGCTCCGGCGATCACGCGGCACAGCTGTGATCGTTGGAAGTTTTTTTTTTTTACTTTTTTAAAGCATTTTTTTACTACCCATTCACCAGAATCGGTAGTAAAAAAAATGCTATAAAAATAAGAAAAAAAGTTCTGACGATCTCGTGTTGCTCAACTGATTGTCAGAACTTTTTTTTTTTTTTTTTTACATTTTTTACTACCAGTTCGGGCAAACCAGCCCGAACCGATAGCATTTCACCCCTGATCCAATTACTGACTGGCCATTCCAGTTTGCGTCTGCCTTTGAATCATTCTTGAAGGCCTCTGGGGCGGGGGTGGGGGGCTGCCTTCTCACCTTTTTTTGCTTGAGGACAGCTTCCGGGTCTCGCATTTCTTCAGCTGGTGATACATTTTGGCTGCCTTGTCGTAGAGGCGCTTGAGATTCCCGTAAGCGCCTTCAAAGGACACTTCCGACTGGATGCTAAACAGGGGAAAGAAGCCCAGGGAGCAGAAAAATTATTTTCTCAATCGGACTCCCTTAATTCTCTTTTAAACATCTTGTGCCTGGCAAGATGTTTACAAACAGAATTAAAGGTCAGAATAAATAGCTGCTGCAATCAATTTATTCATGGAAGAGATCTTTCTCCCTCTCTCCCTCTTTCCTTCCTTCCTGTCCTTTTTCCTTCTTCCTTCCTCCCTCTCCCCTCCTTCTTTCCCTTTCTTCTCCCTTCCTTCCCTCTCTTCCTTCTTCAAACCTATCTCTTCCTTCTTTCCCTCCTTCCTTTCCTTGCTTCCCCTTCCTTTCCTTCCTCCCTCCCTTCCTTCTCCCTTCCCTTCCTTCTTCAAACCTATCTCTTCCTTCTTTCCCCCCTTTCCTCTCTTCCTCCCTCCTCCCTCCTTTCCTCTCTCCCTCCCTTTCCTTCCTCTACCGTGTTTCCCCGAAAATAAACCCTCCCCAGAAAATAAGCCCTCCCTGAAAATATTTAAACGTATGCGCAGCTGGTCCCTGCCATTTCCTCTGGTTAGGGTTAGGGAGACAGAGCTGGAAATCAGGTAAGATGGCAAGAGGAGCCCCATCTTGCTCCACGTGCCCCAAAATAATAAGACCTCCCTGAAAATAAGGCCAAGCACTTATTTCGGGATTCAAAAAAATCTAAGACAGAGTCTTATTTTGGGGAAAACACAGTGCTTCAGTCCTTCCTTCCTTCCTCCCTCCTTTCCCCTCTCAGAAGTTTTACTTTGGTGACTTTAGTTTCTCTCCCTTCCACAAAGACTGCCTCTGTCTGCTCACGAAACATCTAAACTAGTTCATGCTCAGTGTATACCCCTTTAGGGGAATCTGAGAACAACCAAGCCTACATTCTTCAGAGAAACCATGTTCCAGGCCATGGAAGCCACTGCAAGAATACTGGACTAGGTCATAGGTGTCAACCTTTGCCAGGGGTTATGCAAATCTTAATTCTACCTGCCACCTTTCTGTTTAGGAAACATGAGCTGGGAATAAAACACTTCCTCCAAAAAAGGCAATGGCTACTCTACAGAGTTTCTATGCGTCAAGCTCTATTTCTCCCCAATTTTTCTTTTCATCCAAACCAAGGCTTTGTCAATCTTGGTGACTTTTAAGATGTCTGGACTTCAACTCCCAGAATTCCCCTATGCTGGCGGACGAATTCTGGGAATTGAAGTCCAGATGCCTTAAATTTGAGAAACACCAATAAACAATGGAGAAACTCAGGTTCAGAAGAGACATCCTCTGCCAGTCATCCCATCAGTTCCACCCAATCTGACCTCAAACATCCCCCTTCATAAAGTTAATTCCCTAAAAAGGAATAACAGAATAGCAGAGCAACAGAGAATGGAGGCCTTCTGGCCCAGCCCTCTGCCCAAGTGGAAAAGGAAGAATAATCTTGTCTGTCTTGACAATGTGGAGATGGGAAGAAAGTGGACATCCTCCCGTTGTCTAACTATAAGCCAGGATTGCTTTATTGGCGGGACAGATGGGAGAAAAAACACACCACAGTAGCCCTTCACATCCAGCTGGCAAAGTCTACTGCAGGGGTCTCCAACCTTGGCAAATTTAAGACTTGTGGTCTTAAATTTGGTGGCTGAGGAATTCTGGGAGTTGAAGTCCACAAGTCTTAAAAGTTGCCAAGCTTGGAGACCCCTGGTCTACTGGACAGAGGTTTGAGTATGAATAGAATAGAGCTGGAAGGGATCTTGAGAGGACTTCTAGTCCAGCCACCTGCTCAAGCAGGAGAACCTATACTATTTCAGACAAATCTGTCCAATTTCTTCTTAAAAGCCCCCAGTGATGCACAATTTCTGGTGGCAAGCTGTTCCCCTGCTTAATTGTTCTCACTGTTAGGAAGTTTCTCCTTAATTCCAGGTTGCTTCTCTCCTTGATCAGTTTCCATCGTTTCTCATCCTGCCCTCTGTGTTTTGGAGAATAATTTGACCCCCCCCTCCTCTTTGTGACAGGCCCTCAAATACTGGAATACTGCTATCCTGTCCCCCCTAATTCTTCTTTTCTTTAGACTAGTAAAATAAGGGCAGTTGCCTTTTATAAATTGTTTCTTTTCCGTAGGAGACGCACTTACCAGCGCAGGTAGCAATAGGTAGCTTCCACATTGTAGTATTTACTCCCAGCCAGGGTCCCAAGTTGGTTAAAAGGCATCCCTGTTCCCCAAAGACAGAAAACAAAGCAAACACGTTCCATTATACGACACAACCTAGGTCCATTTCCAACGAGGTTGGAAATGGCGACGATGTGACCAGAATGCTACAAGTGCCGTAAATACAGGTAGTCCTCGACGTACGACAATTGAGTCCCACATTTTGGTTGTTAAGTGAGACGTTTGTTAAGTGAGCTTTGCCATTTTACAACTTTTCTTGCCTCGGTTGTTAAGTGTATCACTGCCGTTAATAAGTTAGCAATCTGGTCGTTAGGCGAATCTGGCTTCCCCATGGACTTGGGCTTGTCCCTGGGACACCGTCACCGTCATAAATATGAGTCCGTTGCCAAGCGTCTGAATGTAAATCAGGTGACTGTGGGGGTGCTGCAACGGTCGTAAGTGTGAAAAACGGCCCTAAGTCACTTTTTCCAGTGCCGTTGTATCTTCGGTCACTGTTGTAAGTTGAGGACTACCTGCACAGCCAAATTTTGGAGAGGGAGTTTGTCTGATATGTTGGTCCTGATTTTTTGTTGTTGATGATGCAATTCAAAAAATTACTTACTGACTCATTACTTGTTACTGACTCATATTTGTGCTCGGTTACCAAATACATATGTGGATGTTGGATTCTGCGTTATCTGGACGTGTGCGTGTCGGATTACTAAATACTCACCAATCTGTGGGGCGACAGAAAGAGCTTGGTAGTAAAACCTTTCAGCCAGCAATTCTGTGTCTACACCTGCCAATTCGTTCTGATAGCGAGCTGATAAGGAACAAAAGACACACAGAAGCCTTAAGAAACACAATGAAGAGGATACACAACAGAAGATACTTGACTCGGTTTGTGTGCAAGAATGAAACAGGGAAGCTTTATACCAACTGACTGAAAGTAAATCAATTACTTTATTGCAGTCATTAACTAGCACAAGAGAACTGATACCCAACTGAAATATACTAATCCTTTTTACGTAGCTGAGTATCTGGAAATGCTTCAGACAGTAGGAGATTCCTAATCCTCAAAAAGCAGTGGAAAAGTATTTCAATTCTCTATTGTATACTTCTGGCACAATCCCTAATTAAAAAATCTCTGGTTTAAAGTCTATCTGTCTATGTATTAACAGCAGTTAGAATTGTGTTTGCTAAAAATTGGAAAAATGAGAAAATACCAACACAAGATGAAGTTATTAAGAAAATCATGGAATGTGCTAAAACGAGTAAATTGACATTTGAAATCAGAGAACAAGAAGATAAACAATATTATAAGATATGGGATTTATTTTATCAATGGCTAGATAATAAAACATGGAAATGAAATATGAAATATAAAATGAATGTTATAATATAATATTTGAAAATAATTTTTATGACATGATAAAGGCATAGTTAAACCAGATAATTAGTTAATTATGAATATGGGGAGGAAGCACAAAAGACTTGTAACCGACCGACACACTGCTTGTAATTGTAATGGATGATGGATTTATGTTTCATGTTTTGTTTAAAAATAAAAAAAAAATTCAAAAAAAAAAAAAAGCAGTGGAAAAGTAAAATCAAAGTCCAGAAGGGCTTATCACAAACTCTAGTTATCACAACCAATATGGTCTGCTACTTAAGACTGGGCTTTTTTTCCCCACCTGATTTCAAATAAATTCAAGTCACAGGACTTGGATTAACCCAGGAAAATGGTCTCTCACCTAAATCCCCCAGGTAGACCAGACATCGGTGGCAGGCTATCTGAGCCCAGTCCATCTCCTTCTCTGACGCAGAGACTGGCTTCTTGCAACCTGCGGAAGAAATAATCAACAGGGTGGCATAGTGTTAGACTGAGCAGGATGCTGGAAAATCAAGACAGCTGACAATTACCCGTCTACCTTCACAAAGAACTTTTGCTTATTATGGCTCACTGTCAGACCTGCCCCAGCTAGGTCCCTAGGAAGGAAAGACCCTCAACTCCATTTGATTGGAACGATAGGTTCTTTTACTAAGGATTTACTAAGGATAAAAATGAGGCTAGAACTGAGTATTCCCACGCACACGTTTTCCCCTTCCACGGTCCTCTCCCTTTGACCACATCGTCAAGTGTCCATTAGCAACCCAGTGCAATGGTTTCGATGTTTGGAAACTGCTGCCTCTTGAAACAGCTTCACATTCTTTCCCAGGCCAGGCACCCTTGGGTGGCTGGATCAATCCGGTTTAACACTTCTAGGTCCTGTCAGTGCCCCACCCCTTACAGCCTCCTCCATACATTCCCAAAATTGTTTTGAGCACCCTCCCCCTGTTTACGGCAAGATGCAAGCAAGGTTAGCGAAGCCACTCACTGTCAGACCTCCTATATATGTCCCTCAAAATGTACGATTTAAAAATGACCAGGGAGCATCTTAAGCCCTGAAAAGCTAAAAAAGGGGCAAAACCAAAGCCTTAATGCCACAAGGGAACAGAGCAGGACTCACACAGGAATGGCTCCCCCACAGGACTCAACCATAAAACTGTGGCTTGGTTTTGGTTTAACCAGTTGTGTAAATGTACACTTTTATTTATTTTATTTATTTGTTTGAATTTGTATACCGCCCTACTCCCGAAGGACTCAGGGCAGTGAACAGCCATAGAATAAAATTCATAGTTTGCATGAGATAATTTATGATCTAAGAGAACTGTCATAAATTTAACTGCCAGGGCTGTGAACATGCGGCAAAATCAACAACATTCATTTGTTCTGATTGTAAGAATGTATTCTCATTTTTAATTTTGTGGATTGCAGCCTGATAGGGAACCCATCTGGAAAAAAAAGCATCTTGGTTTTCTTAAAACCATTTTAAAATGGGCTATTTTAAGTTTTGTTGCCACATTTTGGGGAGTTTATAACTCATTCCTTGTGCGGTCAAAGGTTTTTACAGATTTGGGTGAGATTTTTAAGGTGTAACCAGGACGGCAAAAGGCAAAGAAGTTGAGCGTGGGCCTGAAAATTGTTAAAACGCACTTCATCAATTCTACAGTAATGCTAGGGAGATGCTCACAGCAACTGTTGCCATGGACACTTGTCATCTAGCAAGTTACGATGGGCGACAGCCTGACAGATTCCCACCAGCCAAGGGCTGAAAATGCGCAAATGTGATTAGCAGTTACCTAATCACAAACCAAGCTGTGATTATTCTCTTTTCCAAGGCAATTTTTAATCTGGAAACTTCTATCTCGCTTAAAACTGTTGAGGAATCTCAGGCAATTACAATAAAGTTGAGGTTAAGAAACGTAACAATAAAATCCCCTTTTTAAAGCTGCACTTAACAACTATCCAATTACATTAGAAGCTAGTGTGAGGTACTTTAAATAATTGTGCAAATGTCATGCAAAATTATTCTTTAGGTTACCAGTTCCCAATTATTTGATTTAGGAGGACTTCTAAGCTGTCAATTAATTTTTTCTTGTGGTCCAACAGAGGTCTACAACCCAATACCAAACTGCATTTTTTTAAATCAAGAGCAAGATAATATGCATTAAACCCCAAGAAAGACCATGTCTGCAGAACCCCCGTGTTAAAGTTAATTTTAAAACCTGTTTAAAAAATTAAATAAACAGATCAAATTCTATGGCATTCTAATACTGACATCAAAATGATCTGAAATAGTAGCCATCTTCCAAAAAAAGACATCTACACTACAGAAAACCTAGTGTCCCCACAAACCACATCTTGAAAATGATTTCTGTATATTTCACAATTTACATGTATTTATTTTTGCCGTATCAACTGTCCTTTGGACTGCAAGACGATCCAACCGGCTGATTCTAGAGGAGATGAACCCAGGCTGCTCTTTAGAAAGCCAAATCCTGAAGAGGAAACTCAAATTCTTTGGCTACCTAAGGAGAAGGAAGGACTCCCTGGAGAAGAGCCTAATGCTGGAAACGAAGGAGAGCAAAAGAAGAAGAAAGGGACGGCAGAGAAGGAGGTGGCTGGATGGAGTCACTGAAGCAGTAGGTGAGTGAGCGTAAATGGACTCCAGAGGATGGTAGAGGACAGGAAGGCCTGGAGGAACGTTGTCCACGGGGTCGCGATGGGTTGGATGCAACTTCACAACTAAGAACAACAACATCAACTGTCCACCTTGAAATTTCAACTCTGTTTCATTATACAATTGCATAGAATCACAGAGCTGAAATGGAGCTTCTAGTCCAACGCCCTGCCCAAGGCAGGAGACCTTACTGCATCCCGGAGAAATGACTGTCCAATCTTTTCTTGAAGTACTTATTCAGGTCTGTTGAAAAAGAAATTAGGATCCCAGGCAATTCTCTTGCCGAACAGTTCCAATCTGAATTGGTGATTTAACATCCTGGCTGGTGAATTTTAAACCTGGTGAGTGGGTATGGCGGTGTGTGCGAATGACCTTGGGAGACTGGAGTTAAGAGATGCTGCCAAGAGAACAGCAGATAAGAGTCTGCATAGCCCACAGCTGTATAACAGACAGAGAAAGAGGCTCAGAAGGGACCTTCCCTAGTTTCTCAGACCCCAAAGGAGACAGTGGGGGATTTGTACTTTTCAGACTTACAACATGTAAGTCTTGTGTTAATGTAGCTTTAGGGTACAGTCAGATAAGAGACAGCATAGCCCAGAGTGCCCATCTTTTTAGTGATGGGAGCGCCAACAACTTCTGGAGGCCAAGCAGTTCTCACTGCTAGGAAATTGCTCCTTAGTCCCAGGTTAGCTCTTTCTCTCTGACTAGCTTCCACCTATTGCTTTTTGTTCTGCGTTCAGGTGCTTTGGAGAATAAAATGACCCCCCCTCTTCTCTGTGGCATTGTAATCCCTCAGCCTCATTAATTAAAGTATACAAAGCTAAGGTTACCCCTATGCTCTTGTATGGAGCAGAGGTTTAGGGTCTATATTCAACCAGAGTCCCAGAACAAACACAGTCCCAGCATCTGAGACGTATTTTGGGTGTAGATCCAAGAACATCTGCTGCAACAGTTAAGAGCTGAATTGGGAATTCATACAATTCATGCACTATCCAAAATTAGAGCATATAACTACTGGTGCAAAGTCAAAGAAATGGAGACTGATAGACTCCCCAAGTTATGTTTACTAGAGCAAATAAAATTACAATCACAAATCTCCTGGATCACCAAACTAACAAATTTTGTAAGAACCTGTGGCCTTCCTATCTCTTGCGTAACAGGAGACAGAACTCAAAATAGAATAGAATAGAATAGAATTCTTTATTGGCCAAGTGTGATTGGACACACAAGGAAATTGACTTGGTGCATACGCTCTCAGTGTACATAAAAGAAAAGATACGTTCATCAAGAATCATAAGGTACAACACTTAATGATAGTCATAAGGAACAAATAAGCAATCAGGAAACAATATCAATATAAATCGTAAGGATACAAGCAACTAATTACATACAGTCATAAGTGGAAGGAGATGGGTGGTGGAATGATGAGAAGATTAATAGTAGTGCAGACTTAGTAAATAGAGCTGCCCAAAGAATTAAGGATATAGAAGCACAAAATGACATAGCTATTCTTAGTAAGGTGAATGGGATGGAAGAAACAATGGCAAAGCATAAGGCAGCCATGGAGAATCCTAGAAACCTAGAATCCTAGGCATCTTCAAGGTTAGCCAGTCCAATCATTGCCCAAACCAGGAGCATATAACTACTGGTGCAAAATCAATGAAATGGATACCGATAGACTCTCCAAGTTACGTCTACTGGAGCAAATAAAATTACTATCACAAATCTCCTGGATCACCAAACTAACCAATTTTGTAAGAAGCTGTGGCCTTCCTGTCTCTTGCGTAACAGGAGATACAACTCAAAAAAAAGAGCTGCCCAAAGAATTAAAGATATAGAAGTACAAAATGACATAGCTATCCTTAGTAAGGTCGGTCAGTTGAAATGGCTGAGCAAATATAAACGCATTTTTCAAGTAGACAGCTATTTGAAGTTACAACTGCCAAAACATCTTTGGGAGATATTTACGTGAGCGAGATTCGAACAGCTTGACACAATGGTCAGATATGGGAGATTCTATACCCTACAATGAGCATCTCTGCATCTGCAGAGTGGCAGAGGTAGAGGACCTGGCTCACATCCTATTTGATTGGTGCTTGTATAAGGGGGTGACAGACAGGTATCTTGGTCCATATACCAAATGAAGGACCCATTGGGACCCCCATATCAAAACAACTTACTTTATGTGCGGCCAGAACCTGAAAATAACATTTAACACAGCAGAGGGCTTAAAACAAAATGGTTCGGTTGAGATCTGCATACGTGGGACTGATTGGGATAGCTTGTAAGGGTGATACCGAAATATAACTTTATGTCATTTTACTCTATTTTGTATATTTATGTATCAAATTATATTGCATCTAATCCTATAACTATTGTATTTTACCCTACTTTTATTTTAAATTGTTTGCAAGAGAGTTTAATGGTGATATGTGTTTGCACTTTGCGCTTTGATATGGTCTATAGCCGTGATGGCGAATCTATGGCACAGCCATATCTGTGGGCATGCGAACATTGCCCCAGTTCAGCTCCATTTTCAGGCCCTCCAGGTCCACCGGAAGTCGGGAAAGGGGCTGTTTCCGGCCTCTGGGGAGGGGAGGGGGAGGCTGTTTTCGCCCTCCCCAGGCTCCAAGAAAGCCTCTGGAGCCTCGGGAGAGCGAAAAATGGGCGTACTGGGCCCACCGTGCCAAAAGTGGGGGGGGGGGGTTTTGCGCGCGCATGCGGGACACATTGAATTATGGGTGTAGGCATACCCCCCCTGCACTCCCCCTGCTTTTGGCACGCGACGGCAAAAAGGTTAGCCATCCCTGGCCTATAGGCTAATCAATAAAGCTAACTAACTAACTGTGGCACTGTACTGGAAGACTGCTATTTGTGTCACCCCGACTTCTTCTCTTCAATAAGTGAGCCATCCCTAGCCCCCTCAAGTGTTCATCGTACGATTCAGCCTCCAGACCTTTTACCATCTGTGTTGCTCTTTTCTGCATTCTTTTCAGCATCTTTTTTTTTTTTTTTTGTATCGTGGCAACTAGAACTGGAAGTAATATTCCAGCGGGGCTCAGTACGGCAGCCTAGTCACTGTTCAAGAGCTTCCAATATGCTGCAAAATGTTTTAAAAGCACATGCACCAAGACAAATTCCTTCTGTGTCCAATCACACTTGGCCAATAAAATTCTATTCTGTTCTGTTCTATTCCATATTTTCTATTCTCTTCTATTTTCCATTCCATTCCATTCTATTCTATTCTCCATTCCATATTTTCTATTCTCTTCTATTCTCTTCTATTCTCTTCTCTTCTATTCCATATTTTCTATTCTCTTCTATTCTCTTCTATTCTCTTCTATTCCATATTTTCTATTCTCTTCTATTCTCTTCTATTCCATATTTTCTATTCTCTTCTATTCTCTTCTATTCTATTCCATATTTTCTATTCTCTTCTATTCTATTCTATTCCATATTTTCTATTCTCTTCTCTTCTATTCTAATCCATATTTTCTATTCTATTCTATTCTATTCCATATTTTCTATTCTCTTCTATTCTCTTCTATTCTATTCCATATTTTCTATTCTCTTCTATTCTATTCTATTCCATATTTTCTATTCTCTTCTCTTCTATTCTAATCCATATTTTCTATTCTATTCTATTCTATTCTATTCCATATTTTCTATTCTCTTCTATTCTCTTCTATTTTCCATTCCATTCCATTCTATTCTATTCTATTCTCCATTCCATATTTTCTATTCTCTTCTATTCTCTTCTATTCCATATTTTCTATTCTATTCTATTCTCTTCTATTCTATTCTCTTCTATTCCATATTTTCTATTCTCTTCTATTCTCTTCTATTCCATATTTTCTATTCTCTTCTATTCTCTTCTATTCCATATTTTCTATTCTCTTCTATTCCATATTTTCTATTCTCTTCTATTCTCTTCTCTTCTATTCTATTCCATATTTTCTATTATCTTCTATTCTATTCTATTCCATATTTTCTATTCTCTTCTCTTCTATTCTAATCCATATTTTCTATTCTATTCTATTTTATTCCATATTTTCTATTCTCTTCTATTCCATATTTTCTCTTCTCTTCTATTCTAATCCATATTTTCTATTCTATTCTATTCTATTCTATTCTATTCTATTCTATTCTATATTCCTTTCCATTCCATATTTTCTATTCTATTCTATTCTATTCTATTCTATTCTATTCTATTCTATTCTATATTCCTTTCCATTCTATTCTATTCTATTCTATTCTATTCGGATTTCTTTTACTAAAGGGAATAAAAGAAAAAGTATCTGCAATACTGTACAGGTAGTCCTCAACTTATGACCACAACTGAGCCCAAAATTTTGGTTTGCTAAGTGAGCTCAATTAATTTTATGAACCTTTCTTGCCAGAGCTCTTAAGTGAACCACCGCAGCTGTTAAATTAGTCCCATGGTTGTTAAGTGAATCTGGCTCTCCCAGTGACTGCTTGTCAGAAGGTTGCAAAAGGGAAACATGTGACCCTGGGACGCTGCCACTGTCATAAATACGAGTCAGTTGCCAAGCCTCCGAGTTTTATTTTTTAATTTTTTTTTAATTATTTACATATATCATCATAACTTAATTGCCATTGTATGTGTGTACACAATATACCCATACGACGAAATTCACTTAACACCCAAAGACCAGGCCCATCACACATAACAATCCCCAAACACACTCCCACCCACCACAAATTCCCCACCTCTAAACCACTCAAACATCAAACACAGTGTGACCATTCTGGCGATTCACCCACCATAAGAACCCAAGTGAAAGACAAATAACATAAATACTACTTTCACGGGGCTACCGTGTTTCCCCGAAAATAAGACATGTCCTGAAAATAAGGCCAAGCTTTATTTTTGGGGTGGGCCTAAATATACACCCTTCCCCTGAAAATAAGCCCCCCCCCCACACACACGCAGGTCCCTCACCACCCCCAACCCTCCCAAGGCAGCCACATCCCTGCAAACTCCTGCGCCCCCTGCCCCTTTCCCCGCGCGCAGCACCAACCGTAGACCTCAAGCACCGTAGACCACTGCTCCTGCGCCATGGTAGCGGCCCGCCCGCTCTCTCCCCCGTGCCCAGGTGCCGCATCCACATAAGCCTGTACTGTGGTTTGGAAGCCGCCGAGGCAGAGTTTGGGGGAGAGAAAGAGAGACTTCTGGTGCTTCTGGTTTTGGCGGCATGCAAGGAAAGCAGAAGTCTTTCTTTCTCTCCAACTCCAACTTTCTCTCAAACCCCAGCCAGGGCAGCAACACACTCTGGGAGTGTGCTTCCCACTCTATGGTGACGGCTGGAGCTGAAGCCTGCAGGGAGAGCTGGCCCAGGCCATGGCTTCCGTGCCGGGTGCCGGCGGCAATGGCTATGAACTTGAGGACCTGGTGCTCACTGGCTTCGCCCACGTTGACATGGTGAGGCCTGGAAGACGCGCAAGTGGGGGGGGGGGACAGGCACTCACGCAGCTTGGTGCTCGCGTTCTACACCCCCCCCGTGGGAGGGGAGGGGCTTGATGGCGGCACACGAAGGGAACCTCTCTCTGCTGGACTCCTGGCTATGAGTGTGCAGGCCGCCTGGGCCTTCTGCACCCCCAGAATATTAACACCCCCCCCCAATAATAAGGCCAAGCCCTTATTTCGGGGCTCAAAAGAAAATAAGACCCTGTCTTATTTTCGGGGAAACATGGTAGTTTTGTACAATTATTTTGGACCAGCTTATTCATTCTGGTACCTATGTCATTTCTCATTCTGGGTCTCCTTAACCTAATTGTTTCATGTTCCGACACCCACCTTATGTCTCCAGCCCTTGATAAAATCTGTTCCATGTGTCATAATATTCTGTCTCTCCTTTGTTTTTTTAATTCTAACGTTAATCTATCCATTTCTGCGCATCTCTGAATTTTGTTCACGTGACCCGGGGGGGGGGGGAGGGGGGAATGCTGCGACAGTCGTAAGAGTGAAAAACGATGGTAAGTTAACTTTTTTTCGGTGCCGTTGTAACTTCGGACGGCCCTAAATAAACTATTCTAAATCAAGGACTACCAGTGTAATGATGGCCACAATAAATAAATAAAACAATCCCTCTCAAGAAGAGAAGAGAAGGAAACATTGAGTGGTACATAAATTGAAACACTGGGGTGCCAATATATCTAAATAGGCCATGTAGATGAAGCAGGACCGAATCTCGAGAAGCACTGACCTATGAGGGGGTCCGTAACGTGGGTCCAGTCAATGCAGCACTGCAACTCCAGCTGATAGTGAGACTGGATGTAGAGAAGCAGGTGCTGGTAAAACCCGATGCCAGCAATCAGGTGAGTCCGGTAAGCGCACTCCAGGGTGCTCCGACTATGGATGTGCTGCGGATTGGGGAAAACAAAGAGAGCAAGTTAGGGTCGGTCTCTGGCGTCTCTCGTGACAGCTGGTCCTTGACTTACGACCACAAGGGAGCCCGGAATTTCTGTTGTGAAGCGAGACGCTTTGTTAACCGAGTTTGCCCCATTTTATGACCTTTCTTGACACACTTCGTTAAGTGAATCACTGCGGCTGATCAGTTGGTAACCCGGCTGTTAAGGGAACCTGGCTTCCCCGTTGACTTTGCTTTCACGAAGAGACCGGACTGCCATCTGTCGGAAATGGTGTAGGGCAGTGATGGCAAACCTTTTTGGCACCGAGTGCCCAAACCGGAACACGCGTGCAGCTGGCCGGCGCACATATGCCTGTTGTCAGGTTTCGGTGTCATCTCAAATAAATTGCATTTCCAAACAGTCTTTGATGAAATCTTTCATTTATTAAGCATGACAATCTGTCCCCGACTACGTCGTAGCCAACACTGACTTCCTGACCCGAAACCTTCCCTTTCCGTTCCCCAATTCTCTGCGTCTCATTGGCCATCTTCCAAATCACTCTCCCCATATCTACTACTTCAGCTCCCAGGAATGTCACCCCTCCCCTCCCATCTCCTAGGGGATATTATCTTCAGGGAAAATAAGTAGGTGAAAAGTCAAGCGTCCTCTTGCCAGCTGACCCCTCTTTCTCCTCATGTCAGCACTGGAACGAATGTAGTTTGGAGTGCTGATGCCTGTTTTCTGGCCTTTTTTGGCAGTTTTTCGGGCCATTTTCCAGTGTGCCGGCGCCCATGAAGGCCAGCTGGCCTGTGCGCATTGGAAACCAGAAGAGAAAAGGAGAGGAAGGAAGGGTAAGGGACAGGTGTAGGAGAGATGAGAAGGGGGAAAAGAAGAGAGGAGTGGGGGAAAGGAAGGGGAAGTAGGACGAGGTAGGAGAGGAGGAAGGAGAAAGTAGGAGAGGAGAGGAGGGAGGGAAGAGAAAGAAAGGAGAAGGTTTGTTGCAAAATGAGGGAAGAAAGGGTAGAAGAGCAACTCCGAATGTAATTAAAATGCCTTATTTTAATGCTCTCTTTTAAGGAAAACATGTATATGTAGGATTAATTATGTACAAGAAAATGTACATTTTATATTATGTGTATAAAAAATAAAACTGAAAAACTTTTCAAAAAAAAAAAGGAAACCAGAAGAGCAGCTGATGATGGCGCACGTGCCCACATAGAGGGCTCTCCGTGCCACCTCTGGCACGCGTGCCATAGGTTCGCCATCACGGTGTAGAGTCTCCTGCTTGGATGGGGGGGCTGGACTAGATGACCTACGTGGTCCCTCCCAACTCTTGTTATTCTGTATTCTGCTTGTCAAAAGGTTGGCAAAGCAGATCAACACAATCTTGGGACATAGCAACGGTCATAAGTACGAGCCGGTGGCCAAGGGTCTGAATTCTGATCACATGACCATGGGGATGCTACAAAAGTCGTAACTGTGAAAAACAAGTCAGAAGTCAGATTTTACACTGCCGCTGTAACTTCGAACAGTCACTAAATGAACTGTTTTTAAGTGAAGGGCTACCTGTAATTATTTTCCAAAAAAGGTCAAAGCCACAGATTAATTCAGCATCAACAATTCCATTCCTGCCCATTTCATGCTTCGGAAGGCTCCAATGCAGATTTTATCCCTGACTATATTCAAGGCAGGGACAGAGCTGAAATCCCTGCTGATGAGTCCAGCTGCTGGGAGACACAACTACAGGTGGTCCTCGACTTACAATAGTTCATTTAGTGACCATTCAATGATTGAAACAGTGACTTATCGCCGTTTTTCAATGCTTACAACCGTTTTAGCATTCCCCGGGGGGGTTCCATGCGATCAAAATTCAGACACTGGGCAACTGGCTCATCTTTACGACGGTTTGTGGTGTCCCAGGGTCACATGATCCCCTTTTGCGACCTTTGGACCAGCAAAGTCAACGGGGGAAACCAGATTCACTTAACAGCCGTGTTACTTAACAACTTGCAGGGATTCACTTGCCAACTGTGGCAAGGAAGGTGGTAAGATGGGGCAAACTCAAAGTGTCTCGCTTAACAACAGAAATTTTGGGCTTAATTGTGTCCGTAACCCGAGGACCACCTGTATTTTGGGAACCAGGTTCTGTATCTTAGTTCAAACAAATATGCTTCCGTACAATATTCAACCATTTTCTCTCATTCTGGAAAGCTTACAGGCCCCCTGGGTCTATCCATGCCTTCCCCACTTTGTTAGATCGATTATTAATTACTGATTCCACAATCTCTTAATTGAAAGAGACCACAAAAAAAACCCCAAACACATAGCCAGGCAATAATCCTGCAACTCTCTCTTCTGCTTCAAAGTCCCAGATTGAGCGAAGTGTAGTAGTGTTATCCTCCCAGAAACATTTCTCCCCTTTCTCCGGTATTTTTATTTACTGTTCTATCTTTCGGTTGTGGGTTATCATCCAAATAAGATTCACACGCAAACATTATCAGAATGGATCGCCTACCTTTTTATTTGTTTTGATCAGCTGAATGACTTCGTAGTAAACTTTCCGCCACAGCAGTTCCTCTGCTTTCCTCCCATAGTCCACAGGGTGTAGGAACATCAGCTTTACACAGAGTTCGCGGAGCCTGGGGCAGGAGGGAGAAGAGAGAGACGCTGCTCACAATTTGTCTCAAAACCATTTTTTTTAAAAAGTCCTAATCATACATACATACATACATGTATATGTATGTATGTATGTATGTATGTATGTATGTATGTATGTATATATCCCTCTCTAAGCGGTTTATAGAGGCAGCATATTGGCCCCAACAATCTGGGGCCAACCAAGGAGGGATGGAAGGCTGAGTCAACTTGAGCCAATCAGGATCGAACTGCTGGCAGTTGGCAGGGTTAGCCTGCAATACTATAGTCTAACCACCGTGCCAGTATGGTAATAGAATAGAAGAATTAAGAATAAGAACAGAATAGAAATGGCATTTAGACTTACATACTGCTTCACAGTGCTTTACAGGCCCCTCTAAGCATTTTACAGAGTCAGCCTCTTGCCCCCAACAATCTGGGTTGTCATTTAACCGACCTCGGAAGGACGGAAGGCTAAGTCAACCTTGAGCCAGTCAGGATCGAACTGCTGGCAGTTGGCAGAATTAGCCTGCTATCCTGCCTTCTAACCACTGCATCACCATGGATCTGCGTACAGATGCAATTTTTGAAGACTAAGAACTGTATTCTGTTAAAAGTCAGCAGATATCTTCCCCACCCATCAAGGCCACTCAATTTGCCTAGCAGGACCTCAACCCGAGATTACTAGGCTGCTTATCTATGAAGCTGCTTCCAAACAATATTCTGTGCAATGGAATTACTTTGAGGCTGAACCTTGGGAATATGAGCCCCAGACAGAACGCTCTGCTATGAATGAATGAATGAATGAATGAATGAATGGCAAGCTAGTTTTGCCACACAGGAATCCAACATTTTTATGATATTCTGTATTTCCATGGAACTAAATTTTTCCCAGCAATACTTCACCCACTTATTCCATTCAAGTAAGACTGCTGCATCCTGGCCTTTCAAGACCATACATCTGATTGAAATGCAGAACATGGAATAAAGAAAGGCCCAACTTTCTTACTTGTTTCTCAGGCTGATGTTCTCCGGCTTAAATACTTCTTGATAAGCTGCCTTGTTTCCAAGAATGAGATCCAATCGATGCACTGCTTCAACCACAGCTCTACGAAAAGAACAGGAGGCATGCAAGGTTAGGAAGAAGCTGCTGCTTGGAAATTCTTCAGTTGGACTCAGACATAACATGAAGTTATAATATACCACCCAGAGCCCCTCTGTACTGCCCAGAACCTGTCAGTTCTGCCATCTTCCACTTGGCGCCTTGCCAGCATTCTGCCATCAAAAGCTAGGGGGGAGGGGGCAAGGGGGACAAATGTGTATGGGGATGTGAAATAGGGAAGGTGAATGACAGTTTGACGAAGATGAGGGAGTCATAAAACCAATTTGTGCCAGTCTTCAAGGCCACACTCTCTGAGAGTGGAATTTGGGTTGCACCAAACATCTCAAGTGATTCCCAAAACACCTATGTGGCTCTCCATTGGCTGAAGACAAAATGGTTGGGGGGGGGGCTGGGTTGAGGGGAAAAAATTGTAACTTTTTTTTGGGGGGGGGGGAATCTTGGTTCTAGCCTGTTTTTACTGCAACCAGCAACCTTTAGCAAAAGAACCTATCACTTCACCCAAATGGAGTCGAGGGTTTTTCTTTCCTAAGGGTCCTGACTGGGACAGGTCTGACACTCTCATTGAGGAAGATGGGCAGATAAGAAGTATGAAATACAAATAAAATAAAATACGCTTTGACTATCTATTGCTTAGCGGGTTACAATGAACTCACTCATAGCAATTTGTGTACCATAATTTATGGTTTAGTGTGCAGTTGTGGGTTTTACCGTCAGACTCTAATACAGCCACCTTTCTGGAATGCATAGCTGGAGGGCTATAAAATTAGCCTTCTCATCCCACAGTGGCTTCAATTGACAAGAAAAAGGCCACAATCCAATCTGACTATGGAGATTTCGAATCATCCAGGTCGTGGCCGTCCCAAAGATGCTTTTCCAAAAGGCAACTGGACTTCCTTGGGGGTTTTTATTCCCTTGAAAACGTTTCACTTCTCAACCAAGAAGCTTCTTCAGCTCTGACTGAAAAGCAACCAGTACTGAAGAAGCTTCTTTTTTCCCTTTTTTAAGGCGAAAAAAAACCAAGGAAGTCCAGTTGCCTTTTGGAAAAACATGTTTGGGGTCCACAATCTAAACTCGTTGCCTTCCCAAAGAAGGAACATTGCTGAATTGTACTAAGTTCTTCTCTGGGATGCGAAGAGACTTGCTGGGCTTGCTTCTTTGCAGACAGCAAGCCATGTGCCACGGTCTATTAAAAGACCTGACAGTGCCACCAGCTGCCAAGCTCTATGGCCACCATCCAAGCATTCCAAAACCAGGGAAAAGTGACAAGGAGATCAAGCCATCCAGGCTGTGCCACACGGTACGTTCAAACACCGGCATCAAAAGCAACCTTTTGCAAAGTCATCCTTACAAGGCAAGTGTCAAAACCTTGACTTGACATTCATGTCATGGCGTGTTGCTTTTGGGGGGGTGGGAGGGGGAGGGAGATACTTCTAGCTTTTAAGACCTCTGGAAAATAAGAGCGCAACCAAAACTGAGAATGCTATTGGAGGGCACAGAAGAACAGGAAATGACTTGAAGAAGTTGAAGGAACTGTGTAAAGTCCTTGGGAACTACCCATTATCAAGAGTGTGGGAGGGAATCCCCACAGAATTGGGGAGAAGGGGAGATGCTCAGCTGCCACTGAGCACATGCCACGTTTCTCTTGCTGGCTTGTAGCAGCCAGACATGGCAAACTGGCAAATCGTGGAGTAGTCTTAAAAGTGGATTACTGGCCTGTGGGTTGCCTGCCCGCCCCCCCCCCCGAACACGGCGTAACATCCCCTTCAGACTCCCCCAATCCTGAGGGCCTCTAAAAGTGTCAGGCGACAACTGCCATCCCTGTCTATGAATAACAATGTAAACTCTGATGCGTCCAAAAGGGGAAAGTCAAACAGAAGCATAAAATGGGACACGTAGGTCAAGGTGAATCCTAAGGCTGTAAAAGGAAAATATTTGTAGCTCAGGGTTGAAATGAGGGGTTTTCTTGCAGACGTTTCATGACCCAACTAGATAACATTATCAGTGGTGGAAGGAAGGGGGTGTTGTAGAAAAGAGGAGGAGGAGGAGAATCCTAGGTACCCTCTGAGCTTGGCTGTTTTCTTGCAGACGTTTCATTATCCAATTAGGGAACATTATCAGTGCTAGAAGAGAGTGGAGTGTGCGCGGGGGGGGGGGGAGGAAGACTGTGGGGTCCTGGGTGCTCTCTGAGCTTGGTTGTTTTCTTGCAGACGTCTCATTACCCAACTAAGTCATGAAATCAGTGCACTGATGATGTTTTCTAGTTTGGGTAATGAAACGTTTACAAGGAAACAGCCAAGCTCAGAGAGCACCCAGGTCTCAATCAATCCTTCCTTCCTTCCTTCCTCCCTCCTTCTTCCTTCTTTCCTTCCTTCTGCAAACACCTCTCCCTTCTAGCATTGATGATGTTACCTAGCTGGGTAATGAAACGTTTACAAGGAAACAGCCAAACAGAGAGAGCACCCAGGACTCAATCAATCCTTCCTTCCTTCCTCCCTCCCTCCCTCGTTCCTTCCTTCCTCTGCAAACACCTCTCCCTTCTAGCACTGATGATGTTACCTAGCTGGGTAATGAAACGTTTACAAAGAAACAGCCAAGCTCAGAGAGCACCCAGGACCCCCCCCCTCCTAAGACTGTCCATTTCCCCTTTCACCCCCTTCACAAAGGCTGTGACAAAAAGGACAAAAATTAGTTGCTGATTTAGGGGGAGGGGGTGGGGGGCTAGCTGGGAGCAATGGGGAGGGGGTTTCAAATGGGTGGATGTCCTGCTGGTAGGCGTTTCGAAGCAGGTGGAGGCAGCAGGGGCTGTACTACCCAAAGGCTAGCCGCTAGGTACACGGGAAAGTCCTCGACTTAAAGCGACCAAAACCAACCCCCACCCCCAAATTGAGGTTGCTAAGGGAGTTTTGCCCCATTTTAGATCCTCGTTTAAGCGAACCGTCGCAATTCTGAAGTTAGGAGGAGTACGGTCGTTAAGTGAATCCGGCTGACTTCTCCAAGGGCTCAAAAAGGGGATTTTTACTTGATTTTTAGCCCACCAAGGACTCTGCAACCGTCGTAAGTGCGAGGATCCCTATTTGGATCACGTGATTCCCGTAGAGGGGAGGGGAGGGGGAAACGGCACACGCCTCAACGGTCGTTTAAAAAAAGGTGTGGGGGGGGGAAGGGCCCTAAGTCTCTTTCCCCCCCCCTCCCCACCGCTCCGTTGTCAGTCTGGTCACTAAACGGACCGCCGTTGTAAGTCGAGAACTTCCACTGGGGAATAATATTTAACATCGTTAAGAGGAAACCCCCCATCCCCCCCCCTCTCTCTATTGGTGGGAGGGACCCACGTGCCCCATGGCTTGCGGGGGATGATGGGACCTGGAGTCCTTTCACGGTCCCACGCGGGGCCTGCAAGGGGGCGATGAGGAGTTTATTTCACACCTTACACACAAACACATACACGAACACGCGCCCGCCCGCCCGGCTTCCTTTGGGGGGCCTGCGGGGGGACGATGGGACCTGGAGTCCCTCAGGGCCGGCCGTGGACGATGGGGCCGCTCGCTCACCGGTAGAGCCTCTTGGTGTGGAGAGCCTTGGCCTCCGGCTCACCGCCGCCGCTTCCGCTGCCTTGGCTCATGGCGCCCGGCAGGCCTTGAGGCCCCTCAGCAGCCCCTGCCGCCCCGCCAGGCCCGGCCCGCCCCTCTCGGCCGCCGCCTCAGCCCGGCCTTGGAGCGCTTCTGCTGCTGCTGCTGCTGCTGCTGTCGCCGCCTCCGCCGCAGCCCTGGAGCCTCCGGGTTCTGCAGCCGCCAGCGACCCCGCTCGGCCGCCATCGCGCTCCGGCTGACCGCCGCCGCCGCCGCCGCCGCTTTCCCCTCAGCCAAGTCTCGCGAGACCGCCGCCCTCGGGTCTCGCGAGCGCTCGGCGCCCAAGTCTCGCGAGAGGTCCGCAGCCGCCTAGTGCTTGTGAGGAGGGGAAAGGGGAAAAAAAAAAAAAAAACTCTGCCCCGCGCGAGTAAGCACCGCCCCTCCCTCCAAACCCACTTCTTCAGCTCTCGCGAGGTCTGAGTCTCTGCCCGTAGATTTATTCGGAATGCAAGAGTGGGGGCACCTCGGGAAGGGAAGGGAAGCAACGATGGCGGGTCGCGTTTCAGGGTTTCCGATTCATTCGTTCATTCATTCATTCATTCATTCATTCATTCATTCCTGGAGGGTTTCGACATTCTTGTCGTTTTCGTAGCCTCTTTTTCTCCTCCTTTTTTTTTCCTTTATATATATACCCTGTTTCCCCCAAAATAAAACCTCCCCTGATAATAAGCCCAATCAGGCTTTTGAGCGCATGGCAATAAGGCCAAACGCTTATTTCAGGGTTCAAAAAATATAAGACAGGGTCTTATTTTCAGGGAAACACGGTATATACCTATCTTTAGATAATATAATAAATATAATAAATATAAATAAATATACATTTATATATATATATATATATATATATATATATATATAATATACATATATATTTATTTATATTTATTATATATATCGTACCATATAACACACACACAAACACATACACACATATATAGAGAGAGAGAGATTAGATATAGATATAGATATAGAGATGGATGGGTGGATAGACGGCTAGACAGACAGACAGACAGACAGGCAGATAGATAGATAGATAGATAGATAGATAGATAGATAGACAGATACAGATTAGATATAGATGTAGATATAGAGTTGGATGGATGGATGGATAGATATAGATTAGATGTAGATATAGATGTAGAGATGGATGGGTGGATGGATGGATGGATAGGCAGATAGATAGATGATAGATAGATAGATAGATAGATAGATAGATAGATAAATAGATAGATGATCTCCAGGTTGAGCAGTGGGCTGGTCTAGAAGACCTCCAAGGTCCCGTCCAGCTCTGTTCTGATTCATTCTTTCATGCAGACAGGAGCCTGCAGAGGGTTTTTTGCAAACCCCAATTCTTCTGATTTTACAGGTGGTCCTCAACTTGCAACAGTTCATTTAGTGACCGTTCGAAGTTACGACAGCACTGAAAAAAGTGACTTAGGACCGCTTTTCAGGCTTACGACCATTGCAGCATTTCCCCCACGGTCACGAAATCAAAATTCACAGACGTGGCAACTGATTCGCATTTATGACTGTTGCAGTGTCCCGGGGTCTTATGACCAAATTTGGCAACCTTCTGACAAGCCAAGTCAAGGGGGATACCAGATTCACTTAACAACTGGGTTGCCAATTTAACAATTGCAGTGATTCACTTAACAACGATGGCAAGAAAGGTCAGTCAAAATTCACTTAAGGATAGAAATGTTGGCCTCAATCATGGTCATAAGTCGAGGACTACCTGCCTTGATCATCCTCCGTGCTCGGGGCTTCTGTGGAAAGTTGCTTCCTGCCGCGAGGCTACCTCGTAAAACCCTTGTAAAGCCTACAAACTTGAAATTTGCCACGTATGTTCCTCTTGGCTTCTTGGTGCTCACTAAGAAAGGATTTTTCAAAATGACCATCAGAGCATTATTATTTCCTATATTATTATAACATGCTCTGATGCTAAGGAGTTGTACTCCCCCTCCCCACCAAATGCAAAACACAAGCAGAGGAGAGGAGTTTCCCTTTCTGTTTTACTTTCACAGCAGCAAGCAGCTTTACTACAGAACAGTTGAGCTAAGCCACACCCAGCCTCTTTCTTGTCTTCTTCTTGCTCACACAGCAAATACTGTTTGAGTTTCCAAACACCCCTCAACTCTTTCACACACTGACAGGCTGCTAGCCAGATGAATACCGATGGATGCTGCAGGCTGCGACATTCTATTCCCCCTCTGTTCCAACTGCCAGTTGCATAATATTAACACTCTGATGCTATGGAATTACACATTCTACATTAAGTTTCAGGCTGCAAGTGTCAATTTATCAAGCATAGTTTCATAGCGAAGCACCAGCTAGTTAAATAGTTAAATATAGAAAGTCCTCAATTTGCGACTACAATTGCGTCCACAATTTCTCTTGCTAAGCGAGACAGTTGCTAAGTGAATTCTGCCCCATTTTACTACCTCTCTTGGCACCGTTATTAAGTTAGTGACCTGGTCGTTAAGTGAATCTGGCTTCCCCATTGACTTGGCTTGTTGCAAAAGGGGATCACAAGAGTCGGGAACACTGTGACCGTCATAAATACAAATCGGTTGCTAAGCACCCGAATTTTCAGAATCAGAAGTAGTACTGGAAGGGACCTTGAAGGTCTTCTAGTCCAGCTCCCTGCTCAAGCAGAGCATCATATGTGTGAAAAACGGTCATGTCTCTGTTTTCTGTGTCATTGTAAAGGTCACTAAACAAATGGTTGTAAGTAGAGGACTACATGTAAACCGATATTCTATTTTAAAAAAAACATATTAACTTATATTTATGGCTGGTCTCCTGCTACCCTGAGGGGGTGGCAGTGCAGCCCCTCTCAGCAATACTCTTTTTGATGAAGAAAAAACGCAATAAATCCGTTTTACATTCATTTCTTTTTACTTATTTCACACCTGCCCTAGCAGAGGGCAGCATGGGAGCAGCCTTTTGGTGCGGTCTCCCTCCGCCATGTCCACTCCTCCGGGACATTGCAACCGTCATAAATATAAGTCAGTTCTCAAACATCTGGATTTTGATCATTTGATGGTATCAATGCTGCAACGGTCGTAAGTGTGAAAAAGTGTCATAAGTCACTTTTTAGGGCCATTGTAAGAGATTAGGCAGCCTTTGTCTGGAATGGTATCAACTAAGTTTCCTGCCTGAGTGGGGGTTGGACTAGAAGACCTCCAAGGTCCCTTCCGAATCTATGATTCTGTGAGAGGACAAGGAGTCCCCCAAAGGTTGGCTTCTCACAACCAATTTAACCAAGTCATGGAAAGACGTAGCTGCAGCCTCCATGTAAACTGGGTCGAATAAATGGCTTTTCTCTTTAAGCGTCTTCATTTAGATTTATTTATTTATTAAATTTGTATACCGCCCTTCTCCCGAAGGACTCAGGGCGGTGAACAGCCAAATAAAATACATATAATACAAATGCTAAAAAAACCATTAAAATACCATTAAATAATTGGCCCAGAAAACAAAATTTAAAACACCCCAAATTCATAAGACAAATTTAAAAATTTTTTAAAAGTTTAAAAGAGAGGTTAGGCCAGGCCAGCCTGCTGGAAAAGAAATGTTTTGATGGCACAGCGGAAAGCACACAGGTCCGGGATCCTCCGTATCTCCGGGGGGGAGCTCGTTCCAGATGGTGGGTGCCCCCACAGAGAAGGCTCTCCCCCTGGGGGCCGCCAGTCGACATTGTTTGGCCGACGGCACCCTGAGGAGCCCCTCTCTATGGGAGCGAACTGGTCGGTGAGAGGCTATTGGTGGCAGGAGGCGGTCTCGTAGATACCCCGGTCCGATGCCATGGAGCGCTCTAAAGGTGGTAACCAAAACCTTGAAGCGCACCCGGAAGACCACCGGGAGCCAGTGCAGCTCGCGCAGGAGGGGGGGGTCACATGGGAGCGCCCCGTCGCTCCCATAACCACCCGCGTGGCCGCATTCTGGACCAGCTGGAGCCTCTGGGTGCTCCTCAAGGGGAGCCCCATGTAGAGATGCCTCTGTATTGTCTTTTTTTTTTTTGTTTTAATTCTATGCTAAGCCACCCAGAGTTGCTGTATCAATGAGATGGACACCATTACAATTTAATTAATGAATAAAAGGGATTCATGGGAATTGGGAGGGGTGGGCTTCTTTGGGGGCTTCTAATGTGGGGCAACACGTTTTTGTGGCAGTTGGGGGTCCATTGGTGAACAAAAGCAGGCAGGATGGACGTACCATAGATCAGGAATGGGACTAAGAAATTATGAGTGGTCCTCAGTTAATGAAAAAACTGGTCATTAATCAATGAAGAACCTACGGTATGACTGGTGGGTAATATATCAATGAAACTACAACTGGTCATTCATTAAAACATGAGGAGTTAATAAGTAAGTAAATACAACTGGTCATTGATTAATTAATCAATTAATCAATTAACCAATGACCAGTTGTAGAGGTCACAATGAAGAAATTATGACTGATCTGGTCATAAGGAAGCTCCAACAATGAACAAAAATGATGAATAGTCACTAACTCCAACTAATTAATTAAGACATTACGAGTAGTAATTCATTGCTTAATGAATGAAGCAGTTATGACTGGTCATTCATTAATGAAGATACTATGAGTGGCCACTAATTATTGAAGAAGCTACGAGTGGTGATAAATTAATTGAGAAATTATTAGAACTTCATGTGACTTTGATTCTATCCCTCTGTTAATGCAGCCTAGGATTGCATTGGCATTTTTGGCTGCTGCTGTACACTGTTGGCTCATATTTAAGCGATTGTCCACCAGGATTCAATTAATTACAACTGGTGGTTACTTAATTAAGACAGGTCTCCCCTCGTTCTCCTTCACTGGTGCAGGAGGCCCAGACAGCCTCTCCAGAAGACAGGGACCACTTGCCCAATTACCTCATCTCGGCCCAGCCCGAGTTTGGATCCACCAACCAACCCTGCCCTCCAGCCGTACGCCTACCAGCTGGCCTGCAGGGAGCATGAGCTGGAGCATTTCCTTAGTGAAGGAGGACAAGGCAGGGAATGAGAGGGACCCCCTGAATCTGAAGAAGTGGAGCTCGGACAAGCTGCCCCTCACCGTCTATGAAATTGCAGAGAGCGAGCAGCCGGACCAGGCCCGGGGCAGAGGACGCAAGAGGAAACTCAAGTACAGAAGGGGGCACCGTGAAACTTTGAGGTGTGCCCAGTGGACGGCTGGCAGCCGGAATGAAGGGAGCTCAGGAGTCACTGAGTATCATGATTTGTCTTGAGACATTTATTAGGAATAAACTATGAATGAAATCGAGACGAGTCCAGGTAGACTTCTGTGGGCCGGTCAGGTCATCGTGAAGCTGGGTGAGGTGCCAGGCATTGGGACTGGTGACAGAGATGCCCTCATGGGTTGCCCTCTCTTCAGAGGGTCTCCTAGATGCTCATGGTCCATTCTGTTTTTTAAATTTTATTTTGACGAGTCTGATGGGGAAAGGGGAAAGTCAGCTGCACGCAGCTACCTGGAGTCAGGGAGCCTCTACATCTGTGTTTCTCCAACTTGGAGACTTTGAGATGTGGGGACTTCAACTCCCAGAATTCCCAGCCAGCATGCCCAGATTAGTTCGGTCTGGATTCATGGGTTGTTGGTTGACACGGCAGAGGACTTGTGGCTCATTCAACAATCGCCCGGTGAAATGGCTTGGGTCCCTCTTCAGTCGTGGACTTCAGATCAGGCAACGAGGGACTGTCAGACCTGTCCCAGTCTGATCTCCCAGGGAAGTAAAACCCTCGACTCCATTTGGTTGAAGCGAAAAGGCACTTTTACTAACAGATGCTCACTGCAGGACAGTCAGGTGGAATCTGAAGTTCCAGCGCATCAATTCAGCACTAACTCCTTGGTTTCCCCAGCCCTCCCCCCATAGTCCAAGGGCAGCCAATCCAGCACCACTGAGATTATTTTGGGAAGCCTGAGGTGTTTAAGCTGGTGAAATTCCACTCTCAGGATAAGCGGCCTTGAAGATGCCGGCATAGACTGGATTCCAAACTGCTCTGTTCTTCCTCAGCTGTCAATTCCCCCTCCCCAATTTCCCCTCATGAAGACACACAGCTTGATTGCCCATTGGTTCCCCCTCCCTTTCCCAGGTTGATGCCAGACTGCCAGCGAGGCGCCAAGCTGAAGGTGGTGGATCTGACAGGACATTGGTCTGCGGGGGGGCCAAGAGGGCCTCTGTCCAGCCTCATCGTGGTCTTAGCCAGGACGTATTGCACCGAGGGGTGGGGTGATCCCTTCCGTCTTCGTCATCCATTGTTCTTTTTTTCTTCTGTTCCATCGGGTTCAATTCTCGGAGACTGTCTGAACAAGTCCGGTCTCTATTCTTGGAGAGGTTTTGGAGAAGTGGTTTGCCATTGCTTCCTTCCTAGGGCTGAGAAAGAATGATTGGCATAAGGTCACTGAGATGGCCTTCTACCACAGGGAGGGAATGAGGGAGGTTGCGTGGAAAGAAGGAAAAATGCAAGGAGAAAGAGGAAGGGAAAGAAGGAAGGAGAAAGGAAGGAGAAAGTGGGAGGGAAGGGAGGAAGGAAGGGAAGGGAGGAAGGAACAGAGAGAGGGAGGGATGGAAGGAAGGAAGGCTTTGGTACCCATTGGAGGACTAGAACCCACCATCTCCTGGGGATTGGCCCAAAGTGACACAGTCGCCTCTTGTGAGTATTCCAGGAGCAGAACTCACCATGCCTATTGCAGGAAGAAAAGACACACTTTCTTGGTTATTGATCCGAAGTTACTAAGTCGGGCGTTGTGAGAATTGAAGGATTAGAACTCACCGTCCATTCCTGGTGGAAAGTCATTCAGATGCCTGTCATTCATATTGCAGGACTAGAACTCATGGTATGCTGGTTATAGGCCTGAAGTCACGAAAATGGCTGTCTTAGTATAAGTTCCACAAATACTCACCATCCCTTCATTATTACCCCAAGTCACTAAAGCACCAGTCGTGTGCATTGCTGGATTAGAATTTACCTTTCCAATTACAGTACGAGAAGTTACCGTCTTCTGCTTCTGGTGCTGCATCTCATCCTAAAGCAGGGGTCTCAAACTCAGGGCCAGTGGGCTGGATCCTGCTAGCTGCCAGGGTGACGGATGCCCTAATTAATTCATGGCCCTCGAGTAAGTTTCAAAAGAAATCCAGTTATTTACTAGGAGCAACATGTCGCCACATACCCAAGTGGAGTCAGCTCTGCCCCACGTAATTTTCATCCCAACTATGACCCTATAATCTGCCTCCTCCCAGGGTATGACATAAATCACATTCTCCAAGGGAGCACTGTACAAAGGGAAGCTCTACAACTACTCACCATCTCCTGAGTTTTCCTCCAAAAAAATAAAGGTTCCATTCCTGTATAAAGGGAAGCGCTGCAAATAATCACTACCAAAAACCGGCCTGTCCTGTGTCATAATCCTTAATTATCCACTTTTTCTCTTATTCCTGCAAAGGGAAGAACCTGGCTCATCTATGTAATATTAAAAAATACTCACCACAACAAACCTGGCTGTCCTCTGTCATAATCCTTAATCATCCACTTTTTCTCTTATTCCTGCAAAGGGAAGAACCTGGCTCATCTATGTAATATTAAAAAATACTCACCACAACAAACCTGGCTGTCCTGTGTCATAATCCTTAATTATCCACTTTTTCTCTTATTCCTGCAAAGGGAAGAACCTGGCTCATCTATGTAATATTAAAAAATACTCACCACAACAAACCTGGCTGTCCTCTGTCATAATCCTTAATCATCCACTTTTTCTCTTATTCCTGCAAAGGGAAGAACCTGGCTCATCTATGTAATATTAAAAAATACTCACCACCACAAACCTGGCTGTCCTCTGTCATAATCCTTAATTATCCACTTTTTCTCTTATTCCTGCAAAGGGAAGAACCTGGCTCATCTATATAATATTAAAAAATACTCACCACCACAAACCTGGCTGTCCTCTGTCATAATCCTTAATTATCCACTTTTTCTCTTATTCCTGCAAAGGGAAGAACCTGGCTCATCTATGTAATATTAAAAAATACTCACCACCACAAACCTGGCTGTCCTCTGTCATAATTATCCACTTTTTCCTCTTATTCCTGCAAAGGGAAGAACCTGGCTCATCTATGTAATATTAAAAAATACTCACCACCACAAACCTGGCTGTCCTCTGTCATAATCCTTAATTATCCACTTTTTCTCTTATTCCTGCAAAGGGAAGAACCTGGCTCATCTATATAATATTAAAAAATACTCACCACCACAAACCTGGCTGTCCTCTGTCATAATCCTTAATTATCCACTTTTTCTCTTATTCCTGCAAAGGGAAGAACCTGGCTCATCTATGTAATATTAAAAAATACTCACCACCACAAACCTGGCTGTCCTCTGTCATAATTATCCACTTTTTCCTCTTATTCCTGCAAAGGGAAGAACCTGGCTCATCTATGTAATATTAAAAAATACTCACCACCACAAACCTGGCTGTCCTCTGTCATAATCCTTAATTATCCACTTTTTCTCTTATTCCTGCAAAGGGAAGAACCTGGCTCATCTATATAATATTAAAAAATACTCACCACCACAAACCTGGCTGTCCTCTGTCATAATCCTTAATTATCCACTTTTTCTCTTATTCCTGCAAAGGGAAGAACCTGGCTCATCTATGTAATATTAAAAAATACTCACCACCACAAACCTGGCTGTCCTCTGTCATAATTATCCACTTTTTCCTCTTATTCCTGCAAAGGGAAGAACCTGGCTCATCTATGTAATATTAAAAAATACTCACCACCACAAACCTGGCTGTCCTCTGTCATAATCCTTAATTATCCACTTTTTCTCTTATTCCTGCAAAGGGAAGAACCTGGCTCATCTATGTAATATTAAAAAATACTCACCACCACAAACCTGGCTGTCCTCTGTCATAATTATCCACTTTTTCCTCTTATTCCTGCAAAGGGAAGAACCTGGCTCATCTATGTAATATTAAAAAATACTCACCACCACAAACCTGGCTGTCCTCTGTCATAATCCTTAATTATCCACTTTTTCTCTTATTCCTGCAAAGGGAAGAACCTGGCTCATCTATATAATATTAAAAAATACTCACCACCACAAACCTGGCTGTCCTCTGTCATAATCCTTAATTATCCACTTTTTCTCTTATTCCTGCAAAGGGAAGAACCTGGCTCATCTATGTAATATTAAAAAATACTCACCACCACAAACCTGGCTGTCCTCTGTCATAATTATCCACTTTTTCCTCTTATTCCTGCAAAGGGAAGAACCTGGCTCATCTATGTAATATTAAAAAATACTCACCACCACAAACCTGGCTGTCCTCTGTCATAATCCTTAATTATCCACTTTTTCTCTTATTCCTGCAAAGGGAAGAACCTGGCTCATCTATATAATATTAAAAAATACTCACCACCACAAACCTGGCTGTCCTCTGTCATAATCCTTAATTATCCACTTTTTCTCTTATTCCTGCAAAGGGAAGAACCTGGCTCATCTATGTAATATTAAAAAATACTCACCACCACAAACCTGGCTGTCCTCTGTCATAATTATCCACTTTTTCCTCTTATTCCTGCAAAGGGAAGAACCTGGCTCATCTATGTAATATTAAAAAATACTCACCACCACAAACCTGGCTGTCCTCTGTCATAATCCTTAATTATCCACTTTTTCTCTTATTCCTGCAAAGGGAAGAACCTGGCTCATCTATATAATATTAAAAAATACTCACCACCACAAACCTGGCTGTCCTCTGTCATAATCCTTAATTATCCACTTTTTCTCTTATTCCTGCAAAGGGAAGAACCTGGCTCATCTATGTAATATTAAAAAATACTCACCACCACAAACCTGGCTGTCCTCTGTCATAATTATCCACTTTTTCCTCTTATTCCTGCAAAGGGAAGAACCTGGCTCATCTATGTAATATTAAAAAATACTCACCACCACAAACCTGGCTGTCCTCTGTCAAAATCCTTAATTATCCACTTTTTCTCTTATTCCTGCAAAGGGAAGAACCTGGCTCATCTATATAATATTAAAAAATACTCACCACAACAAACCTGGCTGTCCTCTGTCAAAATCCTTAATTATCCACTTTTTCTCTTATTCCTGCAAAGGGAAGAACCTGGCTCATCTATGTAATATTAAAAAATACTCACCACCACAAACCTGGCTGTCCTCTGTCATAATCCTTAATTATCCACTTTTTCTCTTATTCCTGCAAAGGGAAGAACCTGGCTCATCTATATAATATTAAAAAATACTCACCACAACAAACCTGGCTGTCCTCTGTCATAATCCTTAATTATCCACTTTTTCTCTTATTCCTGCAAAAGGAAGAACCTGGCTCATCTATATAATATTAAAAAATACTCACCACCACAAACCTGGCTGTCCTCTGTCATAATCCTTAATTATCCACTTTTTCTCTTATTCCTGCAAAGGGAAGAACCTGGCTCATCTATGTAATATTAAAAAATACTCACCACCACAAACCTGGCTGTCCTCTGTCATAATCCTTAATTATCCCCTTTTTCTCTTATTCCTGCAAAGGGAAGAACCTGGCTCATCTATGTAATATTAAAAAATACTCACCACCACAAACCTGGCTGTCCTCTGTCATAATCCTTAATTATCCACTTTTTCCTCTTATTCCTGCAAAGGGAAGAACCTGGCTCATCTATGTAATATTAAAAAATACTCACCACCACAAACCTAGCTGTCCTCTGTCATA
Source organism: Arizona elegans (assembly GCA_022577455.1). NCBI lineage: Eukaryota > Metazoa > Chordata > Lepidosauria > Squamata > Colubridae > Arizona > Arizona elegans. The sequence goes on along the minus strand of JAKOOJ010000027.1, from coordinate 3,554,136 downwards.
ATCCTTAATCATCCACTTTTTCTCTTATTCCTGCAAAGGGAAGAACCTGGCTCATCTATGTAATATTAAAAAATACTCACCACCACAAACCTGGCTGTCCTCTGTCATAATCCTTAATTATCCACTTTTTCTCTTATTCCTGCAAAGGGAAGAACCTGGCTCAAATATGTAATATTAAAAAATACTCACCACCACAAACCTGGCTGTCCTCTGTCATAATCCTTAATTATCCACTTTTTCCTCTTATTCCTGCAAAGGGAAGAACCTGGCTCATCTATGTAATATTAAAAAATACTCACCACCACAAACCTGGCTGTCTTCTGTCATAATCCTTAATCATCCACTTTTTCTCTTATTCCTGCAAAGGGAAGAACCTGGCTCATCTATACAATATTAAAAAATACTCACCACCACAAACCTGGCTGTCCTCTGTCATAATCCTTAATTATCCACTTTTTCTCTTATTCCTGCAAAAGGAAGAACCTGGCTCATCTATACAATATTAAAAAATACTCACCACCACAAACCTGGCTGTCCTCTGTCATAATCCTTAATTATCCACTTTTTCTCTTATTCCTGCAAAGGGAAGAACCTGGCTCAAATATGTAATATTGAAAAATACTCACCACCACAAACCTGGCTGTCCTCTGTCATAATCCTTAATTATCCACTTTTTCTCTTATTCCTGCAAAGGGAAGAACCTGGCTCATCTATGTAATATTAAAAAATACTCACCACCACAAACCTGGCTGTCCTCTGTCATAATTATCCACTTTTTCCTCTTATTCCTGCAAAGGGAAGAACCTGGCTCATCTATGTAATATTAAAAAATACTCACCACCACAAACCTGGCTGTCCTCTGTCATAATCCTTAATTATCCACTTTTTCTCTTATTCCTGCAAAGGGAAGAACCTGGCTCATCTATATAATATTAAAAAATACTCACCACCACAAACCTGGCTGTCCTCTGTCATAATCCTTAATTATCCACTTTTTCTCTTATTCCTGCAAAGGGAAGAACCTGGCTCATCTATGTAATATTAAAAAATACTCACCACCACAAACCTGGCTGTCCTCTGTCATAATCCTTAATTATCCACTTTTTCTCTTATTCCTGCAAAGGGAAGAACCTGGCTCATCTATGTAATATTAAAAAATACTCACCACCACAAACCTGGCTGTCCTCTGTCATAATTATCCACTTTTTCCTCTTATTCCTGCAAAGGGAAGAACCTGGCTCATCTATGTAATATTAAAAAATACTCACCACCACAAACCTGGCTGTCCTCTGTCATAATCCTTAATTATCCACTTTTTCTCTTATTCCTGCAAAGGGAAGAACCTGGCTCATCTATATAATATTAAAAAATACTCACCACCACAAACCTGGCTGTCCTCTGTCATAATCCTTAATTATCCACTTTTTCTCTTATTCCTGCAAAGGGAAGAACCTGGCTCATCTATGTAATATTAAAAAATACTCACCACCACAAACCTGGCTGTCCTCTGTCATAATTATCCACTTTTTCCTCTTATTCCTGCAAAGGGAAGAACCTGGCTCATCTATGTAATATTAAAAAATACTCACCACCACAAACCTGGCTGTCCTCTGTCATAATCCTTAATTATCCACTTTTTCTCTTATTCCTGCAAAGGGAAGAACCTGGCTCATCTATATAATATTAAAAAATACTCACCACAACAAACCTGGCTGTCCTCTGTCAAAATCCTTAATTATCCACTTTTTCTCTTATTCCTGCAAAGGGAAGAACCTGGCTCATCTATGTAATATTAAAAAATACTCACCACCACAAACCTGGCTGTCCTCTGTCATAATCCTTAATTATCCACTTTTTCTCTTATTCCTGCAAAGGGAAGAACCTGGCTCATCTATATAATATTAAAAAATACTCACCACAACAAACCTGGCTGTCCTCTGTCATAATCCTTAATTATCCACTTTTTCTCTTATTCCTGCAAAAGGAAGAACCTGGCTCATCTATATAATATTAAAAAATACTCACCACCACAAACCTGGCTGTCCTCTGTCATAATCCTTAATTATCCACTTTTTCTCTTATTCCTGCAAAGGGAAGAACCTCGCTTATCTATGTAATATTAAAAAATACTCACCACCACAAACCTGGCTGTCCTCTGTCATAATCCTTAATTATCCACTTTTTCTCTTATTCCTGCAAAGGGAATAATCTGGCTCATCTATGTAATATTAAAAAATACTCACCACCACAAACCTGGCTGTCCTCTGTCATAATCCTTAATTATCCCCTTTTTCTCTTATTCCTGCAAAGGGAAGAACCTGGCTCATCTATGTAATATTAAAAAATACTCACCACCACAAACCTGGCTGTCCTCTGTCATAATCCTTAATCATCCACTTTTTCTCTTATTCCTGCAAAGGGAAGAACCTGGCTCATCTATGTAATATTAAAAAATACTCACCACCACAAACCTGGCTGTCCTCTGTCATAATCCTTAATTATCCCCTTTTTCTCTTATTCCTGCAAAGGGAAGAACCTGGCTCATCTATGTAATATTAAAAAATACTCACCACCACAAACCTGGCTGTCCTCTGTCATAATCCTTAATCATCCACTTTTTCTCTTATTCCTGCAAAGGGAAGAACCTGGCTCATCTATGTAATATTAAAAAATACTCACCACCACAAACCTGGCTGTCCTCTGTCATAATCCTTAATTATCCACTTTTTCTCTTATTCCTGCAAAGGGAAGAACCTGGCTCAAATATGTAATATTAAAAAATACTCACCACCACAAACCTGGCTGTCCTCTGTCATAATCCTTAATTATCCACTTTTTCCTCTTATTCCTGCAAAGGGAAGAACCTGGCTCATCTATGTAATATTAAAAAATACTCACCACCACAAACCTGGCTGTCCTCTGTCATAATCCTTAATTATCCACTTTTTCTCTTATTCCTGCAAAGGGAAGAACCTGGCTCAAATATGTAATATTAAAAAATACTCACCACCACAAACCTGGCTGTCCTCTGTCATAATCCTTAATTATCCACCTTTTCCTATTATTCCTGCAAAGGGAAGAACCTGGCTCATCTATGTAATATTAAAAAATACTCACCACCACAAACCTGGCTGTCTTCTGTCATAATCCTTAATCATCCACTTTTTCTCTTATTCCTGCAAAGGGAAGAACCTGGCTCATCTATACAATATTAAAAAATACTCACCACCACAAACCTGGCTGTCCTCTGTCATAATCCTTAATTATCCACTTTTTCTCTTATTCCTGCAAAAGGAAGAACCTGGCTCATCTATATAATATTAAAAAATACTCACCACAACAAACCTGGCTGTCCTCTGTCAAAATCCTTAATTATCCACTTTTTCTCTTATTCCTGCAAAGGGAAGAACCTGGCTCATCTATACAATATTAAAAAATACTCACCACCACAAACCTGGCTGTCCTCTGTCATAATCCTTAATTATCCACTTTTTCTCTTATTCCTGCAAAAGGAAGAACCTGGCTCATCTATACAATATTAAAAAATACTCACCACCACAAACCTGGCTGTCCTCTGTCATAATCCTTAATTATCCACTTTTTCTCTTATTCCTGCAAAGGGAAGAACCTGGCTCATCTATATAATATTAAAAAATACTCACCACCACAAACCTGGCTGTCCTCTGTCATAATCCTTAATTATCCACTTTTTCTCTTATCCTGCAAAAGGAAGAACCTGGCTCATCTATATAATATTAAAAAATACTCACCACCACAAACCTGGCTGTCCTCTGTCATAATCCTTAATTATCCACTTTTTCTCTTATTCCTGCAAAAGGAAGAACCTGGCTCATCTATACAATATTAAAAAATACTCACCACCACAAACCTGGCTGTCCTCTGTCATAATCCTTAATTATCCACTTTTTCTCTTATTCCTGCAAAAGGAAGAACCTGGTTCATGTATGTAATATTAAAAAATACTCACCACCACAAACCTGGCTGTCCTCTGTCATAATCCTTAATTATCCACTTTTTCTCTTATTCCTGCAAAGGGAAGAACCTCGCTTATCTATGTAATATTAAAAAATACTCACCACCACAAACCTGGCTGTCTTCTGTCATAATCCTTAATTATCCACTTTTTCTCTTATTCCTGCAAAGGGAAGAACCTGGCTCAAATATGTAATATTAAAAAATACTCACCACCACAAACCTGGCTGTCCTCTGTCATAATCCTTAATTATCCACTTTTTCTCTTATTCCTGAAAAGGGAAGAACCTCGCTCATCTATGTAATATTAAAAAATACTCACCACCACAAACCTGGCTGTCCTCTGTCATAATCCTTAATTATCCACTTTTTCTCTTATTCCTGCAAAGGGAAGAACCTGGCTCATCTATGTAATATTAAAAAATACTCACCACCACAAACCTGGCTGTCCTCTGTCATAATCCTTAATTATCCACTTTTTCTCTTATTCCTGCAAAGGGAAGAACCTGGCTCATCTATGTAATATTAAAAAATACTCACCACCACAAACCTGGCTGTCCTCTGTCATAATCCTTAATTATCCACTTTTTCTCTTGTTCCTGCAAAGGGAAGAACCTGGCTCATCTATGTAATATTAAAAAATACTCACCACCACAAACCTGGCTGTCCTCTGTCATAATCCTTAATTATCCACTTTTTCTCTTATTCCTGCAAAAGGAAGAACCTGGCTCATCTATATAATATTAAAAAATACTCACCACCACAAACCTGGCTGTCCTCTGTCATAATCCTTAATTATCCACTTTTTCTCTTATTCCTGCAAAGGGAAGAACCTGGCTCATCTATGTAATATTAAAAAATACTCACCACCACAAACCTGGCTGTCCTCTGTCATAATCCTTAATTATCCACTTTTTCTCTTATTCCTGCAAAGGGAAGAACCTGGCTCATCTATGTAATATTAAAAAATACTCACCACCACAGACCTGGCTGTCCTCTGTCATAATCCTTAATTATCCACTTTTTCTCTTGTTCCTGCAAAGGGAAGAACCTGGCTCATCTATGTAATATTAAAAAATACTCACCACCACAAACCTGGCTGTCCTCTGTCATAATCCTTAATTATCCACTTTTTCTCTTATTCCTGCAAAAGGAAGAACCTGGCTCATCTATACAATATTAAAAAATACTCACCACCACAAACCTGGCTGTCCTCTGTCATAATCCTTAATTATCCACTTTTTCTCTTATTCCTGCAAAAGGAAGAACCTGGCTCATCTATATAATATTAAAAAATACTCACCACCACAAACCTGGCTGTCCTCTGTCATAATCCTTAATTATCCACTTTTTCTCTTATTCCTGCAAAGGGAAGAACCTCGCTTATCTATGTAATATTAAAAAATACTCACCACCACAAACCTGGCTGTCCTCTGTCATAATCCTTAATTATCCACTTTTTCTCTTATTCCTGCAAAGGGAAGAACCTCGCTCATCTATGTAATATTAAAAAATACTCACCACCACAAACCTGGCTGTCCTCTGTCATAATCCTTAATTATCCACTTTTTCTCTTATTCCTGCAAAGGGAAGAACCTGGCTCATCTGTACAATATTAAAAAATACTCACCACCACAAACCTGGCTGTCCTCTGTCATAATCCTTAATTATCCACTTTTTCTCTTATTCCTGCAAAAGGAAGAACCTGGCTCATCTATATAATATTAAAAAATACTCACCACCACAAACCTGGCTGTCCTCTGTCATAATCCTTAATTATCCACTTTTTCTCTTATTCCTGCAAAGGGAAGAACCTGGCTCATCTATATAATATTAAAAAATACTCACCACCACAAATCTGGCTATCCTCTGTCATAATCCTTAATTATCCACTTTTTCTCTTATTCCTGCAAAAGGAAGAACCTGGCTCATCTATACAATATTAAAAAATACTCACCACCACAAACCTGGCTGTCCTCTGTCATAATCCTTAATTATCCACTTTTTCTCTAATTCCTGCAAAGGGAAGAACCTGGCTCATCTATGTAATATTAAAAAATACTCACCACCACAAACCTGGCTGTCCTCTTTCATAATCCTTAATTATCCACTTTTTCTCTTATTCCTGCAAAGGGAAGAACCTGGCTCATCTATGTAATATTAAAAAATACTCACCACCACAAACCTGGCTGTCCTCTGTCATAATCCTTAATCATCCACTTTTTCTCTTATTCCTGCAAAGGGAAGAACCTGGCTCATCTATGTAATATTAAAAAATACTCACCACCACAAACCTGGCTGTCCTCTGTCATAATCCTTAATTATCCACTTTTTCTCTTATTCCTGCAAAGGGAATAATCTGGCTCATCTATGTAATATTAAAAAATACTCACCACCACAAACCTGGCTGTCCTCTGTCATAATCCTTAATTATCCACTTTTTCTCTTATTCCTGCAAAGGGAAGAATCTGGCTCATCTATGTAATATTAAAAAATACTCACCACCACAAACCTGGCTGTCCTCTGTCATAATCCTTAATCATCCACTTTTTCTCTTATTCCTGCAAAGGGAAGAACCTGGCTCATCTGTACAATATTAAAAAATACTCACCACCACAAACCTGGCTGTCCTCTGTCATAATCCTTAATTATCCACTTTTTCTCTTATTCCTCCAAAGGGAAGAACCTGGCTCATCTATGTAATATTAAAAAATACTCACCACCACAAACCTGGCTGTCCTCTGTCATAATCCTTAATTATCCACTTTTTCCTCTTATTCCTGCAAAGGGAAGAACCTGGCTCATCTATGTAATATTAAAAAATACTCACCACCACAAACCTGGCTGTCCTCTGTCATAATCCTTAATTATCCACTTTTTCTCTTATTCCTGCAAAGGGAAGAACCTGGCTCATCTATGTAATATTAAAAAATACTCACCACAACAAACCTGGCTGTCCTCTGTCAAAATCCTTAATTATCCACTTTTTCTCTTATTCCTGCAAAGGGAAGAACCTGGCTCATCTATACAATATTAAAAAATACTCACCACCACAAACCTGGCTGTCCTCTGTCATAATCCTTAATTATCCACTTTTTCTCTTATTCCTCCAAAGGGAAGAACCTGGCTCATCTGTACAATATTAAAAAATACTCACCACCACAAACCTGGCTGTCCTCTGTCATAATCCTTAATTATCCACTTTTTCTCTTATTCCTGCAAAGGGAAGAACCTGGCTCATCTATGTAATATTAAAAAATACTCACCACCACAAACCTGGCTGTCCTCTGTCATAATCCTTAATTATCCACTTTTTCCTCTTATTCCTGCAAAGGGAAGAACCTGGCTCATCTATGTAATATTAAAAAATACTCACCACCACAAACCTGGCTGTCCTCTGTCATAATCCTTAATTATCCACTTTTTCTCTTATTCCTGCAAAGGGAAGAACCTGGCTCATCTATGTAATATTAAAAAATACTCACCACCACAAACCTGGCTGTCTTCTGTCATAATCCTTAATCATCCACTTTTTCTCTTATTCCTGCAAAGGGAAGAACCTGGCTCATCTATGTAATATTAAAAAATACTCACCACCACAAACCTGGCTGTCCTCTGTCATAATTATCCACTTTTTCCTCTTATTCCTGCAAAGGGAAGAACCTGGCTCATCTATGTAATATTAATAAATACTCACCACCACAAACCTGGCTGTCCTCTGTCATAATCCTTAATTATCCACTTTTTCTCTTATTCCTGCAAAGGGAAGAACCTGGCTCATCTATATAATATTAAAAAATACTCACCACCACAAACCTGGCTGTCCTCTGTCAAAATCCTTAATTATCCACTTTTTCTCTTATTCCTGCAAAGGGAAGAACCTGGCTCATCTATGTAATATTAAAAAATACTCACCACCACAAACCTGGCTGTCCTCTGTCATAATCCTTAATCATCCACTTTTTCTCTTATTCCTGCAAAGGGAAGAACCTGGCTCATCTATGTAATATTAAAAAATACTCACCACCACAAACCTGGCTGTCCTCTGTCATAATCCTTAATTATCCACTTTTACCTCTTATTGCTGCAAAGGGAAGAACCTGGCTCATCTATGTAATATTAAAAAATACTCACCACCACAAACCTGGCTGTCCTCTGTCATAATCCTTAATTATCCACTTTTTCTCTTATTCCTGCAAAGGGAAGAACCTGGCTCATCTATGTAATATTAAAAAATACTCACCACCACAAACCTGGCTATCCTCTGTCATAATCCTTAATTATCCACTTTTTCTCTTATTCCTGCAAAGGGAAGAACCTGGCTCATCTATGTAATATTAAAAAATACTCACCACCACAAACCTGGCTGTCCTCTGTCATAATCCTTAATTATCCACTTTTTCTCTTATTCCTGCAAAGGGAAGAACCTGGCTCATCTATATAATATTAAAAAATACTCACCACCACAAACCTGGCTGTCCTCTGTCATAATCCTTAATTATCCACTTTTTCCTCTTATTCCTGCAAAGGGAAGAACCTGGCTCATCTATGTAATATTAAAAAATACTCACCACCACAAACCTGGCTGTCCTCTGTCATAATCCTTAATTATCCACTTTTTCCTCTTATTCCTGCAAAGGGAAGAACCTGGCTCATCTATGTAATATTAAAAAATACTCACCACCACAAACCTGGCTGTCCTCTGTCATAATCCTTAATTATCCACTTTTTCTCTTATTCCTGCAAAGGGAAGAACCTGGCTCATCTATGTAATATTAAAAAATACTCACCACCACAAACCTGGCTGTCCTCTGTCATAATCCTTAATTATCCACTTTTTCTCTTATTCCTGCAAAGGGAAGAACCTGGCTCATCTATGTAATATTAAAAAATACTCACCACCACAAACCTGGCTGTCCTCTGTCATAATCCTTAATTATCCACTTTTTCTCTTATTCCTGCAAAGGGAAGAACCTGGCTCAACTATATAATATTAAAAAATACTCACCACCACAAACCTGGCTGTCCTCTATCATAATCCTTAATTATCCACTTTTTCCTATTATTCCTGCAAAGGGAAGAACCTGGCTCATCTATGTAATATTAAAAAATACTCACCACCACAAACCTGGCTGTCCTCTGTCATAATCCTTAATTATCCACTTTTTCTCTTATTCCTGCAAAGGGAAGAACCTGGCTCATCTATGTAATATTAATAAATACTCACCACCACAAACCTGGCTGTCCTCTGTCATAATCCTTAATTATCCACTTTTTCTCTTATTCCTGCAAAGGGAAGAACCTGGCTCATCTATGTAATATTAAAAAATACTCACCACCACAAACCTGGCTATCCTCTGTCATAATCCTTAATTATCCACTTTTTCTCTTATTCCTGCAAAGGGAAGAACCTGGCTCATCTATGTAATATTAAAAAATACTCACCACCACAAACCTGGCTGTCCTCTGTCATAATCCTTAATTATCCACTTTTTCTCTTATTCCTGCAAAGGGAAGAACCTGGCTCATCTATATAATATTAAAAAATACTCACCACCACAAACCTGGCTGTCCTCTGTCATAATCCTTAATTATCCACTTTTTCCTCTTATTCCTGCAAAGGGAAGAACCTGGCTCATCTATGTAATATTAAAAAATACTCACCACCACAAACCTGGCTGTCCTCTGTCATAATCCTTAATTATCCACTTTTTCCTCTTATTCCTGCAAAGGGAAGAACCTGGCTCATCTATGTAATATTAAAAAATACTCACCACCACAAACCTGGCTGTCCTCTGTCATAATCCTTAATTATCCACTTTTTCCTCTTATTCCTGCAAAGGGAAGAACCTGGCTCATCTATGTAATATTAAAAAATACTCACCACCACAAACCTGGCTGTCCTCTGTCATAATCCTTAATTATCCACTTTTTCTCTTATTCCTGCAAAGGGAAGAACCTGGCTCATCTATGTAATATTAAAAAATACTCACCACCACAAACCTGGCTGTCCTCTGTCATAATCCTTAATTATCCACTTTTTCTCTTATTCCTGCAAAGGGAAGAACCTGGCTCATCTATGTAATATTAAAAAATACTCACCACCACAAACCTGGCTGTCCTCTGTCATAATCCTTAATTATCCACTTTTTCTCTTATTCCTGCAAAGGGAAGAACCTGGCTCAACTATATAATATTAAAAAATACTCACCACCACAAACCTGGCTGTCCTCTATCATAATCCTTAATTATCCACTTTTTCCTATTATTCCTGCAAAGGGAAGAACCTGGCTCATCTATGTAATATTAAAAAATACTCACCACCACAAACCTGGCTGTCTTCTGTCATAATCCTTAATCATCCACTTTTTCTCTTATTCCTGCAAAGGGAAGAACCTGGCCCATCTATGTAATATTAAAAAATACTCACCACCACAAACCTGGCTGTCCTCTGTCATAATTATCCACTTTTTCCTCTTATTCCTGCAAATGGAAGAACCTGGCTCATCTATGTAATATTAATAAATACTCACCACCACAAACCTGGCTGTCCTCTGTCATAATCCTTAATTATCCACTTTTTCTCTTATTCCTGCAAAGGGAAGAACCTGGCTCATCTATGTAATATTAAAAAATACTCACCACCACAAACCTGGCTGTCCTCTGTCATAATCCTTAATTATCCACTTTTTCTCTTATTCCTGCAAAAGGAAGAACCTGGCTCATCTATGTAATATTAAAAAATACTCACCACCACAAACCTGGCTGTCCTCTGTCATAATCCTTAATTATCCACTTTTTCTCTTATTCCTGCAAAGGGAAGAACCTGGCTCATCTATACAATATTAAAAAATACTCACCACCACAAACCTGGCTGTCCTCTGTCATAATCCTTAATTATCCACTTTTTCTCTAATTCCTGCAAAGGGAAGAACCTGGCTCATCTATGTAATATTAAAAAATACTCACCACCACAAACCTGGCTGTCCTCTTTCATAATCCTTAATTATCCACTTTTTCTCTTATTCCTGCAAAGGGAAGAACCTGGCTCATCTATGTAATATTAAAAAATACTCACCACCACAAACCTGGCTGTCCTCTGTCATAATCCTTAATCATCCACTTTTTCTCTTATTCCTGCAAAGGGAAGAACCTGGCTCATCTATGTAATATTAAAAAATACTCACCACCACAAACCTGGCTGTCCTCTGTCATAATCCTTAATTATCCACTTTTTCTCTTATTCCTGCAAAGGGAATAATCTGGCTCATCTATGTAATATTAAAAAATACTCACCACCACAAACCTGGCTGTCCTCTGTCATAATCCTTAATTATCCACTTTTTCTCTTATTCCTGCAAAGGGAAGAATCTGGCTCATCTATGTAATATTAAAAAATACTCACCACCACAAACCTGGCTGTCCTCTGTCATAATTATCCACTTTTTTCTCTTATTCCTGCAAAGGGAAGAACCTGGCTCATCTATGTAATATTAATAAATACTCACCACCACAAACCTGGCTGTCCTCTGTCATAATCCTTAATTATCCACTTTTTCTCTTATTCCTCCAAAGGGAAGAACCTGGCTCATCTGTACAATATTAAAAAATACTCACCACCACAAACCTGGCTGTCCTCTGTCATAATCCTTAATTATCCACTTTTTCTCTTATTCCTGCAAAGGGAAGAACCTGGCTCATCTATGTAATATTAAAAAATACTCACCACCACAAACCTGGCTGTCCTCTGTCATAATCCTTAATTATCCACTTTTTCCTCTTATTCCTGCAAAGGGAAGAACCTGGCTCATCTATGTAATATTAAAAAATACTCACCACCACAAACCTGGCTGTCCTCTGTCATAATCCTTAATTATCCACTTTTTCTCTTATTCCTGCAAAGGGAAGAACCTGGCTCATCTATGTAATATTAAAAAATACTCACCACCACAAACCTGGCTGTCTTCTGTCATAATCCTTAATTATCCACTTTTTCTCTTATTCCTCCAAAGGGAAGAACCTGGCTCATCTATGTAATATTAAAAAATACTCACCACCACAAACCTGGCTGTCCTCTGTCATAATCCTTAATTATCCACTTTTTCCTCTTATTCCTGCAAAGGGAAGAACCTGGCTCATCTATGTAATATTAAAAAATACTCACCACCACAAACCTGGCTGTCCTCTGTCATAATCCTTAATTATCCACTTTTTCCTCTTATTCCTGCAAAGGGAAGAACCTGGCTCATCTATGTAATATTAATAAATACTCACCACCACAAACCTGGCTGTCCTCTGTCATAATCCTTAATTATCCACTTTTTCTCTTATTCCTGCAAAGGGAAGAACCTGGCTCATCTATATAATATTAAAAAATACTCACCACCACAAACCTGGCTGTCCTCTGTCATAATCCTTAATTATCCACTTTTACCTCTTATTCCTGCAAAGGGAATAATCTGGCTCATCTATGTAATATTAAAAAATACTCACCACCACAAACCTGGCTGTCCTCTGTCATAATCCTTAATTATCCACTTTTTCTCTTATTCCTGCAAAGGGAAGAACCTGGCTCATCTATGTAATATTAATAAATACTCACCACCACAAACCTGGCTGTCCTCTGTCATAATTATCCACTTTTTCCTCTTATTCCTGCAAAGGGAAGAACCTGGCTCATCTATGTAATATTAAAAAATACTCACCACCACAAACCTGGCTGTCCTCTGTCATAATCCTTAATTATCCACTTTTTCTCTTATTCCTGCAAAGGGAAGAACCTGGCTCATCTATGTAATATTAATAAATACTCACCACCACAAACCTGGCTGTCCTCTGTCATAATCCTTAATTATCCACTTTTTCTCTTATTCCTGCAAAGGGAAGAACCTGGCTCATCTATGTAATATTAAAAAATACTCACCACCACAAACCTGGCTGTCCTCTGTCATAATCCTTAATTATCCACTTTTTCTCTTATTCCTGCAAAGGGAAGAACCTGGCTCATCTATATAATATTAAAAAATACTCACCACCACAAACCTGGCTGTCCTCTGTCATAATCCTTAATTATCCACTTTTTCTCTTATTCCTGCAAAGGGAAGAACCTGGCTCATCTATGTAATATTAAAAAATACTCACCACCACAAACCTGGCTGTCCTCTGTCATAATCCTTAATTATCCACTTTTTCCTCTTATTCCTGCAAAGGGAAGAACCTGGCTCATCTATGTAATATTAAAAAGTACTCACCACCACAAACCTGGCTGTCTTCTGTCATAATCCTTAATCATCCACTTTTTCTCTTATTCCTGCAAAGGGAAGCACCTGGCTCATCTATGTAATATTAAAAAATACTCACCACCACAAACCTGGCTGTCCTCTGTCATAATCCTTAATTATCCACTTTTTCTCTTATTCCTGCAAAGGGAAGAACCTGGCTCATCTATGTAATATTAAAAAATACTCACCACAACAAACCTGGCTGTCCTCTGTCATAATCCTTAATTATCCACTTTTTCTCTTATTCCTGCAAAGGGAAGAACCTGGCTCATCTATATAATATTAAAAAATACTCACCACCACAAACCTGGCTGTCCTCTGTCATAATCCTTAATTATCCACTTTTTCTCTTATTCCTGCAAAGGGAAGCACCTGGCTCATCTATGTAATATTAAAAAATACTCACCACCACAAACCTGGCTGTCCTCTGTCATAATCCTTAATTATCCACTTTTTCCTCTTATTCCTGCAAAGGGAAGAACCTGGCTCATCTATGTAATATTAAAAAATACTCACCACCACAAACCTGGCTGTCCTCTGTCATAATCCTTAATCATCCACTTTTTCTCTTATTCCTGCAAAGGGAAGAACCTGGCTCATCTATGTAATATTAAAAAATACTCACCACCACAAACCTGGCTGTCCTCTGTCATAATCCTTAATTATCCACTTTTTCTCTTATTCCTGCAAAGGGAAGAACCTGGCTCATCTATGTAATATTAAAAAATACTCACCACCACAAACCTGGCTGTCCTCTGTCATAATCCTTAATTATCCACTTTTTCCTCTTATTCCTGCAAAGGGAAGAACCTGGCTCATCTATGTAATATTAAAAAGTACTCACCACCACAAACCTGGCTGTCTTCTGTCATAATCCTTAATCATCCACTTTTTCTCTTATTCCTGCAAAGGGAAGCACCTGGCTCATCTATGTAATATTAAAAAATACTCACCACCACAAACCTGGCTGTCCTCTGTCATAATCCTTAATTATCCACTTTTTCTCTTATTCCTGCAAAGGGAAGAACCTGGCTCATCTATGTAATATTAAAAAATACTCACCACAACAAACCTGGCTGTCCTCTGTCATAATCCTTAATTATCCACTTTTTCTCTTATTCCTGCAAAGGGAAGAACCTGGCTCATCTATGTAATATTAAAAAATACTCACCACAACAAACCTGGCTGTCCTCTGTCATAATCCTTAATTATCCACTTTTTCTCTTATTCCTGCAAAGGGAAGAACCTGGCTCATCTATATAATATTAAAAAATACTCACCACCACAAACCTGGCTGTCCTCTGTCATAATCCTTAATTATCCACTTTTTCTCTTATTCCTGCAAAGGGAAGCACCTGGCTCATCTATGTAATATTAAAAAATACTCACCACCACAAACCTGGCTGTCCTCTGTCATAATCCTTAATTATCCACTTTTTCTCTTATTCCTGCAAAGGGAAGAACCTGGCTCATCTATGTAATATTAAAAAATACTCACCACCACAAACCTGGCTGTCCTCTGTCATAATCCTTAATTATCCACTTTTTCTCTTATTCCTGCAAAGGGAAGAACCTGGCTCATCTATGTAATATTAAAAAATACTCACCACCACAAACCTGGCTGTCCTCTGTCATAATCCTTAATTATCCACTTTTTCCTCTTATTCCTGCAAAGGGAAGAACCTGGCTCATCTATGTAATATTAAAAAATACTCACCACCACAAACCTGGCTGTCCTCTGTCATAATCCTTAATTATCCACTTTTTCTCTTATTCCTGCAAAGGGAAGAACCTGGCTCATCTATGTAATATTAAAAAATACTCACCACCACAAACCTGGCTGTCCTCTGTCATAATCCTTAATTATCCACTTTTTCTCTTATTCCTGCAAAGGGAAGCACCTGGCTCATCTATATAATATTAAAAAATACTCACCACCACAAACCTGGCTGTCCTCTGTCATAATCCTTAATTATCCACTTTTTCTCTTATTCCTGCAAAGGGAAGAACCTGGCTCATCTATGTAATATTAAAAAATACTCACCACCACAAACCTGGCTGTCCTCTGTCATAATCCTTAATTATCCACTTTTTCTCTTATTCCTGCAAAGGGAAGCACCTGGCTCATCTATATAATATTAAAAAATACTCACCACCACAAACCTGGCTGTCCTCTGTCATAATCCTTAATTATCCACTTTTTCTCTTATTCCTGCAAAGGGAAGAACCTGGCTCATCTATGTAATATTAAAAAATACTCACCACCACAAACCTGGCTGTCCTCTGTCATAATCCTTAATTATCCACTTTTTCCTCTTATTCCTGCAAAGGGAAGAACCTGGCTCATCTATGTAATATTAAAAATTACTCACCACCACAAACCTGGCTGTCTTCTGTCATAATCCTTAATCATCCACTTTTTCTCTTATTCCTGCAAAGGGAAGCACCTGGCTCATCTATGTAATATTAAAAAATACTCACCACCACAAACCTGGCTGTCCTCTGTCATAATCCTTAATTATCCACTTTTTCTCTTATTCCTGCAAAGGGAAGAACCTGGCTCATCTATGTAATATTAAAAAATACTCACCACAACAAACCTGGCTGTCCTCTGTCATAATCCTTAATTATCCACTTTTTCTCTTATTCCTGCAAAGGGAAGAACCTGGCTCATCTATGTAATATTAAAAAATACTCACCACAACAAACCTGGCTGTCCTCTGTCATAATCCTTAATTATCCACTTTTTCTCTTATTCCTGCAAAGGGAAGAACCTGGCTCATCTATGTAATATTAAAAAATACTCACCACCACAAACGTGGCTGTCCTCTGTCATAATCCTTAATTATCCACTTTTTCTCTTATTCCTGCAAAGGGAAGCACCTGGCTCATCTATATAATATTAAAAAATACTCACCACCACAAACCTGGCTGTCCTCTGTCATAATCCTTAATTATCCACTTTTTCTCTTATTCCTGCAAAGGGAAGAACCTGGCTCATCTATATAATATTAAAAAATACTCACCACAACAAACCTGGCTGTCCTCTGTCAAAATCCTTAATTATCCACTTTTTCTCTTATTCCTGCAAAGGGAAGAACCTGGCTCATCTATACAATATTAAAAAATACTCACCACCACAAACCTGGCTGTCCTCTGTTATAATCCTTAATTATCCACTTTTTCTCTTATTCCTGCAAAGGGAAGAACCTGGCTCATCTATGTAATATTAAAAAATACTCACCACCACAAACCTGGCTGTCCTCTGTCATAATCCTTAATCATCCACTTTTTCTCTTATTCCTGCAAAGGGAAGAACCTGGCTCAAATATGTAATATTAAATAATACTCACCACCACAAACCTGGCTGTCCTCTGTCATAATCCTTAATTATCCACTTTTTCTCTTATTCCTGCAAAGGGAAGAACCTCGCTCATCTATGTAATATTAAAAAATACTCACCACCACAAACCTGGCTGTCCTCTGTCATAATCCTTAATTATCCACTTTTTCTCTTATTCCTGCAAAGGGAAGAACCTGGCTCATCTATGTAATATTAAAAAATACTCACCACCACAAACCTGGCTGTCCTCTGTCATAATCCTTAATCATCCACTTTTTCTCTTATTCCTGCAAAGGGAAGAACCTGGCTCATCTATGTAATATTAAAAAATACTCACCACCACAAACCTGGCTGTCCTCTGTCATAATCCTTAATTATCCACTTTTTCTCTTATTCCTGCAAAGGGAAGAACCTGGCTCATCTATGTAATATTAAAAAATACTCACCACCACAAACCTGGCTGTCCTCTGTCATAATCCTTAATTATCCACTTTTTCTCTTATTCCTGCAAAGGGAAGAACCTGGCTCATCTATATAATATTAAAAAATACTCACCACCACAAACCTGGCTGTCCTCTGTCATAATCCTTAATTATCCACTTTTTCTCTTATTCCTGCAAAGGGAAGAACCTGGCTCATCTATGTAATATTAAAAAATACTCACCACCACAAACCTGGCTGTCCTCTGTCATAATCCTTAATTATCCACTTTTTCCTCTTATTCCTGCAAAGGGAAGAACCTGGCTCATCTATGTAATATTAAAAAGTACTCACCACCACAAACCTGGCTGTCTTCTGTCATAATCCTTAATCATCCACTTTTTCTCTTATTCCTGCAAAGGGAAGCACCTGGCTCATCTATGTAATATTAAAAAATACTCACCACCACAAACCTGGCTGTCCTCTGTCATAATCCTTAATTATCCACTTTTTCTCTTATTCCTGCAAAGGGAAGAACCTGGCTCATCTATGTAATATTAAAAAATACTCACCACCACAAACCTGGCTGTCCTCTGTCAAAATCCTTAATTATCCCCTTTTTCTCTTATTCCTGCAAAGGGAAGAACCTGGCTCATCTATGTAATATTAAAAAATACTCACCACCACAAACCTGGCTGTCCTCTGTCATAATCCTTAATTATCCCCTTTTTCTCTTATTCCTGCAAAGGGAAGAACCTGGCTCATCTATGTAATATTAAAAAATACTCACCACCACAAACCTGGCTGTCCTCTGTCATAATCCTTAATTATCCACTTTTTCCTCTTATTCCTGCAAAGGGAAGAACCTGGCTCATCTATGTAATATTAAAAAGTACTCACCACCACAAACCTGGCTGTCTTCTGTCATAATCCTTAATCATCCACTTTTTCTCTTATTCCTGCAAAGGGAAGCACCTGGCTCATCTATGTAATATTAAAAAATACTCACCACCACAAACCTGGCTGTCCTCTGTCATAATCCTTAATTATCCCCTTTTTCTCTTATTCCTGCAAAGGGAAGAACCTGGCTCATCTATGTAATATTAAAAAATACTCACCACCACAAACCTGGCTGTCCTCTGTCATAATCCTTAATTATCCCCTTTTTCTCTTATTCCTGCAAAGGGAAGAACCTGGCTCATCTATGTAATATTAAAAAATACTCACCACCACAAACCTGGCTGTCCTCTGTCATAATCCTTAATTATCCACTTTTTCCTCTTATTCCTGCAAAGGGAAGAACCTGGCTCATCTATGTAATATTAAAAAGTACTCACCACCACAAACCTGGCTGTCTTCTGTCATAATCCTTAATCATCCACTTTTTCTCTTATTCCTGCAAAGGGAAGCACCTGGCTCATCTATGTAATATTAAAAAATACTCACCACCACAAACCTGGCTGTCCTCTGTCATAATCCTTAAT
This sequence comes from Arizona elegans, assembly GCA_022577455.1. NCBI lineage: Eukaryota > Metazoa > Chordata > Lepidosauria > Squamata > Colubridae > Arizona > Arizona elegans. Next base: position 3,535,615 of record JAKOOJ010000027.1, on the reverse strand, counting down.
TATCCCCTTTTTCTCTTATTCCTGCAAAGGGAAGAACCTGGCTCATCTATGTAATATTAAAAAATACTCACCACAACAAACCTGGCTGTCCTCTGTCATAATCCTTAATTATCCCCTTTTTCTCTTATTCCTGCAAAGGGAAGAACCTGGCTCATCTATGTAATATTAAAAAATACTCACCACCACAAACCTGGCTGTCCTCTGTCATAATCCTTAATTATCCACTTTTTCTCTTATTCCTGCAAAGGGAAGAACCTGGCTCATCTATGTAATATTAAAAAATACTCACCACCACAAACCTGGCTGTCCTCTGTCAAAATCCTTAATTATCCCCTTTTTCTCTTATTCCTGCAAAGGGAAGAACCTGGCTCATCTATGTAATATTAAAAAATACTCACCACCACAAACCTGGCTGTCCTCTGTCATAATCCTTAATTATCCACTTTTTCTCTTATTCCTGCAAAGGGAAGAACCTGGCTCATCTATGTAATATTAAAAAATACTCACCACCACAAACCTGGCTGTCCTCTGTCATAATCCTTAATTATCCACTTTTTCCTCTTATTCCTGCAAAGGGAATAATCTGGCTCATCTATGTAATATTAAAAAATACTCACCACCACAAACCTGGCTGTCCTCTGTCATAATCCTTAATTATCCACTTTTTCGTCTTATTCCTGCAAAGGGAAGAACCTGGCTCATCTATGTAATATTAAAAAATACTCACCACCACAAACCTGGCTGTCCTCTGTCATAATCCTTAATCATCCACTTTTTCCTCTTATTCCTGCAAAGGGAAGAACCTGGCTCATCTATGTAATATTAAAAAATACTCACCACCACAAACCTGGCTGTCCTCTGTCAAAATCCTTAATTATCCACTTTTTCTCTTATTCCTGCAAAGGGAAGAACCTGGCTCATCTATGTAATATTAAAAAATACTCACCACCACAAACCTGGCTGTCCTCTGTCATAATCCTTAATTATCCACTTTTACCTCTTATTGCTGCAAAGGGAAGAACCTGGCTCATCTATGTAATATTAAAAAATACTCACCACCACAAACCTGGCTGTCCTCTGTCATAATCCTTAATCATCCACTTTTTCCTCTTATTCCTGCAAAGGGAAGAACCTGGCTCATATATGTAATATTAAAAAATACTCACCACCACAAACCTGGCTGTCCTCTGTCATAATCCTTAATTATCCACTTTTTCTCTTATTCCTGCAAAGGGAAGAACCTGGCTCATCTATGTAATATTAAAAAATACTCACCACCACAAACCTGGCTGTCCTCTATCATAATCCTTAATTATCCACTTTTTCTCTTATTCCTGCAAAGGGAAGAACCTGGCTCATCTATGTAATATTAAAAAATACTCACCACCACAAACCTGGCTGTCCTCTGTCAAAATCCTTAATTATCCACTTTTTCTCTTATTCCTGCAAAGGGAAGAACCTGGCTCATCTATATAATATTAAAAAATACTCACCACCACAAACCTGGCTGTCCTCTGTCATAATCCTTAATTATCCACTTTTTCTCTTATTCCTGCAAAGGGAAGAACCTGGCTCATCTATGTAATATTAAAAAATACTCACCACCACAAACCTGGCTGTCCTCTATCATAATCCTTAATTATCCACTTTTTCTCTTATTCCTGCAAAGGGAAGAACCTGGCTCATCTATGTAATATTAAAAAATACTCACCACCACAAACCTGGCTGTCTTGTGTCATATTCCACCAATATTGACTGTCTCCTGATTATTGGCCGAAAGTCACTGGGCGAACTGGGTGTAAAGCAGAACTCGAACTCATGGTGCCTATTGCTGGAGAAGGATTCATCCTTTCCTGGCTTGTGGCCCTAGCACCCACCTGGCTGTCTTGCCTATTCCAGGACTAGAACTCCCAAATCCGAGGTTCCTAGCTTGCTGCCTTCATTTCTAAAGGAAATTGGCTCCCATTGAGGATGGGAGTGGATGCCAACCTCTCCCAACTGTCAGAGAACCTGAGCCCAGGTGGCACCTCCTGGCAACCTGCCTGCAAAGGGCGTGTCTGCCCACCCATTGGCTGTTGCTTAGTGACCTGTGGGGGGGGTCATCTCTGATGTCACAGGGGAGGGAGGGGAGGGGGCAGGTGGGGCTGTAACCAGGGATGGGTTCTAAAATTTTAAACTACTGGTTCTGTGGGTGTGGCTTGATGGTCATGTGACCGTGGGTGTGGCTTGATGGACATGTTATTGGGTAGGCGTGGTCAACTCAATGTCACTCAGGTCAAGGGGTTCCTCGCCTGGCCCCTCCCCTCCCAGCAGAAATATTTCAGTCCTAATGTCACCTATAAAATAGCCATTCGTGGAAGACAACCTGCCTATTGTTCAAAAGAGCCATTAGTACAGGGGTCCTCAAACTTTTGAAGCAGGGGGCCAATTCACGGTCCCTCAAACTGTTGGGGGGCCGGATCGGCTGGCTAGGTGGCCATGTGACTAGGTGGGCGTGGCTAGGTCATGTGACTGGGTGGGCCAATTTAACAGTCCATTGAACAATGCACACAAATTAAACTTTAATTTGTTTTGCTCCTGGGGGTGTTTTATTTGCTTTCGTTTGCACGTTGCTCTTTTGGTTGCCTTTTCTTTTTATTGGATCGTTTTTTCAGTTGTTTAGGAGTCTCAGTTTCTTCTCAGCCCCAAGGAGCTTGAGAAATCTCTCTCTGTCTTTCTCTATCTCTTTGTCTCTCTCTCTCTCTCTCTTTCCTTCCCTCTCTCCCTCTCTTTTCTCCCTCTCTCTTTCTCTCTCCTCCCTCTTTCTCTCTCTTCCATTCTCTTTCTCTCTCCTCCCTCTTTCTCTCTTCCATTCTCTTTCTCTTTCTTTCTCTCTCTCTCTCTTTCTCTCTCCCCCTCTCTCTTTCTGTCCCTCTTTCTCTCTTTCATTCTTTCTCTTTCTGTCCCTCTTTCTCTTTCTTTCTCTCTCTCCCTCTCTCTCTCGCCCCTCTCTTTATCTCTCTCTCCCCCTCTTTTTCTCTTTCATTCTGTTTCTCTGTTCTCTATTTCTTTCTCTTTCTCTCTCCCTCTTTCTCTTTCCCTCTTTCCTTCTCTCCCTCCCTCTTCTCTTTCTGTCTCTCTCTCCCTCTCTTTTCTCTCTCTCCCCCCTCTTTTTCTCTTTCATTCTTTCTCTCTTTCTCTTTCTCTCTCCCTCTCTTTCTCTTTCCCTCTCTCTTTCCTCCTCTCCCTCCCTCCCTCTTCTCTTTCTCTCTCTCTCTCCCCCTCCCTCTCTTTTCTCTCTCTCTCTTTCTGTCTCTCTCTCTCTCTCTCTATCTTGTGGAGGCAGTGAAGGTGAACAATGGGTCGTTTTTGCCTGGTTTATATATATATATATATATATATATATATATATATATATATATATGTATGTATGTTTTTCTTCTAGCCAGGTTTTCCCTACGTAGCCAAGGTTTTTTTGTAGCTCCAGCTCAGTAGAATCTCATCTACTCGGTTCTGGGCTTTTTTCCTTTCTAACACCTAGCAAGCCCTAACTGCTAGGTGGGAGACCTAAATAGATCCATTTCTAGCTCGTTAGCTAGAACCTTGGCTACGTAGGGAAAACCTGGCTAGAAGAAAAACACACATAGACCCTACGAAGAAGTAAGAAAATTGATACTATGCCTTTACAGGGAGGAGATGGGTGTGGCCTACTGATGACCTCTTGGCTGTCACAGTCAGGGAAGGCCCAGCCTTCCGCACCCAGGCCAGCTCCATGCTGCCCAAAGTGCCATCTTGGCTGCCCCATGCCTTCCTGGTCCCATCTTCCTCTTCCTCTGGTCCTTTTTGTTGGGGGGGTCCAAAGCTGCCCTCCCAGAATCCCCTACAGCTCTATTCCCTACAGGGAGGGCCTGCTGGGGACCCCCAATAACCCCCCCCCGGGCGTCTGCTGTGCTTGGAGGGGGGCTGGCAGAGGGGGAAGGGGCTGCCCCCCCCCAGATCCCTGGCTTCTAGGAGGGGGCTTCCTCCTTTTATCCAGAATGGGGGGGACATCTTTCTGGAGCTCCTGCTTTGTGACATTAATGTAGGTAATGCAGGTCCAGCTGGATGATCACTGAAGGGCCCTCTTTATTCGTAGTATTGTAAGAAAGAAAATGTGCTTGTTTAAGAGAAGCAAATTATCCAGTTGAGACAGTACAAAGGCAGAACAAAGTTCCTTTGAAGTAGAAACATTCAGAAGAGGGGCCCCTCAGTTGTCAGAGATAGAGACATTTGGTGATATACAGTTTTTTGTTTTTTTTTTTAATTTGATTTATATGCCGCCCTTCTCCGGAGACTCAGGGCGGCTTACAACAGTTTGAAGGTTAAAAGAGATCAAGGATGACCACATGAAATATCAACAAGAGATAATTTGAATCTATGCTTCGGTGATTTACAAGAAGAATTATGATTGTTTGGCAAGAATAATATGAAACTTAGTAATTAGAAAAATGTCATTTGATGTAACGAATGTCTGCAATGATAAAACTGCTGAATTCACAGAATCCTTTGTTTGAAAATGTATAAAGCTGGGGTCTCAGGATCATAAGTTTGTTCAAAGCTTCATGTACAAACGGGCTTTGAACCTATTGCGCAATACACTGTCTCTGACTAACCTAGAAAAGTTGTGTTGGTCTAATTATTCCACAACAACATGATCCAGCTTTGCGACCCCGATGGCCGTCTGATCACTTGGCCAAAGGAAAACTCAGGAATGACATGAAACAGGCTTCAAGGAAGCTTTCTGAAATAAAGGCCATCATGCCATTGTGCTTATCAGTCACACAGGGGGTCCTCGACGTACGACCAGAATGGAACCCAAAATGTACATTGCTGAGGGAGACCTTCGTCAAGGGAGGTTTTTTTTTGCCCCATTTTACGATCACAGTTGTTCAGTGAATCCTTGCAGTTGCTCAGTGAGTCACCCGGTTGCTCAGCGAGTCTGGCTTCCTCCCTTGACTCTGTTGGGTCAGGAGGTCGCAAAAGGGGACACGGCAACCGTCGTAAATATGAATCGGTTGCCAAGCGTCCGAATGTAAATCCCTTGATCATGGGGATTGCTGCAACGGTCGTAAGTGTGAGAAACGGCCGTAAGTCCCTTTCTTCAGCGCCGTTGTCAAATTTGAACCATCACTAAGCGAACTTGCTGTAAGTGGAGGACTACCTGTATACAGTCTCTACTTTCTTGTGTGGTTCCATTAACAGAAGCCTCTCTCCCACCTCCCCTTTTACAGTCCACGAGGGAGGGTCCCTTCTGAGACATTTGCCTCGCCTCCTCCAATTCCTTCCGTGGACTCCGAGGTCTCAATAAAGGAGAATATTTGTAGCTCCAGGGTGAAATGAGGGGTCCTGGGTTCTCTCTGATCTTGGCGGTTTTCCTGCAGACGTTTCCTGACCCAGATTAGCCACCATCCCTGCTAGACTAACACTGATGATGTTCCCTAGTTGGGTCATGAAACGTCTGGAAGAAAACAAATAAGCTCAGAGAACAAGGATCCCACTGTCATTTTCCTCCTCCTCCTCCCCCTCCTTCTCTCCACAAACCCCCTCCCTTCTAGCATTGATGATGTTACTTATTTGGGTAATAATAACAATAACAGAGTTGGAAGGGACCTTGGAGGTCATCTAGTCCAACCCCCTACTCACACAGAAGACTTGTACTAGGGATTCGAACCGCTGAACTGCCAACCTTTCTGATCGACAAGCTCAGTGTCTCAGCCACTGAGCCACATCTGCAAGAAAACAGCCAAGCTCTGAGAGCATCAAGGACCCCACAGTCCTTTTCCTCCTCCTCCTCCTCCTCTTCTCCACAAACTCCATTCTCTTCTAGCACTGATGTTGTTATATAGTTGGGTAATGAAATGTCTGGAAGAAAACAGCCACCTCAGACAGCATCAAGGACCCCACAGGCCTTTTCCTCCTCCTCCTCCTCCTCACTCCCCCTCCTCCTCCTCTCCACAACCCACCTTCCCTTCTAGCACTGATGATGTTCCCTAGCTGCGTAATAAAACGTCTGCGAGGAAACAAATAAGCTCTGAGAGCATCAAGGACTCCACAGTCCTTTTTCTCTTCTTCCTCCTCCTCCTCCTCCACTCCATAACCCCCACTCCCTTCTAGCACTGATGATGTTCCCTAGTTGGGTAATGAAACGTCTGCGAGAAAACAAATAAGCTCAGAGAACAGCCAGGATCCCTCACTACAGTCAACTCATTCTTATGCCCAAGGTTGTTTGGAGTCTACATTTCTTAGAATAAAAAACGAGAAGAGAAGAGAAGGAGAAAAATCAGAAAAGTCTCCTTTGTGTCTATGACAACTTGCCATGGTCAACTCATCACAGTCAACTCGCTGTAGGACAACCCAACAATTCAATTATTTAAAATAATTAAAATGTTAGTTTAACTTTCCACATTCCCATTTCGTTTTGCCCCTCCTTTGGGGTTGGACTAGATGACCTACAAGGTCCCTTCCAACTCTGGCAATCTAATCTCACCATTTCTTCGCTATTAGTGGGACTCTTGTCCGGTGACGAGTTCTCGTAGACCCCGATGGAGAAGCACCTTCTGGAAACCAAAAGGAGGCTTTTCTGATTTTTCTCCTACTCTCATTTTATTTTTAATTCTATGAAATTGAGACCCCAAACAACCTCGGGCACCTTTTTAACACCGTAAAGAAAAAAGAAATTAAAGGGGAAAAAAATCGTCCAGGAAAAACAAGCACAACACAACAAAGAGAAAACGATGGAGGCCCGAGAACCGGACGGTCACGAAGCCTCCGAGAACTGCCAGGTTTTCCAGGCCTTTGGGGACACAGGAGGGGGAGCTATGTGGATATTTGGGGTGTCTGTGTGTGACTGTTCAACAGGGCAGCCCCCCCCTTTTTTTTCTCTTCCTCCACCTCTCCTGGTGGAGATACAGAAGCTGCAGAAAGAAACCGTCAAAAATAGTGAGACACGATTCCTTTTCCTTGCACAAAGCCCATCTCCGGCTGTTGTTGCCTCGGGGATCTGGGGAAGGTTATTTTGCATCCGTTTCTAGATATTTTTTTTACCCCTCTCGGGTTCGTTCTCCTCCTTGCACAAAAAAATCCAGAAAGCCCTTGCCAAAAATTCATGCCGCAATATATATATTAAGAGCCTTGGTGGTGCAGCAGACTAAAGCGCTGTTAAGTAACACCAGCTGCCTGCAATTACTGCAAGTTCAAATCTCACCAGGCTCAAGGTTGACTCAGCCTTCCATCCTTCCGAGGTAGGTAAAATGAGGACCCGGATTGTGGGGGCAATAAGATGACTTTGTATAAAAAAAAACACCGCTGGGGGGCGGGGGGCAAAAGCCCTACTAAGCAGGTCTATACAAAAGTATGAAGGCTATTGCTTAACGCATTGTAAACAACCCTGAGTCTCTGGAAAAGGGCGGCATATAAATTGAACCAATAAATATATATATATATATATATATATATATATATATATATATATATATATATATATATTTTCTACGTCCAGAGATTTCTTCCTGCCTCGCCTTTTTTTCCCAGTGATGGAAAGCGCAGTCTAGGGTGGGGGAAAACAACTTTGCAAATGCAGAATCAGCTCTGCAAGGTGGGAATAGAATCCCAGGGCGGGAAGGGACCCCGGAGGTCATCTAGTCCAACCCCCTGCTCAGGCAGGAGACCCTGTACCATTCCAGACAAGTGCCTGTCCAATCTCTTCTTGAAAGCCTCCAGTGATGGGGCACTTACAACTTCTGGTGGCAAGCCGTTCCGCTGGTTAATTGTTCTCACTGTCAGGAAATTTCTCCTTGGTTCTAGGTTGCTTCACTCCGTGATGAGTTTCCATCCTTTGCTTCCTGTCCTGCTTTCAAGTGCTTTGGAGAATAGATGGAGAATACTCCTCTTCCTTGGGGCAGCCCCTCAAATATTGGAACCCTGCTATCATGTCTCCCCTAGTCCTTCTTTTCATTAAAAGTATAGTATAGAATAGAATAGAATAGAATAGAATAGAATAGAATAGAATAGAATAGAATAGAATGAGAGAGAATGGAATAGAGTAGAATAGAATGGAATGGAATGGAATGGAATGGAATGGAATGGAATGGAATAGAATAGAATAGAATAGAATAGAATAGAATAGAATAGAATAGAATAGAATGATTTAATTCTGCTTTTAAATTATTTTAAATCTTGTATTATATGTATTTTAATTTTGGCTGTGCACCGCCCTGAATCCTTCGGGAGAAGGGCGGTATACAAATTTAAATAATAAATAAATAAATGAGAGAGAACGGAATGGAGTAGAATGGAATGGAATGGAATAGAATAGAATAGAATAGAATGAGAGAGAACGGAATGGAGTAGAATAGAATGGAATAGAATAGAATAGAATAGAATAGAATGGAATAGAATAGAATAGAATAGAATAGAATAGAATAGAATAGAATAGAATGCAGGATAGGGTAGGGTAGGGTAGGGTAGGGTAGGATAGGATAGGATAGGATAGGATAGGATAGGATAGGATAGGATAGGATAGGATAGGATAGGATAGGATAGGATAGGATAACAGAGTTGGAAGGGACCTTGGAGGTCTTCTAGTCCAACCCCCTGCTTAGGCAGGAAACCCTACACCACTTCAGACCAATGGTTATCCATTTGTCTTAAAAACTTCCCAGGTTGGAGCATTCACAACTTCTGGAGGCAAGTTGTTCCACTGGTTAATTGTTCTAACTGTCAGGAAATTCCTCCTTAGTTTTAAATTGCTTCTCTCCTTGATTAGTTTCCATCCGTTGCTTCTTGTCCTACCCTCAGGGGCTTTGGAGAATAGATGGACTCCCTCTTCTTTGGGGCAGCCCCTGAGATATTGGAAGACTGCTATCCTGTCTCCCCTGGTCCTTCTCTTCACTAGACTAGCCATGCCCAGTTCCTGCAACCGTTCTTCCTATGTTTTATCCTCCAGTCCCCTAATCCTCTTGGTTGCTCTTCTCTGCACTCTTTCCAGAGTCTCAACATCTTTTTTGACCAAAACTGGATGCAGGAGTCCAAGTGTGGCCTTACCAAGGCATTATAAAGTGGTATTAACACTTCACGTGATCTTGATTCTACCACTCTGTTCACGCAGCCTGGCATTCTTTGTTGGTTGCTGCTGCACACGGCTGGCTCATAGTTTATTTATTTATTTATTTATTTATTGCGATTTATATGCCACCTTTCTCCCTAGGGACTCAAGGCGGCTTACAAAATGACAACTTCAATACAAATCACAATACAATACCAAATTAAAATCAGTAACCCAATTAAAAAACAATTTAAAATTATCCCAGTGTACCCCAAACGGATCAGTTTAATTGGCGGAAGAGCCACGTCTTCAGCTCACGACGGAAGGAAAGAAGGTCAGGGGCTGTCCTGAGCTCAGTGGGCAATCCATTCCAGAGGGTCGGGGCTCCCACAGAGAACGCCCTCCCCCTGGGGGTCGTCAGCCGACACTGTTTGGCCGACGGCACCCTGAGGAGGCTGACTCTGTGAGAGCGCACAGGACGATGGGAGAACGGCTGGAGATGGTCCTGCAAGTACCCTGGGCCTAAGCCATGAAGGGCTTTATAGGTGAGCACCAGCACCTTGAAACGTATCCGCAGTGCCACCGGTAGCCAATGCAGCTCACGCAGGAGAGGTGTTACACGGGAGTATCTAGACGCCCCCGTAACTACCCGCGCGGCTGCATTTTGGACTAGCTGAAGCCTCCGGACACATCCCAAGGGCAGCCCCATGTAGAGGGTGTTACAGTAGTCCAACCTAGAGGTAACAAGGGCGTGAGTGACCGTGGTGAGGGCATCCCGGTCTAGGAACGGGCGCAACTGGCGCACAAGACGGACCTGTGCGAAGGCCCCCCTGGTTACGGCTGTCAGATGGTCATCTAAAGACAGCCGAGAATCCAGGAGGACACCCAAGTTGCGGACCCTATCGGAGGGAGCAAGGGTTTCACCTCCGATCATTAAGGATGGAACCTCCAGATCCCGGGATGCCGGCATCAACAGCCACTCAGTCTTGGAAGGGTTGAGTCTAAGCCTGTTCCTCCCCATCCAAACCCGCACCGCTTCCAGGCAGTGGGACATCACGGAAAGGGCATCCCTAGGGTGGTCAAGTGATTGTTCGCTTGGATTCCAAGATCCAAACGATTTTCCAGTTTACCGTGAATTTTGGCAATCGGCAAGACTAAAACGGAATACGCAAGAGTCATCGAAGAAGACGCCCATCATTTATTTGTAAGGTTCTGCTTGTTTGTTTGTTTGTTTTTTAAAAAAACCCGACATCCTGATAACTCAAACAAAGGTTTAACCACCTTTTGGTAAAAATCAGACTAAAGCACCTTTGGGTCTCCCCCGAATATTTATATTTTCTTAGCAGCGTATATATTTCTTTGGCAAGGAATGGCCCGAAAACAGGAATGGCAGTGCAAAAATTTCGGCCAGGGTTTCTCAACCGAGGGCCTCTGGAAGACGCGTGGACTTCCAATACCCAGAATTCCCCAGCCAGCAAAGACCACACATCTGCCAGAGGCCACGGTTGAGAAACGCTGATCTAGAACAGGGATGGAGAACCTTTGGCACGCGTGCCACATGTGGCACATGGAGCCCTCTCTGTGGGCACGTGAGCCGTTGCCCAGCTCAGTACCACCCCGTATGTGTGCATGCCTACCGCCAAGCAGCTGATTTTTGGGTCTCTGCTACGCATGCATGGGGGGGGCAGAGCACATGCAGGAAATGTGTGTGCATGCGTGGGGGGGGGGGGTGGCGCACCCCCTGAGGCCCATTTTGGGCCTAGCAGGCCTCGCTGCAGCCTCTTGGACCAAAAACGGGCCACAGAGGCTGCAGGGAGGCCTGCTAGGCCCAAAACAGGGCGGAGGGGTCATGCACCCTTGCACGGGGGACAGGGCGCAGGGGGCCATGCACATTGCATTATGGGTACAGGCATGTACGCGCGCTGTTCCGTGTGCACGCATGTAATTTCGGCACGCGACGACAAAAAGGTTACTCATCACTGATCTAGATCATCCCAGCTCTTCGGGAACCTGCTTTTAGTTGCATGTATTGCAACAGCCCGTCTTAAATCTCCGGGCCAAATTGCTGGTTGTAAAGTACAGGGTGATTTCCAAATTTTAATAATAATTACGGGATGAGAAATATTTGATGACTCCCAACTCTGGTTCGTGGTTACTGCTGGCATCCGTCTAATGAAGAGCAAGGGTGGTTATGGGAGCGGCGTGGAGCTCCCATGTAACACCTCTCCTGCGCGAGCTGCACTGGCTCCCGGTGGTCTTCCGGGCGCGCTTCAAGGTTCTGGTTACCACCTTTAAAGCGCTCCATGGCTTAGGGCCTGGTTACTTACGGGACCACCTACTACCATCAATAGCCTCCCACCGACCAGTACGCTCCCACAGAGAGGGGCTCCTCCGGGTGCCGTCGGCCAAACAATGTCGGCTGTCGGCCCCTAGGGGGAGAGCCTTCTCTGTGGGGGCACCGACGATCTGGAACGAGCTCCCCCCGGAGATACGGAGGATCCTGGATCTGCGCACCTTCCGTCGCGCGCTTAAGACATTTTTATTTCATCAAGCTGGCCTGGCCCTAAATCTTCTCCCTTTTAAATGTGGAAATTTTAAATTTTAATGTGTTTTAAATGGGTATTTTAAATTATGGGTATTAATTCAGCCAAATTTATTTAATTCATTTTATTCGATTTTAAATTTTTATATGTATGTGTTTTATTTCGTGGCTGTTCACCACCCTGAGTCCTTCGGGAGTAAGGCGGTATAGAAATTCAATAAAAATAAAAAATAAAAATAAAAGTCCCTCGCAAGAATGGCTTACGCCCCAAAACCTCACGGCAGAGAAGAGCCTTGTCCTTTTAGTTTCTCTCCCTTTCCCCAACCCGGATCTCCATCTAGAGAGCGAGGCGGCAGTCCAGAGACACCCGTGCAAAACGGGAGGTCCCATTTCGCATTCGGAATTCTAGCCACTGGCCAAAAAAGGAAGATGGTCTTGCGTGCTTTGCAAAGTTGCATCCCTCCTGCGTGGTTTTGAGCAACGGGCGATCCCCGAAATCGGAGCCGGCTCTTGGGAGGATTGGGAGCTGATTTCTCGCCTGCAGGAAGAGAGGATGGAAAAATGGTTTTAGCGCCGTGAACATTTGGGGCTGTGAAATTAAAATCTGGAATGGAAAAAAAGGGATCGCAATTCCCTCTGATTCCCAAACGTGTGTTTGAAGGCAACTTGGATTTGTTTGGGAAAGTTCACGTTTCAGATGTCGTTGAATTGATCCTGCGGTTGAGACGCTGACTTTTTTTTTCTTTTTTTTTTTTTGTAATAATTTTTTATTTTATTTTTTTAACGTACAAAAATTCCAATTTCAATTGAACAGTGTGTTGTCAGGGTACAAATCATTTTACAAAGTAATAATCAAAAGTATTCACAACAATAATCGTTGCATTAATATCAATTGTATTAATGTTAATAACTGTAATAATCACACTATTTATTTAACCAAGTTAACCTATCTTCCTTATATCATTGATCCTTTCACATATTTCCCTCTTTCTAGCTCCTGTTTTTGTCAGCTAGCCGTTGATAAAATAACTCCCAAGTCAAAAAATATTCATTCTTTTTTTTTCTTTAATTGTAAATGTTAGCTTATTCATTTCTGCACATTCTAATATTTTTCTAATCACTTCTTCATCTGTTGGTTTTCCATTGTTGTGCAAATACTATTCTTGCTGCAGTCAATATATGTAAAATCAGATATACCTTCCCTTTGTCTGGGAAAATGCCCAACAAAAATGCCTCTGGTTTCAAGTCTATAAATTGTTTTATCATTTTTTCCCAACCATGTATTTTTGTCCAGTATTTTTTTTTTTTTTTTGCTTTTTGACATGTCCACCACATGTGATAGTATGAACCGGGTATCTGGTGACATTTCCAGCCAGTCAGTTCTTAAATGGATCTCCGACTGAGCTTGCGAAGCTGTCTCTGGAACTGCCTGCCACTTGAGAAAAAAGTGTGGAAGACCCTTAAAAAAAACTGCTGGTTGTGAGTGAAATCTCGTTTATCAGGGGGGGAAGATTTAGGGATCAAATGAAATTCTGAATAATAGCGATCATAGATGTGATTTTTAGAAATATATATATATATATATATATATATATATATATATATATATATAAATATAAATATAAATATAAATATAAATATAAATATAAATATAAATATGATTCTTACTCAGAGTTTTCTGGATTTCAGTCTGTCCTCAGGATCCGCAACAGCATGGCATGGACCTCTTCATCCATGTACCCCTGCATTGGAGAAAAAGATCCCCCCAATAATGTAGATTCTAGCATCACTGGCCTACGCAAGGATTTCCCTTCAAAGCAAACACTCATTCTTCAATTTCTTTGCCAGAAACAAATCTAATAGTGGTAGTCCTTGACCTACGACCATAATTGGGAGCCATGGTGGGGCAGTGGTGAGAATGCAGTATTGCAGGCTAATTCTGCCCACTGCCACCAGTTCGATCCTGACCAGCTCAAGGTTGACTCGTTCTTCCGTCCTTCCGAGGTCAGTTAAATGAGGACCCAGATTGTTGGGGGCAAAAGGCTGACTCTGTAAACTGCTTAGAGAGGGCTGGAAAGCGGTATATGAATCTAAGAGCTATTGCTATGGCTGTTCTATTCTATTTTTTATGTTCTATTTTCTATTCTGAATTCTATTCTATTCTGTTCTCTATTCTATTTTATTCTATTCTCTATTCTATTTTATTCTATAGAGAAAGGGGCGAGGGGGAGAGAGAAAAGGGGGAGAGAGAGGGCAGGCAGATAGATAGGGAGAGGAGACAAAGAGAAAGAGAGAAGGAGAGAGGAGGAAAAGAGGGAGGGAAAGGGAGAGGGAGGGAAAGGAGAGAGGGGGAGAGAGAGAAAGAGACAGAGGGAGAGAAGAAGACATGGGGAGAGAGAGAAGAAGAAGAAGAAGAGAGGGAGAGAGAGAAAGGAGGGGGGAGAGAGGGAGAGAGAGGAAGGAGAGAGGAAGAGAGAAGAAAGGGAGAGAGAAGGAGAGAAAAAGAAAAAGAGGGAGAGAGGGAGAAAGGAGAGAGGGAGAGAGAAGAAGGGGAGAGAGGGAGAGAAAGAGAAGAAGAGAGGGAGAAAAAGAGGACGAGGGAGAGATAAAGGGAGAAAAGAGAGAGAGAAAGAAGACAAGGGAGAGAGAAGGAGAGAGAAGGAGATAGAGATAGAGAGAGAAAGGAGAGGGAAAGTGAAAGGGAGAGGGAGAGAAAGAGGAGAAGAGAGGGAAGGAGAGGAGAGAGGGGGAGAGATAAAGGGAGAGGAGAGAGGGAGAAAGAAGAAGAGGGAGATGAGGGAGGGAGAGAGAAAGCTGCTGGAAGCTCCCACCTATCTTACCTGGGCTGCATTGAGCAGGTGGGTCCTGTATATGGCCACGATTTCTTGGTGATTCTTTTGCGCAACCTGAAAGAAGCCAAGCGAAGGGGTGAGAAACGGCCCATGGGGGCTCAGCAGTCAGCAGACTTAACAACCCCATACAGGCAGTCCTCAACTTACGACCATCCTTTCAGCAACCCAGAGCCTCCTTGACTCTGCATAATGACTGCAATGGGAAGAGCTGGAATCGCATGGCTGCCTCGCTTAAGCAACGGCAACAATTTATTCGTCATAATTCTGGGCTCCATTGTAAGTCGTAAGTCGAGGACCAGCTGTCGTGCATAATATACAGCATAAAAACCAATTTCCCCAGCCACTACTCCACAGAGATTAGCTGGACCGCATGGCGAAGGAAAGATAATATATAGGGCAGAGCAAGGCGGGAATGGCTGTTCCAGCAGGTGGTCGATTTTACCAGGTCTCCGAACCGGCTGAATCCCTGTGCAAAAGTCTTGGTAGGGTTCGCCAGGACCAACTGGTCGAAATAATACAAATGCCAGCACCAGAATCGCTTCGTATCGCAAGTGTCGCACCCCCACGCCAAGTCCTGTGTGACTCACCTCGTTCTGCAGGATCAGCCGTGTACGTTCGCTCCGTAGGTTCAAGATTTCGCTCGAGAGCTTCTCCGTTTCCTTCAGCAGCTTCTTGATCTGAGGGGAAACCAAATCAGACGGCACGGGTATAGTCCTCGACGTACGACCGCAGAGGAACCCAACACTTCTGTGCTTAAGCGAGGCAGTTGTGAAGTGAGTTTTTCCCTCATTTTACGACCTTTCTGGCCACGGTCGTTAAGTGAATCGCCGCAGTTGTTAAAGTTAGGAACCTGGTTGTTAAACGAATCCAGCTTCTCCATCGACTTTGCGGGTCAGAAAGTCACAAAAGGGAATCAGGTGACCCTGGGACACTGCAACCGTCATAAGTACATGCCAGTTGCCAAGTGGCCAAATTTTGATCACGTGACCGCGGGGATGCCACAAAGGTCGTAAGTGTGAAAAGCGGTCATAACTCATTTTTTTCAGTGCCATTGTAACTTTGAACGGTTGCTAAATGGATGGGTGTAATTGTTGTGGTCCGCCAACAGCTTGCAGAGCTAGCAGCGGAGTCGGACAGTGAGGAGGCTGGGGAGGATCATGGGCCAGTCTTGGAGTCTGGGGAAGGCCCGGACGAGGGCTCTGCATCGGAGGCAGAGATGGGGCCAGGGCCATCTGGGAGTGTTATGCGGACTCCGGAGCCCCCAGAGTCGGACAGCAGACATGCAGAGGAACAGGAGGAGCCTGTTCCTAGTGCACGTGTGAGAAGAGCTGCCAGAAGGCATGAACAGTTAAAACAAAAGGGAGGACTTGGGAGTAAGGCCTGGAGATGATTGGTGCCTTCCATAAGGCTTAAAAGAGAAGCAAAGGCACATGGGCCCTTTGCAGGAAAGCAACGTTGTTAATTCTGTCCCCAGTCGGCATCTCTGTTTGATTCTGAAATCCGTGTGGCTTTGCCAAGTAGGCTGGAAACAGCAAAAAACGTGCCTTCCCCACCACCCCCGCAAGGCCATCCAGAGGCAGGAAAAAAGCCTGTTTCCCTATTTCTGGTGGGCCCAGGAGGCCCGAAAATCAGCTGAGCTCACGTGCCCACTGATATGATCAGGTGGCACGCATGCCATAGGTTCGCCATCACGGGTCTAGGGGTCTCCTGCTTGAGCAGGGGGTTGGACTAGAAGATCTCCGAGGTCCCTTCCAACTCCGTCAACTTTCACATATTATCTTGTGTATGGGTTTAAGATACCTGATACAGCCACTTGTCATAGGGTCTCCTGCTTGTACAGAGGGTTGGACTAGAAGCAGAAGGGGGCATTCAGCTGGTTTGCACAAAACCGTAGCGGCAATCGCACCTTTCCCGGCTCCAAGTCATGCTATTTAAGCACGTTTTTGAGGCCGGATGCCTGCGCGGAAGGCGCACAAGCGAGCAAAGTGCGTGCGTAGACAGTGCACGCACGCGATGTGAGCGCGCGGGGGTAGAACTGGTGGTAAAGGTAAGTGAAACCCACGCCTGACTAGAAGACCTCCAAGGTCCCTTCCACCTCTGCGATTCTGTTAAAAGTTGCCTCTTCTCCCTGCCCCCTTTGGTTCTTACCTTGGCGTCTCTCTCCTGGCACATCTTGGCGATGTCGTCCACTTTCTTATTCAGCTTGTCCACGTTGCCCTCCAACTTCTGGGACTTCCCTCTCAGCTCCTCCACTTCCTCCTCGTGCTCCAGAGCTTCGGCCATCAGCTCTTGAGTCTTCCGCAGTTCGCGGTCCAGGGCTTCCTTGTGACGGGTAGATGCTCCCCTGGCTTCCTCATATTTCTCCCGGAGAGCCGCCAGTTCCTCCCCCAGGACCTGAGCCCTGGTGGACAGCATGCTGCAGATCTTCTCGTACTTGCCGAGGACTTGTTCTTCCTCCCGGCGCAGGTCAGCCATCTGGGCCAGGACTCGATCCAGGAGCTGCATTAGGCTGGCTGCCTTGAGGCCACCTTGAGTCACCTGAGATGCAACCAGCAGCTTCTTCATCTCCTGCAAGCCTTTCTCCAGTTCCACCATCTGCTCTCTGACCTTCCAGTTTTCCCCGATGACCTCGGAGGCCTCCAAGAAGATCTCTTGACCGGTTTTGTCATCGTCGGGGCTCCTGGGATCAAGCAGGAGGGTCCGGTCGGCCTCCAAGGCACGGTTCTCCTCTTCCATCTCGGAGACCAGCTGCAAGGCCTCGTTCTGCTTCCTCACCACGTTGTCCAGCTTCCAGTGGAGCTCCTTCAAGATGCAGCTGTCCAGGTTGTCACCGATGATGCCGCTGGCGTCTTGGCTCACCTTCTTGAGGAAGTTGTTCCTCACGAACATCACCTCCTTCCTCTGCTCCTCCAGCTTCAGGCGCAGCTTGCCCGATTCCTCTTTCTCCAGTGAGAGATCCTGGGACAAGACCTCCACTGTCCGTTTCAGCTCTTCCACCAGGCGCTCGGTCTTCTCTGCCCGAGGAGAACCCTCTGTGGAGCCATGTAACTTCTGAAGTTCTTCCTGAAGCTTCTCCCTTTCCCTGCTCAGCTGGGCCAATTCCTGCACCAGGCCACCGTTGTTCTGCTTGAGGTCCCACACTTCCTTCTCCAGGTCAGAGCTTCTCCGATAGCATGGACGGGCCTTGTTTTCCACCCCCTCAGGTTTCGGCCTGAGCTTCACCTGCCCCACAAGACCATTATGGAGCGGGGTCTTTTCTACCCCATCTTTCTGCAGCTCCTTGACGGTCTCTGAGCGGGCCGGCTCGTGGCTAGAGCCATTCTTCTCTTCTTCAGGAAGACCATTGCCGTTGACCAAGGTTTTGGAAGGAGGCTCCAAAATGGCTTCTTGGAGAGGTCGAGCTTTGTCCACGAGAGCAGAACAGGCCTGTTCCAGTTTAGCTAGAGCCCCCTCCAGGCCGGTAACAACCTTCTTCCAGGCTGTGACACATTTCTTGACCGCGCCGGATGGCACCGCTTGGAACTGCAGCCTGCTGCGGACGGCCTCCTCGGCTTCCTTCTTCAGGTCCTCGTTTTCGGCCAACATGGCCACCATCTCCTCCCGGGCCCTGAACTGGGTCTCCTCCATCTCCTTAATGCACTGGACCACCTTTGCCTGGGCAACGCTGGTTTCGGGAGGACCAGCCAGGTGTTTTCCCAGGAGCCCCCGCAGCCTTCGGTTCTCGTCGCCCAACTGCTGCGTCCGACCCTCCATCTCCTTGAGGGCCGCGTTCTGCGACTTCTTCTTGGCTTCGAAGACCCCGATGACGGCCCTCATGTTCTCCATGTGCCCCTCCATCTCCTCCACCCGCCTGACCGCGGTGGCCTTCTCCTCCAGGGCTGCCTCCAGCTCACTCCGGAGGCGCTTCAGCTCCTCCGCCTCTTCCTCGCCAGGCCACCGGACCGTCCCAGCGGGCTGGAGCTTGGTGGGACTGGTCACCTCACCTTGCGTTGAAGCTTTGGCCAGCTCCTTCTCTGCTTCCTGCTGCTTCTTCCTCTCCTTCAGGTCTCGGACTTGCTGGGCCAGAAGGTCCAGGCAGTGGTCCCCCTCCGTGTGATCATGGCCGAGGTGCCGACTCAGCTGCCGCCAGTCGCGGACACGTCCCTCCCGATCTGGCAGGAGCTGGCCGATCTCCTGTACTTGGTCCCAGACCTTCTCCTTCAAGAGCTGGCACCCCTTGGAGAAGACCTGGCACTCTTTGGTCTTTTGGTCCAGCTGCAGTTCCAGCTGGATCACTTTCATCTTTTCCTCCCGGAATCTGCTCTGCCATTCCCGTAACTCGGAGCCTTCCTCCGCCTCTCCTTCATCGTCGCTCTGGTCGCCCGCCTCACTCTGGAAAGCCAAGCTACTCACGTCGGTGTCTTTCCCGCTCTCGGAGGGCACCTGCGGGAAAACGGACAGAAATCACACAGGTAGTCCTCGACTTGCCTTGACTCAATCCCACTCTATAAAGCCTTAGTAAGTCCACACCTAGAGTACTGCATCCAGTTTTGATCACCACACTATAAAAAAGAGGTTGAAACTCTAGAAAAAGTGCAGAGAAGAGCAACCAAGAGGATTAGGAGGCTAAAACAGATGATGAACGGTTGCAGGAACTGGGCACAGCTAGTCTAGTGACGAGAAGGACCAGGGGAGACAGGAGAGCCTCTTCCAATATTTGAGGGGCTGCCCCAGAGAGGAGGAAGGGGGTCAAGCTATTTTCCAAGGCACCCAAAGGCCAGACAAGGAAGAATGGATGGAAACTGATCAAGGAGAGATTTCAATTACACTTTCAATGACCTACGACCACAATTGAGGCCCGAATTGATGTTGCTAAGTGAGACATTTGTTAAGTGAGTTTTGACCCCATTTTATGGCCTTTATTGCCACCTTTGTTAAATGAATCACAGCCGTAAGTAAAAAAATGCAAACTAACTGCTGGTACCCTGTTTCCCCTAAAATAAGACCTCCCCTGATAATAAGCCCAATCGGGCTTTTGAGTGCGTGCACTAAAATAAGTTCACCCTGAAAACAAGCCCTCCCCGAAAATATTTAAATCATGCTCAGCCGGTCCCCGCCGTTTCCTCTGGTTTCCTCCACGCGCCCCAAAATAATAAGACCTCCCCGAAAATAAGGCCAAGCACTTTTTTTGGGGTTCAAAAAAATATAAGACAGGGTCTTATTTTTGGGGAAAGACGGTACCAAAGAACTTTAAAAAATCCCCACCAAACCTCTGGTTCTTTTAATTGAAAGTATAAATGGCCGCTCTTACCTGTGAACCAGTTTCCGACGAGTCAAACAGCCCCAGTTCTGTGGAAACAGAAGCACCAAACATGAACCGGATGAAAGGATGTGTCGAGAACATCAGGTTCTTTTACAGGGCGGGTGGGGTGGGGTGGGGTGGGGGCTTCTGGGCCAGGTTTCTGGGAGACCCCTTTGCTGCCTTCACATGGGCAGACAGACATGGACTCCTTCCACGGGTTGACAATCTCCCAGTTTTTCAGATAGATAGATTGATTGAGTGATCAGTTGTTTGATTGATAGATTGAGTGACTGAGTGATAGATTGAGATACACTGATTGAGTGATAAATTGAGTGATAGATTGATTGAGAGATTGAGTGATCAGTTGTTTGATTGATAGATTGAGTGATAGATTGATAGATTGAGATACACTGATTGAGTGATAGATTGAGTGATTGAGAGATTGAGAGATCAATTGTTTGATTGACAGATTGAGTGATAGTGATAGAGTAATAGATTGATTGAGTGATCAATTGATTGATTAGTGATAGATTGAGATATACTGATTGAGGGATAGTGATAGAGTAATAGACTGAGTGATCGATTGATTGAGTGATAGATTGAGATATACTGATTGACTGAGAGATTGATAGATTTATTGAGAGATTGAGTGATCAATTGTTTGATTGATAGATTGAGTGACTGAGTGATAGATTGATAGATTGAGATACACTGATTGAGTGATAGATTGATCGATTGAGTGAGTGAGTGAGTGATAGATTGATCGATTGAGTGATTGAGTGATAGATTGAGATATATTTATTTATTTATTGATTGATTGATTGATAGATTTATTGAAAGATTGAGTGATCAATTGTTTGATAGAGTGGTAGAGTGATAGAGTGATTGATTGAGTGATCGATTGATCAATCGAGTGATTGATAGATTGAGATATACTGATTGATTGTGGTATTGATTGATTGATAGATTGATTGATAGATTGATTAATTGATTAATAGATACATTGAGAGATTGATATAGGCAAATAGACAGAGACAGATCAATCTATCAGTCATTTATCAATCAATCACTCAATCAGTCTATCTATCTATCTATCTATCTATCTATCTATCTATCTATCACTCAATCTATCCATCTATCTGAAAAACTGGGTGATTTTCAACCAGTGGATGGAGTCCCGTCTCTGTCTGCCCATGTGAAGTTAACCAAGGCAGCAAAGGGATCAAGGAGAGATTTAACTTAGAAATAAGGAGAAACTTTCTGACAGTGAGAACAATCAACCTGTGGAGCAGAAGTTGCCTTCAGAAGCTCTGGGAGCTTCAACACTGGAGGTTTTCAAGAAGAGACTGGACTGCCATCGGTCAGAAATGGTGTAGGTAGGGTCTCTTGCTTGGGCAGAGGGAGGTCGGACTAGATGATCTCCAAGGTCCCTTCCAACTCTGTTAATCTATAATTTGGTTCCTGTGACTAACCCAGATTGCAACATTACCCTGGGACATGTATATTTGACTTCAGGAACACCCTAGTCCATGCCAGCCATCGAGTTTGGAATTCAAACCCCTTGAAATAGAAAAAGGAAAACGTTTGTGGAGATGGCCCCAATTATTCCTCATCGTATACTTTATTTCCTCTAAAAATATGTGCCACTCAGTTTCCAGATTGGTACTTATTTTTTAGAGGGAATAAAGTCTATTTCCGGCACATACTTTTGCTGCCAGATCGACACGAGTCGCGATTTCTCCGCCTGGCTCCCCAATACCTCGTTTTTTCCATCTCTTCAAGGCAGTCCGGATCTGTCTCCGAAGAATGCGGTTTTTGCTTCGCGTGGCGTAGTACAGGGCATCGTGGTCGGTCTTGTCCATCAAAGCCACGTTGGCCCCGTTCTGCAGGAGAAGGTCAGCTGCCTCCACGCCTCCGTTTTCGCAAGCAAGGATGAGAGCCGTCCTGGACAAAATGGGTAGAAACCATGTAACAGATTAACAGAGTTGGAAGGAGCCTTGTAGGTCATTGAGCGCGTGCCCACACCAATAATTCAATGTGCCCTGCCCCCGTGCATGAGTGCGTGACCCCCCCATGCGCTCCCTCCGCTTTTGACATGCAATGGCACGGTGGGCCCCATAGGCCCATTTTTCGCTCTCTTGGAGCCTGGGGAGGGCGAAAATGGCCTTCCCCACCCCCCTGGAGGCCCTCCGGAGGCTGGAAACAGCCCATTTCCTGACTTCTGGTGGGCCTGGAAGATCCCAAAATAAGCTGGCCAGCTTTTTATTTTATTTATTTTATTTGGTTTGTGATTTTTAAATTTTTGGGCCAAATTTATATATATATTTAATTGTTCTTAATATTTGTATTTCATGTTCTTAATTCTGGCTGTGCACCGCCCTGAGTCCTTAGGGAGAAGGGCGGTATATAAATTGAAAAAGAAATAAATAAAGAAATAAAGAAAGAAAGAAAGAAAGAAAGAAAGAAAGAAAGAAAGAAATAATAAATTTTATTTTATTTTATATCAAATTTATATACCGCCCTTCTCCCTGAGGACTTCTGGTGGGCCTGGAAGACCCCAAAATAAACTGGCCAGCTTTTTATTTTATTTATTTTATTTTATTTTATTTTATATCAAATTTATATACCGCCCTTCTCTCTGAGGACTTCTGGTGGACCTGGAAGAACCCAAAATAAGCTGGCCAGCTTTTTATTTTATTTTATTTTATTTTATTTTATTTTATTTTATTTTATTTTATTTTATTTTATTTTATTATTTTATTTATTTTATTATTTTATTTTATTTTATTTTATTTTATTTTATTTTATTTTATTTTATTTTATTTTATTTTATTTTATTTTATTTTTATTATTTTTTTTATTTTATTTTATTTTATATCAAATTTATATACTGCCCTTCTCCCTGAGGACTCAGGGCAGTGCACAGCCAAAGTAAAAACATAAACTACAAACATTAAAATACAATTAAAAAGCTATATATATATATTTGGCCCCATAATTAAAAGCAATGACAAAACAATTAAAAACATTTTAAAAAAGGTGTTAGGCCAGCCCGGCTTGCTGGAAAAAGAACATTTTAAGGGCACGGCAGAAGGCACCGAGGTCTTGAATTCTCCTTATCTCTGGGGGCAGCTGATTCCAGAGGTGTTGTGGCCCTGCCCTCTGAGCCTGTCCCATCAGAGGAAGAAAGCTCCGAGCATGAGGAAGAGGAGTCAGCCAGGCCTCCCTCTCCAGGCCCCTCCCCTCTGGCATTGTCTCAAGTGCCGGCCGAGGGAGAGGAGACAGCTGATTCGGATCAGAGTGATAATGGAACATCATTCCTGGACGCACGCCTCCGAAGGCGTGATAAACGATTGCAGCAGCTTAGGAGGCGTGCTAGGGATTAGAACTGAGTCACTGGACCACACCCCAGAGACTATATAATAGAGGGTGGTGGTCAAGGATCTTTGTGACGAACAAAGTAAACCTTGGATGTCACTAAAGCCTCGTCCGGAACTGCTGGGAGGAATATTATTTCTGCTTGGACTTTTGTGAACGTTCGTATCTTTGCTTTCTGTTTGTGGAAATAAAGTCACTTGGCAGACGGTGTGTCTATCGCTGCCAAGTGGGAGATAAGACCTGGGTGCGTTCCAAAGTGTTTCCTTAACCCTCGGCTGGCTGTGTTTTGTGTGTGTGTGGGGACGGGGACAGATCATCTTGTTCGTCACCCCATACTCCATTGTTAACCCACGATGGACCAACAGCTGCAGCAGCAGATACAGCAGATGCTGGAGGCCAATCAGCTTCTGCAACAGCAAGTAGCACAGCTAACTGCCCAACTTGCTTTGGGAAATGCTCCTGCAGCTCCCCCTCCTCCCCCTCCCCGTCCAAGATGCCCAGTGAACCTGCCAGATAGGTTTTCTGGGCAGCAGGAGATGTTTCCGGCCTTCTTGGGACAATGCCAACTGTTTATGGCGATGAGGCCGGAGGATTTTCCGGATGACCGGGCTCGGGTGGCATTTGTTATCAGCTCCCTCTCTGGCACTACCGCCCGATGGACCACGCCCCTGTTGTTGCAAGATAGCCCCTTGCTCCTGGACTTTCAGGGCTTTTTACAACACCTGCGCACCATGTTTGAGGACCCCCTCCAGGTGCAGACAGCAGCGAGGCGCATCAAGGACCTCCGCCAAGGCAAGCGCCCCCTGCAGGACTATATTGCAGAGTTCCGACTGCTAGGTCAGGATTCGGCTTGGAATGAGGTGGCGCTGATGGACGCCTTCCAGGACGGCCTTTCCGACGAGATGCAGGACGAGCTGGTTCGTGTGGAGGCGCCACCGACCCTCGACGCGCTGGTGACCCAATGCCTGAGCATCGATGCCCGCCTGCAACGGCGACGGCCCCGTCGGGCTCTTCCGGAACCATTAACAGCGTCGGCACCCCCGCGTTTCGCACCGACAGCGCTCCAGACCGCACAGCGTTTTGTGGCGACGGCTGAGGAGCCCATGGAGCTCGGAGCAGCCAGACCTCAACTGACGGCCCAGGAGCGGATGCGGAGACGTCAAGGGGGGTTGTGCCTCTATTGCGGCGAGGCGGGACATTTTGCCGCCTCGTGTCCCCGGAAGCGGAGTGGACTGCTCAAGCCTGTTCCGGAGTCTCGGCGTGACCAGCCGGGAAACGGGCCAGGCCTGGCCTAGGGGAAACTCTGGGTCAGGCATGTGACCATGCCCCGCCGGAGTCGGCGGCTGTGGACTGTGAGCCCCCTCGGCACCTGATTTTGAACACCCGGGTGTTGTTGGCTAACCGGTCGGAGGGGCTCCAGGCGCACGCGCTGGTGGACTCGGGGGCCACCACGAACTTTATGGACCAGGCCTTTGTGGCCCATTACAAAGTCCCCTTGGTTCCAGTGGACCCTCCTTTGAGGGTCGAAACTATAGATGGGCGAGAACTCGTGGCGGGGCCCATCAAAACCGCTACCCAGCCCTTGCGCCTCGCCATTGGGAACCACGAGGAAGCGATCCAGTTTTATGTAACGGCAGATCTGCACTTTCCCTTGGTCCTGGGGATGGCCTGGCTTCGGGCGCACGATCCTCAGGTGGCGTGGTCGAGAAACGCCATCTCATTTCCGAGCCTGCAGTGTGTCGACCACCTTCGCCACACCTGCGCCGGCCAGGACGTCTCTGCCCCAAACGTCTCCTTGCCTCCGGAGCTGACGCCCTTCGCCGACGTGTTCAGCGAGAAGGAGGCGGACCACTTGCCCCCGCACCGACCCTACGACTGTGCGGTGGACCTAATGCCCAACGCACCCCTGCCCTCGGGACGCCTGTACTACATGTCGGAGCCCGAGCTGGCCGCCTTACGGGACTTTCTGGAAAAGAACCTGGCCCGTGGGTTCATCCGGCCTTCGACCTCCCCGCTCTCGGCCCCGGTCCTCTTCGTTAAAAAGAAGACGGGGGACTTGCACCTGTGTTGCGACTACCGGCGCCTGAATGCCATCACAGTGCGAAATTGCTACCCACTGCCGCTGATCCCGGAGCTGATGGAGAGGTTGTGGGAGGCCTCGATCTTCACTAAGCTTGATCTCCGAGGGGCCTACAACCTGGTGCGCGTGAGAGAGGGGGACGAGTGGAAGACGGCGTTCAGCACTCGGTACGGACACTTCGAGTATACCGTCATGCCGTTCGGGTTGACCAACGCCCCCGCGGTCTTCCAGCACTTGATGAACGATGTGTTCCGGGACATGCTGGATCGGTTCGTGGTGATCTACTTGGATGACATTTTGATCTATTCCCGGACCCCGGAAAGTCACCTCCAGCATGTCCGCCAGGTCCTGCAGCGCCTGCGGGAGCACCAGCTCTATGCGAAGTTGGAGAAATGCTACTTCTTCCAGACTTCCATAGAGTTCCTCCGGCACATCATCACCCACGAGGGCATCGCGATGGACCCGCGCAAGGTGGAGGCCTTGCGCAGTTGGGAACCCCCGCGCCAGGTGAAGGACGTCCAGCGTCTGTTGGGATTCGCCAACTACTATCGGACCTTCATCCCGGGCTTCGCCACCCTGACCCTGCCGTTGACCCAGCTCCTTCGGAAGAAGGTCCCGTTCCAGTGGGGGCCCCCGCAGCAGCAGGCCTTCGAGGTCCTCAAGCAGGCTTTCCTCACGGAGCCAGTCCTGAGGCACCCCAATCCACACCGTCCGTTCGTGGTGGAGACGGACGCGTCCAACGTGGCGATTGGGGCGGTGCTGCTACAGGCTCTGGTAGATGGCGGCACTCTTTTTCCCTGCGCATACCACTCCTGGAAACTCAACCCTTCTGAGCGCAACTACACCATCTGGGAAAAGGAGTTGCTGGCCATCAAGGCCGCGTTCGAGGCTTGGCGACATCACCTCGAGGGGGCCCGACACCAGGTGGAGGTGCGGACGGACCATCGGAACCTGGAGCACCTCACCACGGCACGGAAGTTGAACCAGCGGCAGATCCGGTGGTCGTTGTTTTTCGCCCGGTTCAACTTCCACGTCACATACATTCCGAGCAACCTCAACCAGAGGGCGGACGCGCTATCCCGTAAGCCAGAATACTTTTGCCCCAAGGACTCCCTTCCCCCCCGGACGGTGCTGCCAGCGGACTCCTTGGCCGCGGTCCAGGAACCGGTGGACCTGTGGGCTCAGGTGCTGGAAGCACAGCGACGGGACGACTGGTCGCAGCAGCGGAGAGCGGACGTCGGCCCCGCGTCCCCATGGACCATGGAGGAGGGCTTGCTCAGACACCGGTGCCCACGAGTCCGCTCCGAGCCCTCGTCATGAACCAGTGTCATGACAACCCCGCGGTGGGGCACTTCGGCTTCTTTAAGACTTTAAACTTGGTGACGCTGACTTTTTGGTGGCCTCGGGTACGGCACGATGTGCACACCTACGTGACGTCCTGTGTGACGTGCCGACAGGCCAAAGCCGCGTCCAGCCCCCCTCCCAGACTCCTCCAGCCACTGCCGACACCGGAGAGACCGTGGGGAGCCATCTCCATGGACTTCCTGACAGACCTGCCCCTGTCCGCTACGTACACGACCGTCCTCGTGGTGGTGGATGCGCTCACGACAATGGCACATTTCATCCCGTGCCGCGGCCTGCCCTCGGCCCGCACCACGGCTCGCCTGTTCCTGCAATATATCTTCCGCCTCCACGGCCTGCCGGACCGGGTGGTTTCGGACCGCGGGGCCCAGTTCACGGCCCGCTTCTGGAAAAGCCTGATGGCCGCGCTGGAGGTACAGGTGTGCCTGTCGTCGTCGCACCATCCGGAGACTGACGGGGGCACGGAGAAGGTCATCGGCATACTGGAGCAGTACCTCCGCTGTTTTGTCAACCAGCAGCAGGACAATTGGGCCGAGTACCTTCCCCTGGCGGAGTTCGCTTTTAATAACTCCCAACACACCTCCACCCAGATGACCCCGTTCCATGCCAATGTCAGATACCATCCACGGCTTTTCCCGTTGACCATCATGGACTCCCCTGTTCCCGAGACCCGGGACTTCCTCTCGGAGCTGCAGGTGGTGCAGTAAGTGGTGCGGCGGCAGCTGATCCGGGCGAAAGAGGATTATAAACGGTTCGCCGATCGCGCCCGCCGGGCGACGCCACCACTGGAAGTAGGAGATCGGGTGTGGTTGTCCACGAAACACCTCCCCACGGACCGGCCGGTGAGGAAACTGGCCCAACGCTTTATCGGTCTCTTCCCTATCGAGGCGGTCATCAATCCGGTGGGCTACCGGTTGACTCTACCCCGCTCCATGCGGCTCCACCCTGTTTTTCATCGGTCCCTCCTGGTCCCTGAGGCCCCCGCGAGCCATCTCCGCCGCCCGCTGACGCCTGCCCCCCAGCCGCAGCCGACGAGGACGACGCCTCGACGTACGTGGTGGACAGTATCCGGGACTCCCGTTGGCTGAAGGGGCGCTTCCAATACCTCATCGCCTGGAAGGGGTACGGGCCCGAGGATTTCACCTGGGTGGATGCGTCTGCCGTTCAGGCCCCTGACCTGGTGCGGGCTTTCCACGAACAGTTCCCGTCCCGACCCCATCCCGACCGTCAGACCCGGGGGAAGGGCCCTGCGGTGGGGGATAGTGTTGTGGCCCCGCCCTCTGAGCCTGTCCCATCGGAGGAAGAAAGCTCCGAGCATGAGGAAGAGGAGTCAGCCAGGCCTCCCTCTCCAGGCCCCTCCCCTCTGGCATTGTCTCAAGTGCCGGCCGAGGGAGAGGAGACAGCTGATTCGGATCAGAGTGATAATGGAACATCATTCCTGGACGCACGCCTCCGAAGGCGTGATAAACGTTTGCAGCAGCTTAGGAGGCGTGCTAGGGATTAGAACTGAGTCACTGGACCACACCCCAGAGACTATATAATAGAGGGTGGTGGTCAAGGATCTTTGTGACGAACAAAGTAAACCTTGGATAGTCACTAAAGCCTCGTCCGGAACTGCTGGGAGGAATATTATTTCTGCTTGGACTTTTGTGAACGTTCGTATCTTTGCTTTCTGTTTGTGGAAATAAAATCACTTGGCAGACGGTGTGTCTATCGCTGCCAAGTGGGAGATAAGAACTGGGTGCGTTCCAAAGTGTTTCCTTAACCCTCGGCTGGCTGTGTTTTGTGTGTGTGTGGGGACGGGGACGGGGACAGATCAAGAGGGTGGGAGCCCCCACAGAGATGGCCCTCCCCCTGGGGGTTGCCAGCCTACATTGCTTGGCTGATGGCCCCCCGAGGAGGACCTCTCTGTGGGAGCACACGGGTCGATGGGAGGTCATCGGTGGCAGTAGGCGGTCTCGAAGATAGCTAGGCCCGATGCCATGGAGCGCTTTAAAGGTGATAACCAACACCTTGAAGCGCACCCGGAAGACCACCGGGAACCAGTGCAGCTCACGCAGGAGAGGTGTTGTATGAGAGCGCCATGCAGCTCCCGTAACCACCCGCGCGGCCGCATTCTGGACCAGTTGGAGCCTCTGGGTGCCCTTCAAGGGGAGCCCCATGTAGACAGCGTTGCAGCAGTCCAGGCGAGAGGTGAGCTAGGAGCTGACCTAGGGCAAAGCTCGCGTGCCCAGAGATATAGCTCCACGTGCCACCTGCGGTACGCGTGCATAGGTTCGCCATCATGGCCCCACAATATTTTTGACAAATGGCAGTCCGGTCTCTTCTTGAAAGCCTCTCAAATATTGGAAGACTGCTAGACTAGCCGTGCCCAGTTCCTGTAACCATTCTTCAGATGACAGATTAACAGAGTTGGAAGGGACCTTGGAGGTCATCTAGTTCAACCCCCCCTGAAGCAGGAGACCTGACACCATTTCTGACAGATGGCAGTCCGGTCTCTTCTTGGAAGCCTCCAGGGATGAAGCTCCCACAACTTCCGAAGGCAACTTCTGTTCCATGGGTTGATTGTTCTCACTGTCAGGAAATTCCTCCTTATTTCCAGGTTGAATCTCTCCTTGATCAGTTTCTATCCATTCTTCCTTGTCTGGCCTTCGGGTGCTTTGGAAAATAGCTTGACCCCCTTCCTCCTCTCTGTGGCTGCCCCTCAAATACTGGAAGATGCTCTCCTGTCTCCCCTGGTCCTTCTCTTCACTAGACTAGCCAGGCCCAGTTCCTGCAACCGTTCAGTAGTTATTTAAGAGATGACACAGTTGGAAGAAATCTTGGAGGTCTTCCAATCCAACCCCCAATTCAAGCAGGAGACTTCCTCCACTTACACCCACAATGGAGCCCAAAATTTGTATTCCTGAGTGAGAAATTGGTTAAATGAGTTTTTTCCCATTTTACAGCTTTTCTCCCCACGTTTGTTAAATCAATCATCCAAATTCAGAGGCTTGGCAACTGGCACATACTTATGACCGTTGCAGTGTCCTGCGGTCACGCAATCCCCTTGTCAGCACTTCAAGCTGCATTGACTCTAGTGCTGACATAAGGAGAAGCGGAGGCGTCTGAAAAGGGACGTTTGACTTTTCACCTACTTATTTGCCCTGGAGATAATATCCCCTAGGAGATGGGATGGGAGGGGGGAAATTCCTTTGAGCTGGAGCAGTAGATTAGGGGTAGAGTGACTTGGAAGATGGCCAATGAGTGCAGGGGAGTGGGGAACGGAAAGGGAGGGTTTTGGGTCTGGAAGTCAGTGTTGGCTCCGATGGAGTTGGATTTTAGAATGTCATGCTTAATAAATAGGAGTTTTCCTTCAAAGACTTTGTTTGAAATGCAATTTATTTGAGACGACCTCAAAACCTGACACCCTTTTTGCCACCTGACAAACAAAGTCAATGGGGAAAGCCAGATTCACTTCACTTAACTGCAGTGATCCACTTAACAACTGTGGCAAGAAAGGTTGCAAGATGAGGCCAAACTCACTTCATGTCTCGCTTAGCCGCAGAAATTTTGGGCTCGATTGCTGTTGTAAGTCGAGGACTATTGGTAATCACCAATAGTCTGGACTGGACTGATCCCACTGTCATCATCATCATCATTTAACAACCCCATAATTCCTTTCGGGGTGGAGTCTGGGCAACTGAATGGAGCCGACTGTTTATTGGCCGGATGCCTTTCCTGTTGCCAATGCGGAGTTATATCCAGCAGATAAGTTCTCATTGTGCCCAGAGAGAGAAATATCTGCCTCTACCTAGGATCGAACTCACAGCCTCCAGATTGTGAGGCGAGAGCTCCACCTATAGGCCACTACACCACTCTACTGGACTGATACTACTGTACCCCGATAATATAATGTACTACTTGCTTTGAAATAATAAAATGTATATTTTTTAAAAAAAGGACAGAAAAGAAACTCCCTCTGCTTGCCACAGAGACGAATTTGGACATCAGGGAACAGCTGGTGTAGTTCTTCCCACATCTGGCCCCACCTCTGGATTTGAGGGACACCTAGTTCTCTAGGCCAGAGTTCCCCAATCTTTCCGGGTTGGTGGCCCGAGCTGGGAGGGGGGGCAGGATGGGGAGAGGGAATGATATTGTGGGATGGGCAGGCACATGTGTGTGCGTGAGCACCTGTGACATCTGTGGCGACACGTGAGTGAGACCATGCGTGCCCGTGGGCGCTCAAACACCGGCCAGCCACTCACCTGGCCCAGTGGCGATTAGGCTGTGGGTTGCAGCCCACAGGTTGGGGACCCCTTCTTGTTGTGGCCTGTCGGCCACCGGCCCCTCCAGCAGCCAAATCGGAGGAGGAGGAGGAGGCAGGGAGGCAGGGTCAGCATCTGAGCAACCTGACAGCTCCGAGGGGGAGGAGGGAATGGAGCTGGCAGAGAGAGAGAGGCAGAGGTGGAGCCTGGGTCGTCCGTTAGCCCTCAGATGGAGAGTCGACAGCCCCCAGGTCTGGAGGTGGCTGATGAAGAGGAGGAGGAACAGCTGGGTCCAGTGCCTGATGCACAGAAGGCAGAGGAGAGGAGAGCAGTGGAAATCTATGGGCCGGTCCTTGGGACGGAAGAGCCACCGCTACTTGCAAAGTCCCACCTTAGCTCTGGAGATAAAAGGCAGGGGGCGGAGGTGAATAGATGTGGCAGACGACTATTCCTCTCCCTGCCGGACAGACTTGTTAGCCTGCGAGAGAACATTTTTGCTGGGGCTGCCAGTGCTCCTAATTAAAGGAGTCTTTTGAGTTCACGTCAAAGGTTTTGTCATGTTTGAGGAGCTGGGTCAGACCATTTCATTAAGCGACTAAACCTTTTGGCTCTCCCGATTCCAGGCTGCTGGATTCCGCGGCCTGCCTCGCAGGGTGGTCGCTGCAAAGGAGAGACTCACTTGCCATCCTTATCCGGGAGGTCGACCTTGGCGCCCCTCTGGAGCAGCTGAGAGCAGATGGCCGTCTGGTTCCCTTGAGCTGCGATCATCAGCGGGGTCCGGTCATTCTGGAGCCAAAAGGAGAACCATAAAACTCAATTTTGGGCCCAAAAAAAGGGGGGGGGGGGAAGGACAGGACCAAAGCAAGGATGAGCAGCGGATGGTTCTGGAAACCCATCTTGGGGCTTTCTGGAACGCTGAACTTTTAGCTTGCTTTTTCCAATTAGCAACCCAGTTGGAAGATCATTTAAAATCAATTTATTGGAGTGCTTTGATAAAGTGTGTGTGTGTGGGGGGGTCTCCCTATGAAAAAAAGGGGGAGCCTGGAAAAATGGCTTAGGTTCACTTGGTTTAGAAATGGTGCTGCTGATGAGCCGTGGTGGTGCAGTGGTTAGAGTGTGGTACTGCAAGCTATTTCTGCTGCCTGCCGGCTGCCTGCAATTTGTCAGTTCAAATCTCACCAGGCTGAAGGTTGACTCAGCCTTCCATCCTTCGGAGGTCAGTAAAATGAAGACCCAGATTTTTTTTGCGGGGGGGGGGACAATAGGCTGACTCTGTAAACCGCTTCAAGAGGACTGTGAAGCGGAATATAAGTCTAAATTCTATTGCTATTCCTTCCTTCCTTCCTTCCTTTTCTTCCCCCAATTCGTCTCTTATTCATGTTTTCTTCTACCTAATTCCTCCCTCCCTCCCTCCCACCCTCCCTCCCTTCCTTCCATACTTCCATCCATCCATCCATCCATCCTTCCTTCCTGTTTCCTTCCTTTTCATTTTCTTCCTCCCTCCCTTCCTTCCCTCCTTCCTTCCTTTCATACTTCCATCCACCCATCCATCCTTCCTGTTTCCTTCCTTCCTTTTTACTTCCTTCCATCCATCCATCCATCCTTCCTGTTTCCTTCCTTCCTTTTTACTTCCTTCCATCCATCCATCCATCCTTCCTGTTTCCTTCCTTCCTTTTAATTTACTTCCTTCCTTCCATTCATCCATCTTTCCTGTTTTCTTCCTTCCTTTTCATTTCCTTCCTTCCTTCCATCCATCCATCCATCCATTCATCCATCTTTCTTCATTTCCTTCCTTCCTTCCTTCCTTCCTTCCTTTCTTCCTTCCTTCCTTCCTTCCTTCCTTCCTTCCTTCCTTCCTTCCTGTTACAATGCAGTATTGCAGGCTAACTCCACCCACTGTCAGCAGTTCGATCCTGACCGGCTTAAGGTTGACTCAGCCTTCCATCCTTCAGAGGTGGGTAAAATGAGGACCCAGATTTTTGGGGATTAACTGAAATGGGCAGGTTTTACCTTTATATAACTAGCATTATAACCTGAAATAGCCTTCCCCCAATATAGTGGAAGTTTTTTCCATTTTCCCAGTAATAAAAGTAAAATTTACTACAGTAGTGGAAAAAAAAAATCCCAGCTCATTAAAAAATTGCCTTCCATTAATCAAAAATTGTCAATAGGAAAAAAAAACCTCCTTAATGACTAAGTTAGTAAATGAGTTTTTACCTTATCCGTGACATCAAGGAAGGCTTCTTGGTCGCAGAGAAGCAAGACACTGGAGGCACAACCTGATAAAGCTGTTGGTGGTATTAAAAAAGGGGTTTAAAATGTTGAAAAACTCAGATTTTTACAATGTGCCCATAATAGTAAGAGCCTGTAGTACAGTGGACTAAAGCACTGTTATTAACATCTGCTGCCTGCAATTACTGCAAGTTCAAATCTCGCCAGGCTCAAGGTCGACTCAGCCTTCCATCCTTTCTAAGGTAGGTAAATTGAGGACCCAGTTTGTGGGGGCAATAAGCTGACTTTGTATAAATATATACAAAAGTATGAAGGCTATTGCTTAACGCATTGTAAGCCGCCCTGAGTCTCCGGAGAAGGGCGGCATATAAATTAAAGCAAAAAAAAAAAAAAAGTAAATGCAATTTTCAAGACCAAAAGTTTAAAAAAAAAAAAAAACTTGTAGCAAATTTGACTAATCTCTGCTAAACATGATAAACCCTAAATTTCATTTAAAAATAAATAAATAAAATAAAAGTAAAGGAGGAATGTATCTTTTAACAAAACATGCGCGTATTCAAAAGTAAGCCTCGGTGAGATCCCTAGGACTGATGCCGCTAGGATAATTACTATCCTCCTTAATTTCACATAACAGTAACAGAGTTGGGAGGGAACTTGGAGGTCATCTAGTCCAACCCCCTGCTCACACAGGAGGCCGATACTAGGGATTCAAACCGCCAAACTGCCAACCGTTCTGATCAACAAGCTCAATGTCTTAGCCACTGAGCCACCTAGTCATAGCCATCTGTAAGATGGTTGTATGATACCATAGAATTTTACATGAGATGGGCGTTAGTGAACTTTACTTATTAAATTTATATGCCATTCATAGCTTGTCTTCCATTTGTAACCCTTCCTTCCTGCTTTTTCCATCTTTCTTCTCAATTCACTGTCCCATCACAATTTTAATTTATTTGGCATCTACAGAGGTCATGCAAATATATATATATATTTTATAGATAGATAGATAGATAGATAGATAGATAGATAGATAGATAGATAGATATAGATATATTGTTTTATTTAAATATAAGGCTTTAACTTAATTTAATATATGGTTTTATCTTAATTTAATATATTATTTTAATTTAATATTTTATCCTATATTGTATTGTCCACTAGATAGATGATAGACAAATGACAGATAGTACAATAGATGACAGATTGATAGTAGATAAAAGATAGATAGAAGGTAGATGATTGATAGAAGATAGATAATAGAAGGTAGAAGGTAGATGATAGAAAGATAAGAAAGGTAGGTAAAATGAGGACCCAGATTGTGGGGGCAATAAGCTGACTTTGTATAAATATACAAAAGGATGAAGGCTATTGCTTAACGCATTGTAAGCCGCCCGGAGTCTCCGGAGAAGGGCGGTATATAAATTAAAGCAAAAAAAAAAAAAAAGATAAGAAAGAAAGATAAGAAAAATAGATAGATAGAAAGATAGATAGATGAAAAATAAATGAAAGATAAATGAAAGAAAGATAGAAAGATAGATAAAATCGTAATAAAATCACCATAATACGGAATCATAGAATTACAATTAGTTCTCCCAGCACAACTATTGTTAATTCACAAGAAAAACTCAGAACAGATTTGGTACAAAACTTTCTGCAACCAAATTGCAATTTTAATATCATCCTAAGCGGAGCAATTCAATAACTGGGGAATAATTTATCTCCCATGTTTAACTAATTTAATGTATGTGGGTTGATGATTAAATGTAAATCAAATTCAGAATTTGTCCAGGTTTACATTTTCTCACCCTTGTCTAACGTCTGTGTCTCCCCAAATATGCCAGTAAGCATTTAGAAAAAAATTTTTTTGCAACCCTGGGCTAAATGGCAATAAATGCTTGTATAGCAAACTGTGCCAGCTCAGCCACTGTGGTTCGTGACTACAGCTTTAAAAGAAACTATAAATAAACAAACCATGGCTTAGTGCAAGGTGGGAAACCATGACTAGGCGTAGGCGTAGAAAAAAAAATCACAGCAATACATGAAAGATAATTACGAAATACTGTAAATAAATAGCGCTATAATACTGTAAACAGTCGTGCTACAAAAATTCCTCCAAGTTCTGCTGACAGGTGATTAAAGATGTAAGTGATGTAATTTGGCATCTGCATTTACTTAAAACCAAGCATGAAATTATAGCGAGGCAATTAAGAAGATTTAGGATGGAAGCTCAAAGCTGCATCAGTGTTAAAACTACTGTATGTGACGAACAAAGTATTTAATAAGGCTGTTTCATTCATTCAGATCTCGGATGTCTTCTGCTCGTGTTCCCTTTATTTTTTTGAGCAGTGTATATATTTGGTATAAAATGGTTTGGTGTGCATATGCAAAAAATTCAAATCTCGGGTGTTTTCCCGCGTCATTATAAATAAGTTGGTTAAAATATTTAAAATCCTGGTTAAAATCCCAGCTTAAAATCTTCTAAAAATCCTTACAGAGCACTCTGCAAGGTCCTTTAAAACCTCAGCTAAAATCCTACCAGTGACTTTAAAAGTTTTTCTTAAAGCAACGTTTCGATAGGCTCACAACCCTGTCATCTTCAGGCTCTGTTTCATGTAGAAGCTATGGGTTCTACAGGAAGAATTTTAGGAATTCAGCTAGGATTTTAGCTGAGGTTTTAAAGGACCTTGCAGAGTGCTCTGTAAGGATTTTTAGAAGATTTTAAGCTGGGATTTTAACCAGGATTTTAAATATTTTAACCAACTTATTTATAATGACGCGGGAAAACACCCGAGATTTGAATTTTTTGCATGTGTATGTGTAATATATATATATATATATATATATATATATATATATATATATATATATATATATATATATATATATATATATATATATATATATATATTTGTTTTCTCAGGTTTTCGCGGGTGTTTGTATGTAGGTCTTTGGTTATTCGGGTCTTCTCCCACGTAAAATTGGAAGTGTCTTGGCGACGTTTCGACAAAGTCTCATTCGTCATCTTCAGGCTGGTGTTCTCGGCTTCGTGCTTCCAGGAGCAATGTGAGATCGCAGCTGTCTCTTCCTTTTAACTGCTAGTGGGGGTGTGAGCTGATTGGGTGGGAACTTGGCTGTGTTCTGATTGGGTGGAGGTGTGTTCTGATTGGTTAGGGGCTTGGCTGTGCTCTGATTGGATGGGGGGTTGGTTGTGCTCTGATTGGCTGGGGGTGTGTTCTGTTTGGGTGGGGGCTTGGTTGTGCTCAGCTTAGTCTGAGTTGCAGGGGGATTTGAGCTGGTGAGCTGCGTTGTTGTTGTTTGGCTTCGTGTTTGTGGCCGTGCGAGCTCTTCACGGTGGGTGTCAGTCTGCTTCATGTATGGATTGGAGGGGTTTAAAGTGGCTAATGATGCAGCTGCGGTCTGGCTTCTGGTCCTTGGTCGTGGTTCATTATCAGTGTGGGTTTGAGTCTGCTTTCTGCGTGGATGTGTGGTGGTGACATCCTGTGTGGCTCTCGTGAGTGTGGGTCTGGTGTCATTCATTGTGTTAGGGACTCGTTTGTCAATAAGGGCGGGTTTCCAAATGGCTGGTAGGCGGGAGGTATCATCTCGTTTGTTCATGCTGTGTGGGCGTTTTTCTATCTCGATGGCTTCTCTGATTATTCTGTTGTTAAAGTGTTCAGTTTTGGCGATAGTTCTGGTCTTTTTAAAGTCAATATCATGTCCTGTGGCTTTAAGGTGTTGGACCAGGGAAGAAGTTGGTTCCTCTTTTCTGACTGAGTTCTTGTGTTCTTCTATGTGTGCACTTATTCGTCTGTTGGTTTGTCCGATGTATGTGGTGGGGCAGGCGGTGCATGGGATTTCGTATACTCCTTGATTTTCTAAATTCCAGGCTTGCTGGAAAAAGTGGGTTTTAAGGGCACGGCGGAAGGCACTAAGGTCTTGGATTCTCCTTATCTCTGGGGGCAACTGATTCCAGAGGGTAGGTGCCCCCACAGAGAAGGCCCTCCCCCTGGGAATCACCAGCCTACATTGATTGGCTGATGGCACCCCGAGGAGGCCCTCTCTGTGGGAGCGCACGGGACGATGGGAAGTCGTCGGTAGCAGCAGGCGGTCTCGAAGATAGCTAGGCCCGATGCCATGGAGCGCTTTAAAGGTGATAACCAACACCTTGAAGCGCACCCGGAAGACCACTGGGAGCCAGTGCAGCTCGCGTAGGAGCGGTGTTACATGGGAGCGCCATGCTGCTCTCATCACTACCCGCGCTGCTGCATTCTGGACCAGTTGGAGCCTCCAGGTGCTCTTCAAGGGGAGCCCCATGTAGAGAGCGTTGCAGTAGTCAAGGCGAGAGGTGACGAGGGCATGAGTGACTGTGCACAGGGAATCCCGATCAAGAAGTGTCGTGGCGAAAGACTTCCGGTTTGCTGCTGGCCGCTGCCAGACGTTCGTTTGGGATCGTCAGCTTCCATTGCCTGTCAGAGCCGCCTTCACAGCGGAATGGCGGCTCGAAAAAACTCCGTTTCCAAGAGGAAACGGAGATAGAGCCGGCAGGGGTGGGTAGAACTCTCTGCAGAGTCCCAAAAGTTTTTTTTTTTTACTTTTGGGACGGAGCGGATGAGAAGCCCCATATCCCCTGCCGCTGCTCCGGGCTTTGGGAGACCTCTGCTTATGCAGAGACAGGCGTCAAGAGCAAGCCTGCGAACTGAACAGAATAATCAAAGAAGAGGCGAGCTGGACCCTTAATATTGAATCGCAAGTATTTTACTCTTTAAAAAACTATTTAAGAGAAAAGATGAGAGGAAAGGGGGAAGAAGAGTCTTTTAAAATGTCGTCTGCCGTGGCTGGAGAAGGGCTGAAAGGGAAAGTCCTTCCGTTTCCTATTACAAAGTAGCGGAATGAATACTTTTGGCTGTAATTGAGGCAAAACCTCACTCCCAGTCTTGCTTTTTTTTTTCCTTTTTCTTTTTGGGGATCTGATATTGATCTTGGTTGGAAACAAGCTTTTTTTTTTCTCTCTTTTCCACTAAATCTTGTCTGTGTGGGAAATGGCACCGGGACTCACACAGCTAGACAAACGGGGGGGGAATCTCCCCCATTAATAAATTACACCAACAAGTTTTAACTCTCCAGTGTCAGAAACCTGATTTTAATATAATAGAATTTCTTCTTGATGAGATTGTAAGAAGGGATGAGATTGTGAACCAGCAACTCGAAAAATTTAAGCAGGAAATTAAAGAAATTGGTGAACTGGTGAAATCAAAGTTTGACTTTTTGAATCGAAAGATTTTAAAAACAGCTAATGGTTTATCAGACTTTCTGATTCGGGTGGATGCAAAGACTAAATTATTAGAGTCTAAAATGAAGGAAACTGAGGAGAATTTGGATGACATGACTCAAAAAATTAAAAAGGATTTGGTAAACATTCAGGATAATAGCTCAGAAGACAAACCTAAAATGGAGGTTGACCAAAAGATTGGTAATGAAGAAAATGTGCAACAGAGGATTGAAAGAGAAGTTTTAATGATTCAATATAATTTTACAGAATATGCAATTAGACTGAGAGGTTTGCAGGAAAATAATAGAGATGACTTAAGGAAAATATCTTCTGAAATTCTGGCTGGGATTTTAAAGGTTCAACCTGATGAAGTGTATTGCAGGATTGATAGAATTTACAGAATAAACTCCTGGTTGGCAAAGCAAAGGCAATTGCCTAGAGACGTGGTGATCTATTTTACAGATAAAGAAATTAGGAATAATATTGTGCAGAACTCTTTTAATTCTACTTTGCAATTTCATGGAAGAAAGATTTGGATTTTTAAGGAGCTCCCGACTAAGATGTTAATGGAGAGGAAGAAATTTGGCTTTTTAGTGACTGAGTTAAAAAAAAGAAATATCTTATTTAGGTGGAATGTCCCAGTTGGTTTAATATTGAGACACCAAGGAGTAAGATATCAACTGAACACTGTTGAAAAAGCGGAAGAATTTTATCAAAAAATTTTAAAAATGAATTTAACATCTTTAGGCATAATACAGGATAAGCAAAAGGAGTTGGAAACAAAAAGAAAATACCAAATTACAGAGGCTGTGGTGGATAAGTTGTCTTTGGATTCTTTGGATACCCCAGCTGGACTGTCTATAAATAAGAGAGCAGTGTCATCCGACTCCAATGTGATGAACCATCAAGTCACAGACAAGTGCGCAAATCAACCAGTTGATATACAAGTGATGGAGAAGAAAGATGAGATGATAAAACTAACCCAACAAGATCAACTCACAAAGCAGAATGAAAATCGATCAGCTGATACACAATTGGTAGGCACGAAACGAGGATGGAAATTCAACCCGCAAAAGAAAAAGAAAAGAAATAGATCTCATAGAAACAGCAATTTCTAAACCAAGCAACAGTGAAGCCAGGGACTTTAAAAAATGAATGAACATCTGAAAAGATAGTGGAGGCGAACAATTGTTTAATACTATCCTGAGGATTGAGGCAGATCTCTGTAATGCCGTGATTTTGGGATGTGAAAAGAGCCTTACCTTGTTGGATTTGAATTATCTACTCTGGATTTCTTTTACTGGTGAATATATTATGATTATTTTGAGTTACAAGGCAAGAGAGTCACGCTGGGGCATGCAGAAGATCTGGCTGTTACCCATTAGGATGACGGGAATCAACAATCCTGATGAATACCACAACTATAACTATATGGATATAATTATAATGTCACTCGGGTGGTTGTTTTTACTTTTATATATATACGAGGATATCTACTACTGATGGGGGCAGAAGATGATTGAAGATTTTGAACAAACTGTTGCACCAGCATGTTATTTTACCCTATTATGGGTGATGGATTTAACGATCCAGTGGAAAGACATCAAAGAAGATATTATATGGATTATAAATTTAAAGTTATTGTCTTTTTTTTTTTTATAAAATGGAATGCATATATAGATATGTGTATATTTTAGTAAAGTGGGCAGTGGGTTG
The DNA here is from genome assembly GCA_022577455.1 of Arizona elegans. Classification (NCBI taxonomy): domain Eukaryota; kingdom Metazoa; phylum Chordata; class Lepidosauria; order Squamata; family Colubridae; genus Arizona; species Arizona elegans. The sequence goes on along the minus strand of JAKOOJ010000027.1, from coordinate 3,495,595 downwards.
TATTTAGAATTGTATTGCATGATTTTGTAGGAATTGAAGGGTTGAAATAGGTTAGTTTACTGATTGATTAGTCTAAGAAAAAGGATCCTTAAGTCATATATTTAGGGGAGTGGAGGAATTGGATAGAACTGAATAAACGTTAAATCTGGATGTAGGGAGAAGGCTGCTTTAAAATGTTATATTAATATATATAAAAGATTAAATGTTAAATTGTAATAATACATTATAAGTTTAGGGGAGGAGAAAAAGGGCAGATTATCGTAAAAATGGGAGTTATAAGAATAATATGTTAAGGGTCAGTATTCTGAGGAGGGAGTAAGGGAAAGGAAAGATATTATGTATGTAATTAGTTATGAAATAGCCTATTGTTGTGAAGAAGTCACGGGGGGATGGATGGCGAGGGGGGGTTAGGGAAGAGGGGGGGGGAAAAAGGGGGAAAAACTTGTATTTGAAAACTTTTTCAATTAAAAAAAAAAAAAGAAGTGTCGTGGCGACGTTTCGACAAAGTCTCATTCTTCATCTTCAGGCTGGTGTTTTCGGCTTCGTGCTTCTAGGAGCAATGTGTGATCGCAGCTTCCAACACTTCCAATTTTACGCGGCAGAAAACCCGAATAACCAAAGACCTACATAAGGGAGCATACTGCTTCCCTTTTGCCTTTCAGCTCCAATCCAGGAGCCCTCAAGCAGATATTTTTTTATCAGCAAATATATATATACGACATATATATATATATATATATATATATATATATATATATAAATATATATATATATATATATATATAAAAAAAAAACCTTGGCTACGTAGGGAAAACCTGGCTAGAAGAAAAACACACATAAACCCTACGAAGAAGTAAGAAAATTGATACTGTACCTTTACAGGGAGGATATGGGTGTGGCCTACTGATGACAGCTAACGAGCTAGAAATGGATCTATTTAGGTCTCCCACCTAGCAGTTAGAGCTTTTTTTTTTTTTTTTAAATTTGATTTATATGCCGCCCTTCTCCGGAGACTCAGGGCGGCTTACAATGCGTTAAGCAATAGCCTTCATACTTTTGTATATTTTATACAAAGTCAGTTTATTGCCCCCACAAACTGGGTCCTCATTTCACCTACCTTAGAAAGGATGGAAGGCTGAGTCAACCTTGAGCCTTGGAGAGATTCGAACCAGCAGAAATTGCAGGCAGCTGTGTTAATAACAGGGTGCATTAAACCACTGTACCATCAAGGCTTGCTAGGTGTTAGAAAGGAAAAAAGCCCAGAACCGAGTAGATGAGATTCTACTGAGCTGGAGCTACAAAAAAACCTTGGCTACGTAGGGAAAACCTGGCTAGAAGAAAAACATATATATATATATATATATATATATATATATATATATATGTGTGTGTGTGTGTGTGTGTGTGTGTGTGTGTGTGTGTCGTTCCCGACTCTAGGGGGCGGTGCTCGTCTCCGTTCCAAAGCCGAAGAGCCAGCACTGTCCGAAGACATCTCCGTGGTCATGTGGCCGACAGGACTCAATGCCAAAGGCGCACGGAACGCTGTTCCCTTCCCACCAAAGGTGGTCCCTATTTTTCTACTTGCATTTTTTTTACATGCTTTCGAACTGCTAGGTTGGCAGAAGCTGGGACAAGTCACGGGAGCTCACCCCGTTATGCAGCGCTAGGGATTCGAACCGCCGAACTGCCAAACCCTTTCGATCGACAAGCTCAGCGTCTTAGCCCCCGTTTGCAAATTCTGTCGGAGGCCTTTGCCGACATGTCTGCAAAACTTTACATCTAAGCAATGGGGACTCCCCTGTTTGAAAAGGTAAGAGCAGCTCGGTTTACCTGTTAGTTTGGTTATGGAAGATGTGCGAATGCAGAGAGCTGACCAACCTCCCTTCGACAGGTGATGGATCTGTGCAGGCTTCACACACCCTCGAAACACACCAGGGCTTGTCCCAGCTTGTCCTGATGCTACTTTTCAAAATCTATCCATTTACAGCAGATTGTATGGGCCAATCAAGAGCTCGGGCATACTATCGATGCATTTGCAGGATGAGGTCCTAGTTTGCCTTGAAGGGTCACAGCTGGAGAAAAGGGGTGGCCCCTTGCATAAACGTGGGGTAACGTAGCCCTGGAGTTCCCAACCACACACAACTTGATGTTGTGAAACTGACTAGATCGTGTTCCCTGATAAAATGCAATTATGAAATGGAGGAGAGAACCAAGCCTTCTCGGGGGAAGTTACTCAGAGGCTGCAACAACCCTTGTGAATCTCAGCAGGGAGCAGAGCCTGGATGGTGTTGGAAGCAAAGAAGGATCCGATTTAAGTTAGGGTTTGAACGGGATGGGAGACCACCTGGGAATCCAAAAAGCTGGTGGCTCAAATAACAATTCAAGTAACACCCGCAAAGAATAACAGAAAAACAGAGTTGGAAGGGAACTTGGAGGTCTTCTAATCCAACCCCCAGCTCAAGCAGGCAGTCCTCAACTTGCAACAGTTCATTTAGTGACCAAAGTTACAATGGCCTTGAAAAAAGGAACTTATGATCGTTTTTCAGTTACAACTGAAGGGATCAAAATTCAGACGCTCGACAACTGATTCACACTTACGACCATTGCTGGGGTCCTGGGAGGTCACGTGATCCCCATTTGCGACCTTATGACAAGCAAAGTCGACGGGGAAGCCAGATTCACTTAACAACCGGGTTACTCACTTATCAGCTGCAGTGGACTCACTTAACGACGGTGGCAAGGAAGGTCGCAAAATGTGGCAGAACTCACTTAACAAATATCTCACGTAAGAACAACAAAAACAATTGGGCTCAATTGTAGCCGTACATTGAGGACTATCTGTACCAGACTACCTGTGCAGTCTATTTTTGAAAACCTCCGGTGATGGACCACCCACAGCTTCTGGTGGCAAGCTGTTCCACTGGTTAATTGTTCTTACTGTCAGGAAGTTTCTCCTTAATTCCAGGTTGCTTCTCTCTTTGATTAGTTTCCATCCATCGTTTCTTGTCCTGCCTTCCGGTGCTTTGGAGAATAAGTTGACCCTCTCTTCTTTGGGGCAGCCCCTCAAATATTGGAATATTGCTATCCAGTTTTGGTCACCACACTATAAAAAAGAGGTTGAGACTCTAGAAAAAGTGCAGAGAAGAGCAACCAAGAGGATGAGGGGACTGGAGGATAAAACATACGATGAACGGTTGCAGGAACTGGGCCTGGCTAGTCTAGTGAAGAGAAGGACCAGGGGAGACAGGAGAGCATCTTCCAATATTTGAGGGGCTGCCCCAGAGAGGAGGAAGGGGGTCAAGCTATTTTCAGGCCAGACAAGGAATAATGGATGGAAACGGATCAAGGAGAGATTCAACCTGGAAATGAGGAGAAACTTTCTGACAGTGAGAACCATCAACCAATGGAACAGAAGTTGCTGGCTAACAAATCAAAGAGGGAGGGAGGGAGGGAGGAAGGAGAGATAGGTAAAGGTTAGAGTGGAGGAGAAAAAGAGAAAGAAAGAAAGAAAGAAAGAAAGAAAGAAAGAAAGAAAGAAAGAAAGAAAGAAAGAAAGAAAGAAAGAAAGAAAGAAAGAAAGATGTTGAGACTAGAAAGAGTGCAGAGAAGAGCAACCAGGATGATGAGGGGACTGGAGGCTAAAACATACAATGAACGGTTGCAGGAACTGGGCCTGGCTGGTCTAGTGAAGAGAAGGACCAGGGGAGACAGGATAGCCTCTTCCAATATTTGAGGGGCTGCCCCAGAGAGGAGGAAGGGGGCCAAGCTATTCTCTAAAGGCCAGACAAGGAATAATGGATGGAAACTGACCAAGGAGAGATTCAACCTGGAAATAAGGAGGAATTTTCTGACAGTGAGAACAATCCACCCATGGAACAGAAGTTGCCTTCAGAAGTTGTGGGAGCTTCATCCCTGGAGGCTTTCGAGAAGAGACTGGACTGCCATCGGTCAGAAATGGTGGAGGCTCTCCTGCTTGGCCAGGAGGCTGGACTAGATGACCTACAAGGTCCCTTCCAACTCTGTTAATCTGTAAAGAACAGAAGTTGCCTCAGAAGTTGTGGGAGCTTCATCCCTGGAGGCTTTCCAAGAAGAGACTGGACTGCCATCTGTCAGAAATGGTGTAGGGTCTCCTGCTTAAGCTGGGGAGGGGGGGGTTGGACTAGATGACCTACAAGGTCCCTCCCAACTCTGTTATCCTATCCTATCCTATCCTATCCTATCCTATCCTATCCTATCCTATCCTATTCCATTCCATTCCATATTTATTCTATTCTATATATTATCCCATCCTATCCTATCCTGCATTCTATTCTATTCTATTCTATTCTATTCTATTCTATTCTATTCTATTCTATTCTATTCTATTCTATTCTATTCTATTCTATTCTATTCTACATTTAATGAACGTGATTTGTTAATCTGTTAATCTAATTCTTCTTTTCATTAGATACTAACCCATCCAATTCCTGCAACCTAAATAAATTTTAGCCTCCAGCCCCCTAAGCTTTTTTCTTTTGTTGCTCTTTTCTGCATTCTTTGCAGTCTCAGCATCTTTTTTGTAAGAAAGACAAAAGAGCTTCCGTCCTAATTGGGGGGATCTAAAGCCACCAGGAGCTCAAACTAGATTCAAGAGACTTCCTGGCGACCTGGGAAAACTTATTATTCACGTTTAAGTTTTGCTAAGTTGTGCACAACGGAAGATGATCAAACGGGCTGTTTAAAAAGCAGCAACGGCCACTCCTCTTATGCGGTTGCGAAAAAGCTGTCGCACTTGGAAGGAAGATTTAATTTCGGGGCCTCCTGCATGGAGGAGGAAAGTCATAGAGGTTCACGGAATCCGACCGCTGGAAGGGACCTGGGAGGTCTTCTAGTCCAACCTCTGCAACCGTTCTTCATACAATTTTAGCCTCCAGCCCCCTAATCTTTATTGTGGCTCTTCTCTGCACCCTTTCTAGAACCTCAAGACATATTTTTGTATCAGGGTGACCAGAACTGGATGCAGTATATATTATCTCTTTGCATGATCTTGGGGTGTTCCTGAAGTCAAATATACATGTCCCAGGGTAATGTTGCAATCTGGGTTAGTCACAGGGACCAGATTATAGATTAACAGAATTGGAAGGGACCTTGTAGGTCATCTAGTCCAACCCCCCGCCCAAGCAGGAGACTCTGTACCATTTCTGAGAGATGGCAGTCCAGTCTCTTCTTGAAAGCCTCCAGGGATGAAGCTCCCACAACTTCTGAAGGCAATTTCTGTTCCATGGGTTGATTGTTTTTACTATCAGGAAATTTCTCCTTATTTCCAAGTTGAATCTCTCCTTGGTCAGTTTCCATCCATTTTATTCCTTGACTGGCCTTCGGGTGCTTTGGAGAATAGCTTGACCCCCTTCCTCCTCTCTGGGGCAGCCCCTCAAATATTGGAAGATGCTCTCCTGTCTCCCCTGGTCCTTCTCTTCTCTAGACCAGCCAGGCCCAGTTCCTGCAACTGTTCTTCCTATATTTTATCCTCCAGTCCCCTCATCATCCTGGTTTCTCTTCTCTGCACATATTCTAGAGTCTCCACATCCTTTACAAATTAACAAAGCTGGAAGGGACCTTGTAGGTCATCTAGTCAAACCCCCCTTCCAAGCAGGAGACCCTACACCATTTCTGACAAATGGCAGTCCAGTCTCTTCTTGAAAGCCTCCAGTGATGAAGCTCCCACAACTTTCGAAGGCAACTTCTGTTCCAAGGGTTGATTGCTCTCCCTGTCAAACAGTTCCTCCTCATTTCTAGGTTGAATCTCTCCTTGGTCAATTGGCATCCATTGTTCCTTCTCTGGCCTTAGGGTGCTTTGGAAAATAGCTGGACCCCCTTCCTCCTCTCTGGGGCAGCCCCTCAAATATGGAAGATGCTCTCCTGTCTCCCCTGGTCCTTCTCTTCACTAGACCAGCCAGGCCCAGTTCCTGCAACTGTTCATCGTATTACAGATTGACAGAGTTGGAAGGGACCTTGGAGGTCATCTAGTCCAACCCCCCGCCCAAGCAGGAGGCCCTACACCATTTTCTGACAGATGGCAGTCCAGTCTCTTCTTGAAAGCCTCCAGTGATGAAGCTCCCACAACTTCCGAAGGCAACTTTGATTGATTGTTTCACTGTCAGATATATCTCCTTATTTCTAGGTTGAATCTCTCCTTGATCAGTTTCCATCCATTCTTCCTTGTCTGGCCTTCGGGTGCTTTGGAGAATAGCTTGTCCCCCTTCCTCCTCTCTGGGGCAGCCCCTCAAATAATGGAAGATGCTCTCCTGTCTCCCCTGGTCCTTCTCTTCCCCAGACTAGCCAGGCCCAGTTCCTGCAACCGTTCATCGTATGTTTTAGCCTTGAGTCCCCTCATCATCCTGGTTGCTCTTCTCTGCACTCTTTCTAGAGTCTCCACTTCTTTTTTATCGTATGGTGACCAAAACTGGATGCAGTACTCTAGGTGTGGCCTTACTAAGGCTTTATAGAGTGGGATTAGTACCTCACTTGATCTGAGCTGGTCATTTGCATCCTTTCCCTGAGGATGGGCTCCCAGCACAAGTCCAAAAGCTCGGAAGACTAAACCACTGGTCCCACTGACCAACCCAGATCGGATCCTTGATGTCATCGACTGGGAATATACTAGAACTTGACCTCCGAAGTCATTCGGAAAGGCCCAACGTAAGGCGGTGGGAAATGTTCGGTTTTGATTTTGAGTGTTTTGAGTTTAGAGTTCGGGTTCTGGTGACTTCAGGAATTCATCTTTACCTGAAACTGACTAGATTGTGTTCTCTGATCGTACGCCGTTGTGAATTGAGATTCGAACCAGTGGTGAAATGTAAAATTTGTTGCTACCGGTTCTGTGGGCGTGGCTTAGTGGCGGTGGTGGGTAATGTGACTGGGTGGGCGTGGCCAACTTTTTTTTTACTTTTAAAATCATTTTTTCTGCAACCTCTTCGGCCGAAGGGGTTGTAAATCCCAACCGTCGCACCCATGCGGGGGGGGGCAGGAGTCGCGTGTGCATACTCGGGAGTGGGGGGGGTCATGCGCATGCACGAGGTGCACGCATTGCATTATGGGTGCTGGCATGTGTATGTACGCACGCTTTTGGCACCCGAAGAGAAAAAGGATAGCCATCACTGGCCTATAGGCTAATCAATATATATACACACACATATATATATATGGAGGCAACACGGTGCATCCACGTAACACCTCTCCTGCGCGAGCTGCACTGGCTCCCAGTGGTCTTCCGGGTGCGATTCAAGGTGTTGGTCACCACCTTTAAAGCGCTCCATGGCTTAGGACCGGGGTACTTACGAGACCGCCTTCTGCCTCTGATAGCCTCCCATCGACCAGTTCGCTCCCACAGAGAGGGGCTCCTCAGGGTGCCGTCAGCCAAACAATGTTGACTGGCGACACCCAGGAGGAGAGCCTTCTCTGTGGGGGCACCAGCCCTCTGGAATGAACTGCCCGCCGGAGATTCGCATGATCCCTGACCTACGTACCTTTCGCCGTGCCCGTAAGACTTTTTTGTTCCAACAGGCCCGGCTGGCTTAGAAAATGAATTTTAAATTGGGTGTTTGTAGCTTTTAACATAAGGGCTAAATTTATATATTTATTTTAAATTGTTTTTAAATTTTGTGAAGGCGGTATAGAAGTTTAATATATATATATATATGTAGGTCTTTGGTTATTCGGGTCTTCTCCCACGTAAAATTGGAAGTGTCTTGGCGACGTTTCGACGAAGTCTCATTCGTCATCTTCAGGCTGGTGTTCTCGGCTTCGTGCTTCCAGAAGCAATGTGAGATCGCAGCTGTCTCTTCCTTTTAACTGCTAGTGGGGGTGTGAGCTGATTGGGTGGGAACTTGGCTGTGTTCTGATTGGGTGGAGGTGTGTTCTGATTGGTTAGGGGCTTGGCTGTGCTCTGATTGGATGGGGGGTTGGTTGTGCTCTGACTGGCTGGGGGTGTGTTCTGTTTGGGTGGGGGCTTGGTTGTGCTCAGCTTAGTCTGAGTTGCAGGGGGATTTGAGCTGGTGAGCTGCGTTGTTGTTGTTTGGCTTCGTGTTTGTGGCCGTGCGAGCTCTTCACGGTGGGTGTCAGTCTGCTTCATGTATGGATTGGAGGGGTTTAAAGTGGCTAATGATGCAGCTGCAGTCTGGCTTCTGGTCCTTGGTCGTGGTTCATTATCAGTGTGGGTTTGAGTCTGCTTTCTGCGTGGATGTGTGGTGGTGACATCCTGTGTGGCTCTCGTGAGTGCGGGGCTGGTGTCATTCGTCGTGTTAGGGACCCGTTTGTCAATAAGGGCGGGTTTCCAAATGGCTGGTAGGCGGGAGGTATCGTCTCGTTTGTTCATGCTGTGTGGGCGTTTTTCTATCTCGATGGCTTCTCTGATTATTCTGTTGTTAAAGTGTTCAGTTTTGGCGATAGTTCTGGTCTTTTTAAAGTCAATATCATGTCCTGTGGCTTTAAGGTGTTGGACCAGGGAAGAAGTTGGTTCCTCTTTTCTGACTGAGTTCTTGTGTTCTTCTATGCGTGCACTTATTCGTCTGTTGGTTTGTCCGATGTATGTGGTGGGGCAGGCGGTGCATGGGATTTCATATACTCCTTGATTTTCTAACTCAATTTTGTCTTTGGGGTTGCTTAGGATGGTGGATATTTTTCGGTTTGTGCAGAATGCTGTCTTGATGTTATGTTTGTGGAGGATTTTGCTTATTCTGTCTGTGGTGCCTTTTATGTATGGGAGGAGGGCTTTGCCATTTTCTTGTTCTCTGTCTTGGATTTTAGTGGGGGTTTCTTTTTGGATTAGGTTGGTGATCTTATTTCTTTGGAATCCATTGGATGTTAGTACGTTAGTGAGGGTGTGTAGTTCCTGGAAGCATGAAGCCGAGAACACCAGCCTGAATATGACAAATGAGATTTCGTCGAAACGTCGCCAAGACACTTCCAATTTTACGTGGGAGAAGACCCGAATAACCAAAGACCTACACACACACACACACACATATATATATATATATATATATATATATATATATATATATATATATATATATATATATGCAAGTTTTGGTGTATTCGGGTCTTTTCCCGTGTAAGATTGAGAATATCTTGGCGACGTTTCGATGAGGTCCCACTTGTTATCTTCAGGCTGGTGTCTTCGGCTTCGTGCTTGTGCGAGGAAAGCTCCCCGACTTACAAAATTCTCTTAGTGACTGTTCCAAGCTACAACAGCGCTGAAAAAAGCTTTTCACAGTTACAACCTTTCCAGCAGTCCTATGATCACATGATCAAAATTCAGACGCTTGGCAGCTGGTTCACACTTACGACCGCTGCTGTGTCCTGGGGTCACGCAATCCCCTTTTGCGACCTTCTGACAAGCAAAATCAATGGGGAAGCCTGATTTGCTTAACAACTGGGTTACTAATTTATCAACTGCCGCGTTGACTTAACAACCGAGGAAAGAAAGGTTGCAAAACGGGGCAGAATTAACTTAACAAATGTCTCACTGAACAACCGAAATTTTGGGCTCAATTACGGTCGCAAGTCGAGGACTACCTGTCTTTTTTTTAGAACTCACCAGCCCAATGCAGAGGCGTCCGACTCTCCCCATCCACGCAATCCTCGTCTGCTCCATGCTGTGAGAAAAAAAGTATAGCTATATAATCCTTATTGTACAATACATGTAACGTCCTGTGTACGAATAGCTTTTCATGAAAAACGAACAGCAGTATCACACGAAGTATACAAGACTACATTTTTTTCCCTACGATTAAAATCATCCCACGAAGTTTGGATGGGAATATTTTGTGAAATTCGTCCCCGCCAACAAAAATAATAATTCATCTCTTTTTCCAGGTGGGGATTTTTTCTAAGCGCTATTCCTGCAGAGGTGGCAGAAAAAAAACAGAGTGGGAAGAGAACTTGGAGGTCTCTTCAAATATCGGAAGATTGCTATCATGTCACTCCTGGTCCTTCTTTTGTCTAAATTAAAAGGTTCCCCTTGCACATATGTGCCAGTCGTTCCCGACTCTAGGGGGCGCTGCTCATCTCCGTTTCAAACCCGAAGAGCCAGCGCTGTCCGAAGACATCTCCGTGGTCATGTGGCCGGCATGACTCAACGCCAAAGGCGCACGGAAAACACTGTTCCCTTCCCACCAAAGGTGGTCCCTATTTTTCTACTTGCATTTTTTACCTGCTTTCAAACTGCTAGGTTGGCAGAAGCTGGGACAAGTCACGGGAGCTCACCCCGTTACACGGCACTAGGGATTCAAACCGCCGAACTGCCAACCTTTCGATCACCAAGCTCAGCATCTTAGCCACTGTGCCACCACATCCCTCTTTTTTTTCTAAATTATACATACCCAATTCCTGCAATTACAATCTCCCAATCCTATCATGTGTTCCAGATTTGTTTTCTCTGCACACCCAATTCTCTGGCAGCTAAATTGCATCGGGTATCTTAAACCCATCCCCCAGAGGATAAGTGAAAGTTAACCGAGTTGGAAGGGACTTTGGAGGTCTTCTAATCCAACCCCGTTCTCAGGCAGGAAAAACTATCCCGTTCCAGACAAGGGGCTGTCCAATCCCTTCTTAAAAGCCTCCGGTGATGAAGCTCCCACAACTTCTGGTGGCAAGCTGTTCCACTGGTTAATTGTTCTCGCTATCAGAATATTTATCCTTGATTCTAGGTTGCTTCTCTCCTTGATTAGTTTCCATCCATTGCTTCTTGTCTTCAGGTGCTTTGGAGAATACGTTGGAAACCCCCCCCTTCTTTGTGGCAGCCCCTCAAATATTGGAAGATTGCTATCATGTCACCCCTAATCCTTCTTTTCACTAGACTACCCAAACCCAATTCCTGCAACCATTCCTGACAGTGAGAACAATTAATCGGAGGAACGACTTGCCTCCAGAAGTTGTGAATGCTCCAACGCTGGAGGCTTTTAACAAGATGTTGGATAACGGTTGGTCTGAAGTGGTGTAGGGTTTCTTGCCTAATCAGGGGGTTGGACTAGAAGACTTCCAAGGTCCCTTCCAACTATTCTAATTCTAATTCTAATTCTAATTCTAATTCTAATTCTAATTCTAATTCTAATTCTAATTCTAATTCTAATTCTAATTCTAATTCTAATTCTAATTCTAATTCTAAATATAACGAGCCTTGGTGGTGCAGCGGACTAAAGTGCTGTTAAGTAGCACTTAGCTGCCTGCAATTACTGCGAGTTCAAATCTCACCAGGCTCAAGGTTGACTCAGCCTTCCATCCTTCCGAGGTAGGTGAAATGAGGACCCGGATTGTGGGGGCAATAAACTGACTTTGTATAAAAAAGAACACCGCTTGGGGGGGCCCGAAAGCCCTATTAAGCAGGTATATACAAAAGTATGAAGGCTATTGCTTAACGCATTGGAAGTTGCCCTGAGTCTCCAGAGAAAGGGCGGCATATAAATCGAACCAATAAACAAACAAACAAACAAACAAATAAATAAATAAATTATTCTATTCTATTCTATTCTATTCTATTCTATTCTATTCTATTCTATTCTATTCTATTCTATTCTATTCTTCTCTTCTCTTCTCCTCTTCTCCTCTTCTCTTCTTCTCTTCTCTTCTATTATTCTCTTCTCTTCTCTTCTCTTCTCTTCTTCTCTTCTCTTCTCCTCTTCTCTTCTATTATTCTCTTCTCTTCTCTCCTTCTCTTCTCTTCTTCTCTTCTATTCTTCTATTCTTCTCTTCTTTTCTCTTCTTCTCTTCTCTTCTCTTCTCTTCTATTCTCTGCGCACGTGCAGAGGGTAAAAAACAGGTTAAAAACAGGAAGTAATGATGACTGGGCAAGTGGGTGGAGCCTCGCTCTGCCGTTGCTACCGGTTCTCCGAACCACCCACCGCCATCGCTACCGGTTCACGCGAACCAGTCCGAACTGGTAATATTTCACCCCTGGAGATGTGGGAGAAAGCTGCAGTTGAGCTATGCTGGAAAAGTGCTCCCTGGACACTCCCTCCCCCTTGCTTGGCACCCGGCGTCACAGGGGGCTCCCTGGGAGGAAACCGGTGGTTTTTACGAGCCCCGGATATCTCTTGTCAGCTCAGGAATGCGGCCTCGTAGACCAGCGGGCGAATCTGAAACGTTCCCAGCACAATCTTGTGCAACTGACTGGCTCCAGATTCTTGTGCCATGGCTGCTGTTGGGTGGTTGAAACTGCCGCCGGGAACTCTTGCAAAACCGGGCTCTGGAAGCAGCGGGATTCGGGCCCCACACCTCAGCAGCACCCCAGGCAGATCTCTTCATTTATTCGTGTGTTTCTGGCTGGAACAATCCGGGCAGGACAATGCGGAGCTCGCTCGTCTTTCAGAGTAGAATTGCAAAATTACAGAATACTGAATAATGGGGGCGGGGGGGACACCTTGGAGGTCTTCTAGTCTAACCCGCTGTTCGAGGCAGGAGGAGATCCTGTGCTGTTCTGGACAAAGGGTTGCGCAGTTTTATTCTTGAAAACCTCCAGTGGATGGAGAGCCAAAACAATCACGCTTGGCCAATAAAGAATTCTGTTCTGTTCTGTTCTGTTCTGTGTCTTCAGAAGTTGTGGGAGCTTCATCCCTGGAAGCTTTCAAGAAGAGACTGGATTGCCATCTGTTAGAAATGGTGCAGGACCTCCTGCTTGGGCAGGGGGTTGGATTAGATTTCCCTTCCAACTCCTATTCTATTCTATTCTATTCTATTCTATTCTATTCTATTCCTATTCTATTCCTATTCTATTCTATTCCTATTCTATTCTTATTCTATTCTTTCTCTATTCTATTCTATTCTATTCTATTCTATTCTATTCTATTCCTATTCTTCCTCTAATCTAATCTAATCTAATCTAATCTAATCTATTCCTATTCTTTCTCTATTCTGTTCTATTCTATTCTATTCTATTCTATTCTATTCCTATTCCTATTCTATTATTCTATTCTATTCTTTCCCTATTCTATTCTATTCCTATTGTTTCTCTATTCTATCCTATTCCTATTCCTATTCTTCCTCTATTCTATTCTATTCTATTCTATTCTATTTCTATTCCTATTCTTTCTCTTTCCTATTCTATTCCTATCCTATCCTATCCTATCCTATCCTATCCTATCCTATCCTATCCTATCCTATCCTATCCTATCCTATCCTATCTTATCCCATTCCAAATCCTACTCTACTCTACTCTACGGTTCTCACCCTTCCAGCTCTGAGTCACTATTCAGCAATTATAGAATTTAGTGCAATTAAACGTAGCAATCTTTCTTTCAAGTTTATTTATTATTAATTCCCACGAGATAGCCATCGCTCTTTTCCAGTTATGCCTTTGAATCAAGGAGAGGAGTTTTCACCGCAAGGGGGTTCATTAGCCGCTAATTACTTGTCACTCATCTAAACCGTCCCAGGCTTGTCTTCAGGGTATGGTGGAAAAACTCAAGATGGCCTCCACGTTCCGCCCCTTTCTTATGGACAACCGGGGGACACTCCCAAAAAAACAAATAAAGCTAACAAATTCAAATAAACAAACAAATAAACTGCCTTGCATTGCTTCTCCTTGACTTTCAACGGTTCATTTAGTGACCGTTCAAAGTTCCAACGGCACTGAGAAAAAGCGACTTGAGAATTTTTCACACTGACGGCCCTTGTGGCATCCTTAGGATCACGTGATCTAAATTCAGACGCTTGGCAACCGGTTCATACTTATGACGACGGTTGCCGTGTTCCCAGGGTCACTGTTGTGGTCCGCCAGCAGCGGAGTCGGACAGTGAGAAGGCTGGGGGGGGGACCATGGGCCAGTCCTGGAGTCTGGGGAGGACCCGGATGAGAGCTCTGCGTCAGAGGCAGAGACGGGGCCAGGGCCATCTGGGAGCGATGCAGGGACTCCGGAGCTTCCAGAGTCACACAGCAGAGAGGCAGAAGAACAGGAGGAGCCTGTTCCTAGTGCACGCATGCGCAGAGCTGCCAGAAGGCAAGAGCAGCTGAAGCAAAAAGGACGACTCAGGAGTAAGGCCAGGAGATGATTGGCCCCTTTTCATAAGGCTTAAAAGAGAAACAAAGGCACTTGGGCCTTTTTGCAGGAAAGCAACGTTGCTCACTCTGTTTCCAGTCAGCATCTCTTGTTTGTTTCTGAACTCCGTGGGGCTTTGCCAAGTAAGGCCTTCGGCAAGGTGTCAAAGAAGATAAAGCTTGGCGATTCTTCCAAAGGACTTGTGGTGCCACTAATTGGGACTCAGCTGGGAATGAACGTCATCCTCAGCTGTTACAATAAAATAGGTTTGTTTGGGACGAATTGCTTATTGTAGTGACTCGGTAAGCCTACTGTCACAACAGTCACGTGATCCCATTTTGCGACCTTACCCAACTCGGTAACATCCAAACAGGGGTCGGTTTTAAGAGATTCTTTGGTGGGGCTGTTTACTGATGGCTCTTTGGCAGTTCCTTGATTGGGGTCTTGTTGACTTGATTGCTGGTCTGATGTTAATTTTGGAGTTAATCTAGGATGATCCGGATGCTGATTGCTGGTGGAGGGATTGCTGGAGTCTTTCAGTTCCCTTTTCAGCTGGTGGATTGTCTCTTTCAAGAAGAGCCTGGACTGGCATTTGTCAGAAATGGTGTAGGGTCTCCTGCTTGGGTGGGTGGGGTGGATGGGTTGGACTAGGTGACCTTCAAGGTCCCTTCCAACTCTGTTTCTAATCTAATCTAATCATTTTGAGAGACCAACCCCGCTCCCTTCTAGCACTGATGATGTTATCTAGTTGGGTCATGAAACGTCTACAAGGAAACCACCCAGCTCAGAGACCGCCCCACATTCTTCCTCCTCCTCCTCTCCACAACCCCCCTTCCCTTCTAGCGCTGATGGTGTTACTTAGTTGGGTCGTGAAATGTCTACAAGAAAATAACCAAGTTCAGAGAGCACCCAGGACCCCTCAGTCCTTTTCTCCTCCTCCTCCTCCTCCTCCTCCCTCCTTTCCACAACCCCCCTTCCCTTCTAGCACTGATGATGTTACCTAGCTGGGTAAAGAAACAACCAAGCTCAGAGAGCACCAAGGACCCCTTCTCCTCCCTCCCTCCCTCCCTCCCTCCCTTCTTCCTTCCTTCCTTCTTTCCTTCCTTCCTTCCTTTCTTCTTCCTTCCTTCCTTTCTTCCTTCCTTTCTCCCTCCCCCCTCCATCCCTCCTTTCTTTCTTTCTTTCTCTTCCTTCCTCTTTCTTTCTTCCTTCCTTCCTCCCTCCCTCCCTCTCTTCTTTCTTTCTTCCTTCCTTCCTTCTTTCTTTCTTTCCTTTTTCTTCCTTCCTTCCTTCCTTCCTTCCTTTCTTTCTTTCTTCTCCTCCTCCTCCTCCCTTCTGCAAACACCTCTCCCTTCTAGCACTGATGATGTTACTTAGTTGGGTAAAGAAACAACCAAGCTCAGAGAGCACCCAGGACCCCTTCTCCTCCCTCCCTCCCTCCCTCCCTCCCTTCTTCCTTCCTTCTTTCTTTCTTTCTTCCTTTTTTCTTTCTTCCTTCCTTCCTCCCTCCCTCTCCCTCCTTTCTTTCTTTCTTTCTTTCTTTCTTTCTTTCTTTCTTTCTTTCTTTCTTTCTTTCTTTCTTTCTTTCTTTCTCTTCCTTCCTTCCTTCCTCTTTCTTTCTTCCTTCCTTCCTCCCTCCCTCTCTTCTTCCTTCCTTCCTTTCTTTCTTTCTTTCTTTCTTCTCCTCCTCCTCCTCCCTTCTGCAAACACCTCTCCCTTCTAGCACTGATGATGTTACTTAGTTGGACAAAGAAACAACTAAGCTCAGAGAGCACCAAGGACCCCTTCTCCTCCCTCCCTCCCTCCCTTCTTCCTCCCTTCCTTCCTTCCTTTCCTACTTTCCTTCCTTCCTTCTTTCTTTCTTTCTTTCTTCCTTTTTTTCTTCCTTCCTTCCTCCCTCCCTCTCCCCTCCCTCCTTTCTTTCTTTCCTTCTTTCTTTCTCTTCCTTCCTTCCTTCCTCTTCTTTCTTTCTTTCTTTCTTCCTTCCTTCCTCCCTCCCTCCCTCTCTTCTTCCTTCCTTCCTTCCTTCCTTCCTTCCTTCCTTCCTTCCTTCCTTCCTTCCTTCTTTCTTTCTTTCTTTCTTCTCCTCCTCCTCCTCCTCTCTTCTGCAAACACCTCTCCCTTCTAGCACTGATGATGGAAGAGAGAGGACCCCTCATTCCTCTCTCTTCCTCCTCCTCCTCCTCCAACAAAATCAGAGACCACCAAGGACCCCTCAGAGCCCCTCTCAATTGGGGGGGGGGATATTTTACCGGAGGAATAGGACAATTCCCAAAAGGGCAGCAACAACTGCTCCCTCCCCCCCCACCTCCCCAGGCGAAGCTTCTACAACCCACCAAGCTGAAATGTCACTGCACATGCTCAGAGGCGCCCTTTGCTATAGGGCACCGCAAATGGGCTTCGTTATTTAATTTAATTTAATTTAATTTCCAATTTATATACCGCCCTTCTCCCTGAGGACTCAGGGCGGTGTACAGCCAAGATAAAAAACATAGAATACAAATATTAAAACATTTAAAAATATATATAGATTTGGGTCGAAAGTTAAGAATAACAAACTAATTAAAAAATTTAAAATTTAAAAATTTCTTCTAAGCCAACCCGGCTTGCTGGAAAAGATGGGTTTTCAGGGAACGACGGAAGGCATTGAGGTCATGGATTCTCCTTATCTCTGGGGGCAACTGATTCCAGAGAGTGGGAGCCCCCACAGAGAAGGCCCTCCCCCTGGGGGCCACCAGCCTACATTGTTTGGCTGATGGCACCCTGAGGAGGCCCTCTCTGTGGGAGCGCACGGGTCGATGGGAGGTCGTTGGTAGCAGCAGGCGGTCTCGGAGATAGCTAGGCCCGATGCCATGGAGCGCTTTAAAGGTGATAACCAGCACCTTGAAGCGCACCCGGAAGACCACCGGGAGCCAGTGCAGCTCGCGCAGGAGCGGTGTTACATGGGAGCGCCATGTTGCTCCCATCACTACCCGCGCTGTTGCATTCTGGACCAGCTGGAGCCTGGGTGGGTTATGGGTTCCCAATGGAGGAGAAAAGGTGTTTTACCTGAAGGAGGACTTTCACGCACTGGGGCTGGCAAGCGATGGTGGCGAGGTGCAATGCTGTGCTGCCTGCAAAAAAAATAAAATAAAATGAAATGCAAAATAAGAGGGCTGGAAGGGACCCCAGAGGTCTTCTAGTCCAACCCCTGCTCAAGCAGGAGAGCCTATCTACCTCGTTACATAAATGGTTGTCCAATCTCTTCTTCGAAACCTTCAGGGTTGGAGCAGCCACAACAGATGAACAGAGTTGGAAGGGACCTTGTAGGTCATCTAGTCCAACCCCCAGCCCCCAACCCCCGCCCAAGCAGGAGACCTTGCACCGTTTCTGACAGATGGCAGCCCGGTCTCTTCTTCGAAACCATCGGTGTTGGAGCAGCCACAACACAAGGAGGAGAACATCTCCTCAAACCTGTGTCAGACCTGGAAGACCTCTTTTACATTTGGGCCTTCAGGCCGCTGAAAGACGGCTAGACTTCAGCTCCCAGAATTCTATGGATAAATATGATTTGCTCAATCAGGGTTAAAACTGATTTAGTCCATCACCTTTGGTCACCACACTATAAAAAAAGATGTTGAGACTCTAGAAAAAGTGCAGAGAAGAGCAACTAAGATGATGAGGGGACTGGAGGCTAAAACATACGATGAACAGTTGCAGGAACTGGGCCAGGCTGGTCTAGTGAAGAGAAGGACCAGGGGAGACAGGAGAGCATCTTCCAATATTTGAGGGGCTGCCACAGAGAGGAGGAAGGGGGTCCAGCTATTTTCCAAAGCCCCTGAAGGCCAGAGAAGGAAGAATAGATGGAAACTGACCAAGGAGAGATTCAACCTGGAAATGAGGAGAAATATTCTGACAGTGAGAACAATCAACCCATGGAACAGAAGTTGCCTTCAGAGGTTGTGGGAGCTTCATCCTTGGAAGCTTCCAAGAAGAGACTGAACTGCCATCTCTCAGTAATGGTGTAGGATCTCCTGCTTGGGTGGGGGGTTGGACTAGATGACCTATAAGGTCCCTTCCCACTCTGTTAATCTATAATATGAAGAACTGGGTTGTAGGAACTGGGCCTGGCTGGTCTAGTGAAGAGAAGGACCAGGGGAGACAGGAGAGCATCTTCCAATATTTGAGGGGCTGCCATAGAGAGGAGGAAGGGGGTCCAGCTATTCTCCAAAGCACCTTTGAAGGACAGACAAGGAAGAATGGATGGAAACTAACCAAGGAGAAATTCAACCTGGAAATAAGGAGAAATTTTCTGACGGTGAGAACCATCAACCAATGGAACAGAAGTTGCTGGCTAGCAAATCAAAGAGGGAGGGAGGGAGGGAGGGAGGAAGGAGAGATAGGTAAAGGTTAGAGTGGAGGAGAAAAAGAGAAAGGAGAAAGAAAGAAAGAAAGAAAGAAAGAGAAAGAAAAGAGAGAGAGAAAGAGAAGAAAGAAAGAGAAAAGAGAGAAAGAGAAGAAAGAGAAGAAAGAAAGAAAGAAAGAAAGAAAGAAAGAAAGAAAGAAAGAAAGAAAGAGGTTGAGACTCTAGAAAAAGTGCAGAGAAGAGCAACCAGGATGATGAGGGGACTGGAGGCTAAAACATACGAAGAACGGTTGCAGGAACTGGGCCTGGCTAGTCTACTGAAGAGAAGGACCAGGGGAGACAGGAGAGCATCTTCCAATATTTGAGGGGCTGCCCCAGAGAGGAGGAAGGGGGTCAAGCTATTTCCCAAAGCATCTGAAGACCAGACAAGGAATAATGGATGGAAACTCATCAATGAGAGATTCAACCAGGAAATAAGGAGGAATTTTCTGAGAGTGAGAACAATCAACCCATGGAACAGAAGTTGCCTTCAGAAGTTGTGGGAGCTTCATCACTGGAGGCTTCCAAGAACAGACTGGACTGCCATCTGTCAGAAATGATGTAGGATCTCCTGCTTGGGTGGGGGGTTGGACTAGATGACCCACAAGGTCCCTTCCAACTCTATCAATCTTCCCTTGTCCCGTAATCACTAATTGACTGTTGCAAATTTGCTGGTACAGGTAGTCCTCAATGTACAACCATTCATTTAGCAACTGTTCCAAGTTCCCACGGCACTGAGTTCCCACAACACACTAAGCCTTAAGGACGAATCCGATGTTAGCCTAGTGTACAATGTGATGTGACCTGCAGCCATTGTTAACCAATTGACTCCTGACCTTTGCGGACATGTTAGCTCAGACCTGAGCATTTTATGGTCTGCCAACCACATCTGGCCCTTTGGCTGTTCCCAGGTCTGGCCTGCGTGAGGTCCATCGGAAATTAGAAATCAAATGTTGAATAGATTAAAATCAATTTTTTGCAGGCGTGCACGTACATCGTAAAACTGTGTTGCCGTTATTTTGATGACCAACTGCTATATTTTTGTTTTCAATTTTTGCCTGCCTTCACAACCTTGTTGGTTCGGCCCTCCACGGCAATATCACAATAACAGAGTTGCAAGGGACCTTAGAGGTCATTTAGTCCAACCCGGTGCTCTGGCTGGAAACCCCTAGACCATTTCAGACAAATGGTTGTCTAATCTCTTCTTAAAGACCTCCAATGATGGAGCACAACTTCTGGTGGCAAGCTGTTCCACTGGTTAATTGTTCTCATTGTCAGGAAGTTTCTCCTTAATTCCAGGTTGCTTCGCTCCTTGATGAGTTTCCATCCGTTGCTTCTTGTCCTGCCTTCAGGTGCTTTGGAAAATAAGTCCCCTCTTCTTCTTTGGGGCAGCCCCTCAAATATTGGAATACTGCTATCACGTTCCCCCCTAGTCCTTCTTTTCACCAGACTAGACTTACTCAATTCTTGCAACCTAAATAAATTTTAGCCTCCAGCCCCCTAAGCTTTTTTCTTTTGTTGCTCTTTTCTGCATTCTTTGCAGTCTCAGCATCTTTTTTGTAAGAAAGACAAAAGAGCTTCCGTCCTAATTGGGGGGATCTAAAGCCACCAGGAGCTCAAACTAGATTCAAGAGACTTCCTGGCGACCTGGGAAAACTTATTATTCACGTTTAAGTTTTGCTAAGTTGTGCACAACGGAAGATGATCAAACGGGCTGTTTAAAAAGCAGCAACGGCCACTCCTCTTATGCGGTTGCGAAAAAGCTGTCGCACTTGGAAGGAAGATTTAATCTGGGGGCCTCCTGCATGGAGGAGGAAAGTCATAGAGGTTCACGGAATCCGACCGCTGGAAGGGACCTGGGAGGTCTTCTAGTCCAACCTCTGCAACCGTTCTTCATACAATTTTAGCCTCCAGCCCCCTAATCTTTATTGTGGCTCTTCTCTGCACCCTTTCCAGAGTCTCAACATCTTTTTTTTATAACGTGGCAACCAAATTGGGACGCAGTATTCCAAGGGTGGTCTTACTAAAGCTTTGTAAAGTGGTATTAACACTTCACGTGATCTTTATCCCATCCCTCTGTTGATGCAGTCTTAGTTTTCCATGTGGCCCCTTGGGAAAATTAATTGTCCACCCCAGAGCCTCATAACCAGGGATGGGATTCAGCCGGTTCGGAGCGGTTCAGGCAAACCGGATGCTAATTTTACATCTGGTTTGCCGAACCAGTAGTTGCAAGGACTGGCTGGCCCCGCCCCCCCTCCCCCCCCCCAGGAGTCTCCAAACGGCCTGTTTTGGATTCCAGGTAAGTGCAGGGCCCGCCCGGAGGCTCTGGGAGGGCGAAAAACAGGCCTCCTGGAAGTTCTGGTGGACCTCAAGGGCATGGGGGAGGGCTTTTTCACCCTCCCAGACGCTTGAGAAAAGCCTCCGGAGCCTGGGGAGGGCAAAAAACAGGCCTACCGGAAGTACCGGAAGTCTGGAAACAGCCCATTTCTGGCCTCCGTATGGCCTCCAGAGCCCAGGGGAGGCCATTTTCATCCTCCCAGAGTCTTGAGGAAAGCCTCCGGAGCCTGGGGAAGGCGAAAACGCCCCACCCACCCACCATGGTGGGGCCCACCATGGCTACGACCACCCAGCAACCGGGCAGAGAACCGGTTGCTAAAATTTTTGAATCCCACACCATAGGCTCATGACCTCAGAGCAAAGGAAAGAAGGGGGGAAGGGGGCTCTTGAAATGTCTCCATCCTCCATCTTCTCCTGATCCTCTCTTACCAGTCAGATGTCTCTCAAAGATAGAAAACTTGGAAATGACTCTGGTCGGTAAAACCCAGCCAACCTCTTTGTGCAAATGCCCTGGGAAAAAGGGGAGGAGGAAGGGAGTCTTTGGGGTGGTACCAGTGGTGGGTTGCCCCCGGTTCGCACCGGTTCTATAGAACCGGTAGTAAAACCGGTGGGAGGCTCCACCTACCATCCCTGACATCATCAAAATACTTCTGCGCATGTGCAGAAGCTTCTGTGTACCCGCGCAGCCCCGTTGCGAACTGGTAGTAACGGTAAGTAGAACCCACCCCTGGGTGATACCCACCATCCTCGTTCTTATCGTTGACGTCGGCCCCATGGGTGAGCAGGATGGTGAGGCACTCCGTGAGCCCCTTGGAAGCCGCCAGATGGAACCTGCAATAAAGAGACCCCCCCAAAAAATCAGAATTTTCCACCAGGAAAGCCTAGGAATTCCATAGAAAATTTGAGAAAAGCCCCCCCCCCCTTCCTTGGCAAAACGAATGGGACAACTCGCCGCGGGACAATTCGCCACATGGACATCTTGCCATGACGCACCTCGCCACAGGACAATTCAAGAAAAAGCAAAGTTACTTAGATTGGACATCCAAGAAATAGCTATAGATGGAGACTTAAGAGAGGAATGTGGGAGGGAAGTAAAAAAAAAAGCATAGCAATTGAAGTATTGAAGCAGGTAAGAGGCGATGGGTAGATGATCTTCATCTTTATTGTTGTTCTGATTCGCCTTTCCGTTTTCCGCTCTTTCTTTTAAAACGTAGCAATCAAAGTATAAAGCGGGCAAGAGATGATGGTTGGATGATTCTTGACATCACTCACAGCCACACAGTCACATGACACCCCCCACCTAGCCACGCCCACAGAAAAAGGTAGGAAAATGTCTACTTATTTTCTGCTCAGGCCTGGCCTAATCTATCAAAGGCCTCCTCCTGCATGCCACCCCACCCTCCCTTCGCCAGTCGCACGCGTTACCCGTTTCCCCTCCTTCAGCGGCCCCGGCCCTACTCCCGCTTCCTCCCCCACCACCGCCTCTTTCTTCGGGCTGCTTACCTTCCCCCAGCAGTGGCTGGTCCGGAATCCGGAAGGCAAGCTGGCCTCCGGTAGTTTACGGAGGCCTCCAACCAGCCGCCGCTGCCAGGAAGCGGCTGGCAAAGAGGCGGTGGCTGGGAGGCTTCTTGCAGTCTCATCGAAAAAGAAAAAGCCGCCTGAAAAAGCCGCTGCCGTCGCATCCCATTGCTTACTGGGTCGTGCTTGGACTGATGCATCCCATTGCCTCCTGCGTCAGTCTGAGCGCGACGCAGCAGGCAATGGGATGTGCATGCGAGGCCAGCGCGAAGAGCAAGGCGGCGACGGCAGCGGATTTTTCGGTGACCTCCGGTAGTTTTTGGTGGCTTGGGAGGCTTTTCCTTTTCTGATGTGACTGTGAGAAGCCTCCAAGCTGCTACCTCTTTGCCAGCCGCTTCCCGGCAGTCGGGCGGGCAGGCGGAGCAAGTGAGTGGTGTTAAGTTCGTAAACTGTGTGTGGATGTTGACTGAGGCGAGACTAACTCAACACAACTGATTTATTGTTAACCACACAAGTAACCAGAACGCTTCAGAAACACTTACAACAGAGCCGCTATTTATACGCCGGCTGTCAGAAAGGTCTAGCCAATAACAAACGCCTGTGCTTCCCGCCGAGAGAGCTGTCATCTTAGTAGCCAATCAGAAACGCCCCCTGGTTGCTGGCGGCAACGGGGCAGAGGACGTTACAAGCGGCGACCGGGCTACCGGTTCGAGGGCGTGGCCAGCCAGCGGCCGCTACCTGTTCCGCAACCCAGGCCAAATTACAACTACCGGTTCGTGTGAACCTGTGTGAACCGGTATAAACCCACCACTGGATTCAGCCCATCCTAGCTAAGCCAAGTCCCAGGGAGCGGCAGTTGCCCTTTGGGTCATACTGTCCCTCTCGAAGGCCGAGGGGAAAGACTTACGTACGCAGATTGTCCCAGGGCGTTGAGCTTGGTGGGGTGAGCCGTCTTCCTCGAGGCAAAAAGGGACGTCCGGGTCACGTCCCCTTTCTCAACGGCGTCAAACAGCTTCTGGTCATGCTTGTTCCAGCTTTCGATCTGGAAGGCGAAAGAATACAGAACAACAACGTTGGAAGGGACCTTGGAGGTCATCTCGTCCAACCCCCTGCTCAGGCAGGAAAAACGATACCATTTCAGACAAATAGTTAACAGATTAACAGGGTTGGAAGGGACGTTGGAGGTCATCTAGTCCAACCCCCCGCCCAAGCAGGAGTCCCTACACCATTTCTGAGAGATGGCAGTCCAGTCTCTTCTTGAAAGCCCCCAGTGATGAAGCTCCCACAACTTCCGAAGGCAACTTCTGTTCCATCGGTTGATTACTCTCACTGTCAGAAAATTCCTCCTTATTTCCAGGTTGAATCTCTCCTTGGTCAGTTTCCATCTATTCTTCCTTGTCTGGCCTTCAAAGGCGCTTTGGAGAATAGCTTGACCCCCTTCCTCCTCTCTGTGGCAGCCCCTCAAGTATTGGAAGATGCTCTCCTGTCTCCCCTGGTCCTTCTCTTCTCTAGACTAGCCAGGCCCAGTTCCTGCAACCGTTCATCCTATGTTTGAGCCTCCAGTCCCCTCATCATCCTGCTTGCTCTTCTCTGCACTCTTTCTAGAGTCTCAACCTCTTTTTTATAGTGTGGTGACCAAAACTGGATGCAGGATTCTAGGTGTGGCCTTACTAAGGCTTTACAGAGTGGTATTAGTACCATCACTTGATCTTGATTGTATCCCTCTGTTAATGCAGTTTTAGGACTGCATTGGCTTTTTTGGCAGCTGCAACGCACAGCTGACCATTTGGTGGGATGCAGGCTTTGTAAGAAGCTGAGATCAAATCGGTTGTGGGAACGGAGACTAGAAGGGACTTAAGCAATTGGTAAATAAGTTGGGATCCTGAAATCTGAGGTAGCGATGTATGGTTAAGAACGAACCGTGTTTCATAATACCTCCCTGTAAAATGTGTTCAAATGGGTAGAACTTAAACCGTGGTCTATGATTTTAGGTGAATTACAGGCGGATAAATAATTTGCGTCTCTCTGCACCGACATTTCTTCTCAGCAAAGAAAGGGAATACACGTAGTCCTCGATTTACCACAGGGCATTTAGTGACCAAAGTTACAACAGTCACTTAGAAAAAGTGACTTTGGAGTGTTTTTCACAGTTCTTTGCAACACCCCCTCTCGCCATGTGATCAAAATTCGGATGCTTGGCAACTGACTCATATTTATGATGGTTTCAGGGTCATGTTCTGTTTTGTTTTGTTTGTTTGCTTTGTTTTGTTTTGTTTTTTTATGGGGTCCTTTGTGCTCTCTGAGCTTGCTGGTTTTCTTGCAGACATCTCATGACCCAACTAGGTAATATCATCAGTGCAAGGACCCCACGGTTCAACCTTGAGGCACAAATATTTCTTCTATCTATTTTATTCTATTCTATTTTATTTTATCTTATTTTATTATTTTATTTTATTTTACTCTATTTTATTCTATTTTTATTTTATTATTCATTTTAATATTTATTTTATTTTATTCTATATTTTATTGTATTCTATTTCATTTCATTTCATTTATGTATTTATTTATTTTATTTATTTTATTTTTTTATTTAAATTTTATGTATTTATTTATTTTATTTATTTTATATTTATTCTTTTATTTTATTTCTTTTATTTTATTTATTTATTCTTTTATTTTATTCTATATTTTATTTTATTCCATTTTATCCTATTTTTGTTTTGTTTTGTTTTATTTATTTTATTATTTATTTTAATATTTATTTCATTTCATTTTATTCTATTTCATTTCATTTTTCATTTCATGTTATTTTTTATTATTTATTTTATTTTATTTATTTATTTTGTTTTATTCATTTCATTTTAATCTATTTCATTTCATTTTATTTTATTTTTTATTTATTTTATTTATTCATTTAATTTTTAATTTTTATTATTTCATTATTTTTTATTTTATTTTATTATTTATTTCTTTCATTACTTTTTATTGTATTTTATTATTTATTTTATTTCATTATTTTTTATTGTATTCTATTATTATTTATTTTATTTCATTCTTTTTTATTGTATTCTATTATTATTTATTTTATTTCATTATTTTTTTATTGTATTCTATTATTATTTATTTTATTATTTTATTTTATTGTTCCAGAGGAGCTCAAAAGTTGAGCTTCAATACCAGTCTATGTTGCCCTGTGGGGAGTGAACACACCTTCGCTTTTCAGCCCCAACTCAGCCTTGGCCGAGGAACCCTGCCTCCCCACACTGCCCCCCCCCCGGCACCCTTGGCCTGATCCCCATGCTGTCTCTGGAGCCTCGGTTGCGCCTTCCCTCTGCGCTGTTTGCTTTGGCAAGCAGATCAGTTTCGGGGAAGTGAAGTGCTGGCTGGGTCTTCATGACAGGAAAAAAAAAATCCGGTTGTGAAGACACTGCATGACAAAGCCACACGCCCTGTTGTTGTTGGAGGGGAGATTGCACAAGGCCACACACCCGGCTCTCGCCCGAGCCCAAATTATGCTGAGAGAAGGGAAGGCTGGGCGTCGGCAGAAGGCGGCGTCCCTCTCTTGGGTCATTCAGTTCTCAAGAGATCAGAAGAGAATCTGCTCTTGTTCCTGGAGAGACGTTCTCGGTTCACTGATGAGGCCTCTCTTTTTATAGCATCGTGGAGTTAGAAGGGTGTCAGAGTTCCGACGGATGCCCTACTTCAATCATGAGCCTCGAGCCAAGCTTCAAAAGAAGTCCAGTTATTTATTAGGAGCTTCATGTCGGCATCTTCCCAAGTGAAGCCAGCTCTGACCCTACGTAATTTATGCCCCAATCATGACCCTGTTTCCCCCCTCCCCACAGGGTGTGTCATCAATCACATTCACCAACGGAGCAATTTCACGGGTTGTAGAAGTCACTCCCTTCTGGCCGCTGTGGGTAACCCTGGGATACAGCCTTTAGAGAGATAAGTCTGGAATGTGCATCTGTCTTTGACTGTTTCACTGGTTTCCCATCCCCCTTGCCTACGGCAACTCGAGAGGCCAGGGATGCTTTGAGAGTTGACAAAGGGGCCTTTGAGGTTATTTAGCCCAACCCCTACTCAGTGCAGGAGCCACTGCAGTCTCTCTGATAGATGACTGTCCAGCCTCTGTAATGGTGTGTTGTAGGAATGAACTTGAGAGATAAGGACAAGATCCTGCCTAGGGGAACCATCAGATACAGGAGAACAGAGTTGGAAGGGGCCTCAGAGGTCTTCTAGTCCAACTCCCTGCTCAAGCAGGAGACCTTATCCCAGAGTGGCTGTCCAGTCTCTTCTTAAAAGCCTCCAGTGATGAAGCACTCACAACTTCTGGTGGCAAGCTGTTCCATTCGTTGATTGTTCTCACCATTAGGAAATTCCTCCTTAATTCTAGGTTGCTTCCCTCCTTGATTAGTTCCCATCCGTTTCTTCTTGTCTTGCCTTCTGATGCTTTGGAGAATAGGTGGACCCCCTCCTCTCTATGGCAGCCCCCCAAATATTGGAAGATTGCTCTCATATCACCCCTAGTCCTTCTTTTCTTTAGGGTCCTGGAGGCTAAAACATACGATGAACGGTTGCAGGAACTGGGCCTGGCTAGTCTAGTGAAGAGAAGGACCAGGGGAGACAGGAGAGCCTCTTCCAATATTTGAGGGGCTGCCCCAGAGAGGAGGAAGGGGGCCAAGCTATTCTCTAAAGGCCAGAGAAGGAATAATGGATGGAAACTGACCAAGGAGAGATTCAACCTGGAAATAAGGAGGAATTTTCTGACAGTGAGGACAATCCACCCATGGAACAGAAGTTGCCTTTGGAAGTTGTGGGAGCTTCATCCCTGGAGGCTTTCGAGAAGAGACTGGACTGCCATCGGTCAGAAATGGTGTAGGGTCTCCTGCTTGGCCAGGAGGCTGGACTAGATGACCTACAAGGTCCCTTCTAACTCTTTTAATTTGTTTTCGTTAAACTAGACATACTGGCCTAGACGTAAAAGGGGGTGGGGGGGAGGCAGCCTCAATTGCATAACTGGAAGAGAAAGAAATTTAGAAATGATCCACCCTCAATTATCAGGCTGTAAAAAGCGACTGTGGGAGATTTGTCCTTTCAGATCTGCAAGATTTCTGTTATTGTAGCCTTACAATAGAAATAGAATTAGCTCCTCTTGTTTCCTGCCTCGTCTACCTGGGAAGGCTGACCCACCTTCTTTCATTTCAAAGGCCCAGGTTTTCATTGTTTCTGTGACAATCCTCTATTTGGAGAGGACACAAAAGGGCCAACTCAACCATTTGGGGGAAATGACCCCATAATGAGAGGCCTGAATAAATGGGGGAGCTTTTTTCTTCTCCCTAAAACATTCTTCTCCTTTGGGGAAACCTTTTAATTCTGTGCCCTTTTATCGCTTCAACTCAGGGTCTTCTGGAAGTGAAGTTCAGCCTGCTGTCAAAAGTTTTCAGTTTTTCACTTTTATACTCCATATTAATAAAACTCGGGAAAAGAGGAGGAAAAAGAGGGAGGGAGCAAGGAAAGAAGGAAGGGAGGGAGGGAGGGAGGGAAGGGAAGGGAAGGGAAGGGAAGGGAAGGGAAGGGAAGGGAAGGAAAAGAAAGAAAGAAAGAAAGAAAGAAAGAAAGAAAGAAAGAAAGAAAGAAAGAAAAGAAAAAAAGAAGAAAGAAAAAGAAAGACACAGAGAGAGAGATAAAGGGAAAGAAAGAAAATAGAAAAAGGAAAGATAAAAGGAAGGAAGGAAAGAAGGAAGGGAGGTAGGGAAGGAAAAGAAAGAAAGAAAGAGGGAGAGAGAAAGGGAGGGAGGGAGAGGGAGGAAGGAAGGAAGGAGAAAGAAAGAGAAGGGGAAGGAAGGAAAGAAAGGATGAAAGAAAAAGAGGGAGGGAGAAAGGAAGGAAGGAAGGAAGGAAGAAAAAAGAGAGAAAGAAAATAGAAAAAGGAAAGAAAAAGGGAAAGAAGGAAAGAAAGAAAGGAAAGAAGGAAAGAAAGAGAAAGAGCGAGAGAGAGTCAGAAAGACAAAATAGAAAAAGGAAAGAAAGAAGATAGAAAAAGGAAAGAAAAAGGAAAGAAAGAGAAAAAGAGAGAAAGAAAATGGAAAAAGGAAAGGAAAGGAAAGAAAGAAAAATGAAAGAAAAAGCGAGAGGAAGGAAGGAAGGAAAGAAATAGAAGGAATTAAGGAAGGAAGGACAAAGAAAGAGAAAGAAAGAGAAAAAGAAAGAAAAAGAAAGAGAGAAAGGAACAAAGAAAGAAAGAAAGAAAGAAAGAAAGAGCAGGCAAGGAGAACCTGCCTAACAGCTTCAGGGCAGTTGGCCTCCCATCAACCGTCCTCTTTGCAAAACACCCAAAACATATTTGGAAAGTGACATAATTTAGAAGACGAAACGAATTCAGCCAGCCTAATGGTATGTCTTTGTTTATTTATTTCGAATTCTACGTGTAGGATTATTGCCGTCCTTGTTTTTCCTCTATTTCCATTTTGGAAGCTTCCCCCCCCCACCCCCGTCTAGTGATTTTGCCTCCTTTGTGAAGAAATTCCTCCTCCCAACTGTGATCTCCAGATTGGCCCCGGGGGGGGGGGGAGAGGGGGGCGGCGTTATGGAGTTCTCGATTTCTGGATCCAACCCTCTCTTTGCCCAACTCTCTTTCCGACACTCCCTGCTTGGACAGATGATGGACCTGGTGCTGCCGAGGCCATCATTTCCTCAGGATCCTTTGCCCACTTGGAGAAAGGGCCCCAAACTTGCCAGCGGCAAAATCCAGCGGCATCCGAACCCTTGTCCTCGGTTGCATAGTTGGAGGGGGGGGGCAACACCAGGGGTGGGGCTTCAAAAATTTTAGCAAGGGGTTCTCTGCCTGGTTGCTGGGTGGGCGTGGCCCAGTCAGCCTCCTGCACCACTGGCGGGGGGGTAGGGAGTTTTTTGCCCTCCCCGGGCTCTGGAGGCTTTTCTTGAGCCTCCGGGTGGGCGAAAACGGCCTTCCCAGGCTCCAGAGGCCCTCTGGAGGCCGGAAACGGGCCTGTTTCCGGCCTTACCAAACTTCCGGTAGACCTGTTTTTCGCCCTCCCCGAACCTCTGCGCATGCGCTGCACTTAGCTGCATCCAAAACGGGCCGTGTGGGGAATCCTGGGAGAAGCGGGGCAGGGTAGGCGGAGCCAGTCAGGAATGGGATTTGGGGGTTTTCTCCGAACTGCACATAATCTTAGCTGGAGGTTCTCCCGAATCCCTGCGAACCCCCAGCGGCCCACTCCTGGCAACACCCACAAAAGGAAGGACATGGAAGCAACAAGAGAAAACCATCTCCACAGCAACTGCCACTTCCGGAGAAGCTAAAGTTATGCACAATGAAGTCCCCGAGGATGGATCTAACCCGAGGCCAGAGCAAGACTGAACAATTAAGAAATGATAATTGATGGCACAATCGCCACAACGGAATTGAATTCCTTTATAATGCCTTGCTAAGACCACATTTGGAATATTGCATTCAGTTTTGGTTGCCACAATACTAAAAAAAAGATGTGGAGACTCTAGGAAGAGTGCAGAGAAGAGCAACCAAGAGGATTAGGGGACTGGAGGCTCAAACGTACGAAGAACGGTTGCAGGAATCGGGGTGTGTCTAGTTTGATGAAAAGAAGGACTAGGGGAGACATGGTAGCAGTCTTCCAATATCTCAAGGGTTGCCCCAAAGAAGAGGGAGTCAAGCTATTCTCCAAAGCACCTGAGGGCAGGACAAGAAGCAACGGATGGAAACTCATCAAGGAGAGAAACAACCTGAAATTAAGGAGAAACTTCCTAACAGTGAGGACAATTCACCAGTGGAACAGCCTGCCACCAGAAGTTGTGGATGCTCCATCATTGGAGGCTTTGAAGAAGAGACTGGACATGCACCTGTCTGAAATGGTGTAAGGTTTCCTGCTTGAGCAGGGGGTTGGACTAGAAGACCTCCAAGGTCCCTTCCAACTCTCTGCTCAATGTTTTCCCCAATGATTTTTCTCAGCTGGGACTGAAGCTTGGCATATCCCAACCAGAACATACATTCATGTCCCTCTGACCATGTGCAGAGTGCCTTCTACACATTGAGCACTAATATTGACAGCTAGCTTTCAACCCTGCGAAGTAGACCAGACCTGAAAATCAAGAGTGGTGAAAACTATAGGTAGTCCTCGATTTACGACCACCATTGAGCCCAAAATTTATGTTGCTAAGTGAGACACTTGTTAATTGAGTCCGTCCCCCCCCCGTTTTATGACTTTTCTTGCCACATTTGTTAGAGGAATCACTTGCAGTTGTTAATTTAGTCACTCTGTCGTTAAGTGAATCCATTGACTTTGCTTGTCAGAAGGTCTCAAAAAGGGGATCACAACCATCGTAACTATGTGTCACTTGCCAGACGTCTGAATTTTGATCAGGGGACTATGGGGATAACTACAATGGTTGCAAGTGTGAAAAATGGTCGTAAGTCACTTCTTTCAGTGCCATTGTAACTTCGAACGGTCACTAAATGAATCATTGCCGTATCCCCGCGGTCATGTGATCAAAATTCGAATGCTTGGCAACTGACTCATATTTATGATGTTTGCAGTGTCCTGGGGGGGTCACATGATCCCCTTTTTTACGACCTTCTGATGAAGCAAAATCAATGGAGAAGCCTGATTCGTTTAACAACCGTGTTACTCACTCCACAACTGCAATGATTCACTTAACAACTGCAGCAAGGAAAGTCGTAAAACGGGCCAAAAGAAACCCACTTAACAAATGTCTCGCTTAGCAACGTAAGTGTTGGGCTCAATTGCGGTCGTAACTCGAGGACTGCCTGTGCACAAAGTGAGTAAGCGTTTGAATTGTGAAAATCCAGCTTTTGTCTTTACCGGTTGCATGAATCTGGGCCATTGCCTGTAGCCAGCCAGGACCTGGGATTGCAATATAAATTTGAATATTCTCCATTGCAAAACATTTTTGTGAGCTTGAAATAATTATTTGTTTTGTTTTGTTTTATGTTTTATTAGATTTCTATACCGCCCTTCTCCCGAAGGACTCAGGGCGGTGAACAGCCAAAAGATAAAAACACAGAAAATACAAAATTTAAAATAGGTTAAAACAGATTAAACAATTTGGCTAACTTTTAAAAATGTCCCATAATATCAAATTCATGTTTAAAATTTAAATTTAAAATTTAAAAATTTTAAAAAGGAGAAGATTTAGGCCAGGCCAGCTTGATGGAATAAAAACGTTTTAAGCGCACGGCGGAAGGTGCGCAGATCCGGGATCCTCCGTATCTCCGGGGGGAGCTCGTTCCAGATCATAGGTGCCCCCACAGAGAAGGCTCTCCCCCTAGGGGCCGCCAGTCGACATTTGGAACAAGAAGAGTTTTTCCTCACTTAGCAACATCAATTTTGGGCTCAAATTTTAGTCGTACGTTGAGGACTACCTGTAGAATTCTAAATGTTACATGGCTATTGCTATAAAGTAAAGTTGAAAACCACAGCTTGAGTAAGTACAAATTTCCTACCCTTAGGAGCAGACATTCAGGTGCCCCAAGCAACCGAGACGAAGAAGTTTGGGAAAGCATTTAAAATTCCTCTCTTCAATACTGCAAAATATATGGCTCCTCCTAAGCCCGGGCACAGATTCTGGTTTTCCAAGCTCTTTTTTTTTTTTTTTTTTGCCACCTTAAGGACTAGCAGCTTTGATTCAAAACCAAGAAATAAAACTCAAGATCGTATCGCCTGCAGGTTCGACATTTCTGCTGCTTTTTTGGAAGCATAATTACAGGTATTTATATCGGATGTAATTATTTGAGGATAAACCTGCCACCTGTCGATTCGGCAAACGCAGCCCGTTGTTACTCACCGCCACTTCATGGCTGGAACAGGAGAACATTTTCTTCATGGTGGCTGCTTCCTTGCCAACCTCCCCCAAAAAGGCCAAGGATCTCGCTCTGACCGGAGACGCACCGGACGGATGGCTCAATCCATCTCTGGCAGGAGAGTTTTTCCCAGGTGAGGTGGAATCCAGGAACGGTCAGAGCGCATCTCCGGAGCTGCAGCCGGTTGGAGATCCCGATTCGTGTGGCTGGGAGGGCGCGCTTGAGCTGCCTGAGGGCCTCGGCAGGGAGCTGCCCGGTCCTGCCAGGTGCATTTGCCACACACCTGTTTCCTTGCTCAGCCAGGCCCAGACATGCCCCAGACGCTCATCTTGGTTAATATCTCTCGTCGCCTGACTTGAAAGCGAAACATCTTCGGATCCACCCTCCTCCTCCTCCTCCTCCTCCTCCTCTTTCGGCTCTCTCCTCCTGTCACTAACCATCATCGGCATCCAAGAGAAAAAGCCACGATTCACAGTTACAGCTCTGCAAAGCCACCAGCCTAGATGCAAGCGGAGACAGGGACAAGATTTGCAAAAGTTTCCAGTGCAAGAATCGACTCTCCGGCAGATTCATACCTATCAAGGAAGGAAGGAAGGAAGGAAGGAAGGAAGGAAGGAAGGAAGGAAGGAAGGAAGCAAGCAAGCAAGGAAGGAAGGAAGGAAGCAAGGAAGGAAGGAAGCAAGCAAGCAAGCAAGGAAGCAAGCAAGGAAGGAAGGAAGGAAGGAAGCAAGGAAGCAAGGAAAGAAGGAAGGAAGGAAGGAAGGAAGCAAGCAAGGAAGCAAGGAAAGAAGGAAGGAAGGAAGCAAGCAAGCAAGGAAGGAAGGAAGCAAGCAAGGAAGGAAGGAAGGAAGCAAGCAAGGAAGGAAGGAAGGAAGCAAGGAAGCAAGGAAAGAAGGAAGGAAGGAAGGAAGCAAGCAAGGAAGCAAGGAAGGAAGGAAGCAAGGAAAGAAGGAAGGAAGCAAGGAAGGAAGGAAGCAAGCAAGGAAGCAAGGAAGGAAGGAAGGAAGGAAGGAAGGAAGGAAGCAAGCAAGCAAGCAAGGAAGGAAGGAAGCAAGCAAGCAAGGAAGCAAGGAAAGAAGGAAGGAAGGAAGGAAGCAAGCAAGGAAGCAAGCAAGCAAGGAAGGAAGGAAGGAAGGAAGCAAGGAAGCAAGGAAAGAAGGAAGGAAGGAAGCAAGCAAGCAAGCAAAGAAGGAAGGAAGGAAGCAAGCAAGGAAGGAAGCAAGGAAGGAAGGAAGGAAGCAAGCAAGGAAGCAAGGAAAGAAGGAAGGAAGGAAGCAAGCAAGGAAGCAAGCAAGGAAGGAAGGAAGGAAGGAAGGAAGGAAGGAAGCAAGGAAAGAAGGAAGGAAGCAAGCAAGCAAGCAAGGAAGCAAGGAAGGAAGGAAGGAAGCAAGCAAGGAAGCAAGGAAAGAAGGAAGGAAGGAAGCAAGCAAGCAAGGAAGCAAGGAAGGAAGGAAGCAAGGAAAGAAGGAAGGAAGCAAGGAAGGAAGGAAGCAAGCAAGGAAGCAAGGAAAGAAGGAAGGAAGGAAGCAAGCAAGGAAGCAAGCAAGGAAGGAAGGAAGGAAGCAAGCAAGGAAAGAAGGAAGGAAGCAAGCAAGCAAGCAAGGAAGCAAGGAAGGAAGGAAGGAAGCAAGCAAGGAAGCAGGCAAGGAAGGAAGCAAGGAAGCAAGGAAAGAAGGAAGGAAGGAAGGAAGGAAGCAAGCAAGGAAGCAAGGAAAGAAGGAAGGAAGGAAGCAAGCAAGCAAGGAAGCAAGCAAGGAAGGAAGGAAGGAAGCAAGGAAGGAAGGAAGGAAGCAAGGAAGCAAGCAAGCAAGGAAGGAAGGAAGGAAGGAAGCAAGGAAAGAAGGAAGGAAGGAAGCAAGCAAGCAAGGAAGCAAGGAAGGAAGGAAGCAAGGAAGCAAGGAAAGAAGGAAGGAAGGAAGCAAGCAAGCAAGGAAGCAAGCAAGGAAGGAAGCAAGGAAGCAAGGAAAGAAGGAAGGAAGGAAGCAAGCAAGCAAGGAAGCAAGGAAGGAAGGAAGGAAGGAAGCAAGGAAAGAAGGAAGGAAGGAAGCAAGCAAGCAAGGAAGCAAGGAAGGAAGGAAGCAAGGAAGCAAGGAAAGAAGGAAGGAAGGAAGCAAGCAAGCAAGGAAGCAAGCAAGGAAGGAAGGAAGGAAGCAAGGAAGGAAGGAAGGAAGCAAGGAAGCAAGCAAGCAAGGAAGGAAGGAAGCAAGGAAGCAAGGAAAGAAGGAAGGAAGGAAGCAAGCAAGCAAGGAAGCAAGGAAGGAAGGAAGCAAGGAAGCAAGGAAAGAAGGAAGGAAGGAAGGAAGGAAGCAAGCAAGGAAGGAAGCAAGCAAGGAAGGAAGGAAGGAAGGAAGGAAGCAAGGAAGCAAGGAAGGAAGGAAGGAAGCAAGGAAGCAAGCAAGCAAGGAAGGAAGGAAGCAAGGAAGCAAGGAAAGAAGGAAGGAAGGAAGCAAGCAAGCAAGGAAGCAAGGAAGGAAGGAAGCAAGGAAGCAAGGAAAGAAGGAAGGAAGGAAGGAAGCAAGCAAGGAAGGAAGCAAGCAAGGAAGGAAGGAAGGAAGGAAGGAAGCAAGGAAGCAAGGAAGGAAGCAAGGAAGCAAGGAAGCAAGGAAGCAAGGAAAGAAGGAAGGAAGGAAGCAAGCAAGCAAGCAAGCAAGCAAGGAAGGAAGGAAGGAAGGAAGCAAGGAAGCAAGGAAAGAAGGAAGGAAGGAAGGAAGGAAGCAAGGAAGGAAAAGCAAGCAAGGAAGGAAGGAAGGAAGGAAGGAAGCAAGCAAGGAAGCAAGCAAGGAAGGAAGGAAGGAAGGAAGGAAGCAAGGAAGAAAGCAAGCAAGCAAGCAAGGAAGGAAGGAAGGAAGGAAGAAAGCAGGGAAGGAAGGAAGGAAGGAAGCAAGGAAGGAAGGAAGGAAGGAAGCAAGGAAGCAAGCAAGCAAGGAAGGAAGGAAGCAAGCAAGGAAGGAAGGAAGGAAGGAAGAAAGGAAGAAAGCAACGAAGGAAGGAAGGAAGGAAGAAAGCAAGGAAGGAAGGAAGGAAGGAAGGAAGGAAGAAAGCAAGGAAGGAAGGAAGGAAGAAAGAAAGCAAGCAAGGAAGGAAGGAAGGAAGAAAGCAAGCAAGGAAGGAAGGAAGCAAGCAAGCAAGCAAGCAAGGAAGGAAGGAAGGAAACAAGGAAGCAAGTGAGGAAGGAAGGAAGCAAGCAAGGAAGGAAGGAATGAAAGAAGGAAGGAGGCAAGCAAGCAAGCAGAATAGAGTTGGAAGGGACCTGGGAGGTCTTCTAGTCCAACCCCCTGCTCAAGCAGGAGACCCAGGGGTGGGCTGCTGGGGGTTCGCAGAGATTCGGGAGAACCTCTAGCTAAGATTCTGTGCAGTTCGGAGAACCCACAAATCCGTCCTGGGTGGCCCCCGCCTACCCGGAGTCCCCACGCAGCCCATTTTGGATGCAGGTAAGTGCAGGGCCACGCACGGAGGCTCGGGGAGGGCGAAAATTGGGCCTACCGGAAGTCCGGGCCCGTTTCCAGCCTCTGGAGCCTGGGGAGGCCGTTCTCGCCCTCCCGGAGGCTTGAGGAAAGCCTCCAGAGCCTGGGGAGGGCAAAAAGCCTCCCCCCCACCATGATGCAGGGGGTGGACTAGGCCATGCCCACCATGGCCACGCCCACCCAGCAACCGGGCAGAGATCCCCTTGCTAAACTTTTTGAAGGCCACCCCTGAGGAGACCCTATATATACCATGTCAGACAAATGGTTGTCCAATCTCTTCTTAAAAATATCCAGTGATAAAGCACCTGTCAGGAAGTTTCTCCTTAATTCCAGGTTGCTTCTCTCCTTGATGAGCTTCCATCCATTGTTTCTTGTCCTGTCTTCCGATGCTTTGAGAATAAGTTGACTCTGTCTTCTTTGGGCAGCCCCTCAAATATTGGGATATTGCTTCTATCTCCAATCTTGGCTTTCATCTGGCTTTTTTAAGAGATGTCTCTGCTGTTGCTGCTTTGCTTAAACACACAGAGATAGAGAGAGAGAGACAGACAGACAGACAGACAGAGGGACAGAGAGAGATAGAAAGAGAGAGAGGGACACAGAGAGAGAGAAAGAGAGAGAGGGACAGAGAGAGACAGAAACAGAAACAAACAGAGAGAGAGAGACAGAGGGACAGAGAGAGAGATAAAAAGAGAGAGGGACAGAGAGACAGACAGGGACAGAGAGAGAGAGAGATAGAAAGAGAGAGAGGGACAGAGAGAGACAGAAACAGAGACAAACAGAGAGAGAGAGACAGAGGGACAGAGAGAGAGATAAAAAGAGAGAGGGACAGAGAGACAGACAGAGACAGAGAGAGAGATAGAAAGAGAGAGAGGGACAGAGACAGAGAGAGACAAAGAGAGAGAGACAGAGAGAGAAAGAGAGACAGAGAGGGACAGAGAGAGAGATAGAAAGAGACAGAGAGGGACAGAGAGAGAGAGAGACAAACAGAGAGAGAAAGAGACAGACAAGAGGGATACAGAGAGAGAAAGAGAGGGAGGGAGGGAGGGAGAGAGGAAGAGAGAGAGAGAGAGAGACAGAGGGACAGAGAGAGAGATAAAAAGAGAGAGGGACAGAGAGACAGACAGAGACAGAGAGAGAGATAGAAAGAGAGAGAGGGACAGAGACAGAGAGAGACAAAGAGAGAGAGACAGAGAGAGAAAGAGAGACAGAGAGGGACAGAGAGAGAGATAGAAAGAGACAGAGAGGGACAGAGAGAGAGAGAGACAAACAGAGAGAGAAAGAGACAGACAAGAGGGATACAGAGAGAGAAAGAGAGGGAGGGAGGGAGGGAGGGAGGGAGGAAGAGAGAGAGAGACAGAGGGACAGAGAGAGAGATAAAAAGAGAGAGGGACAGAGAGACAGACAGAGACAGAGAGAGAGATAGAAAGAGAGAGAGGGACAGAGACAGAGAGACAAAGAGAGAGAGACAGAGAGGGACAGAGAGAGAGATAGAAAGAGACAGAGAGGGACAGAGAGAGAGAGAGACAAACAGAGAGAGAAAGAGACAGACAAGAGGGATACAGAGAGAGAAAGAGAGGGAGGGAGGGAGGGAGGGAGGAAGAGAGAGAGAGAGAGAGAGAGAGAGAGAGGCAGGCACTGGTCCTCTTCCAAGTGACAGATGCAGCTCTCCTGTTTCCCAGCCAGTGCTAAAGGGAAGGAGACCCCTTTTTGGAAACCGATACCCCTTGTGCAAAACCATTAACGATTTTTCTCCCGCAAGCATCTTTATTTTGGCCTTTTGACATCCTGGCCCCTGACCGGAGGCGGTTTCGTGGGACTCTTTCTTTCGGCCCTCCGAGATTTCCTAAGGCCTCTGATGCCATCTCACCTTAAGATCTAGAAGCTTGGGTTTAGAAAGCAAAGCCGGAAAAACCAAAAGAGACAGTCTGAGCTCTTGCACGCAATCGTCTCCAGACTGGAATGCGTATGTGACGAGGACGGACTATCGGACGGGAAGATCTTTGCCCGAGGCGATTGTGCCGCGGGATTTCAGAATAAGAGAACGGAATGACAGAGTTGGAAGGGACCTTAGAGGTCTTCTAGTCCAACCCCCTGCTCAAGCAGGAAACCCTAGACCATTCCAGACAAATGGCTGTCCAATCTCCTCTTAAAAACCTCCGGTGATGGAAAACTCACAACTTCTGGAGGCAAGCTGTTCCACTGGTTAATTGTTCTCACTATTTCTCCTTAGTTCTAGATTGCTTCTCTCCTTCATTAGTTTCCATCTGTTGTTTCTTGTCCTGCCTTCAGGTGCTTTGGAGAATAGCTTGACTCCCTCTTCTTTGGGGCAGCCCCTCAAATACTGGAATACTGCTATCATGTCCCCCTTAGTCCTTCTTTTCACTAGATTAAAGGTAAAGGTTCCCTTTGCACATATGCGCTAGTCATTCCTGACTCTAGGAGGCGGTGCTCATCTCCGTTTCAAAGCCGAAGAGACAGCGCTGTCAAAAGACGTCTCCGTGGTCATGTGCCCAGCATGACTCAACGCCAAAGGTGCACGGAACGCTGTTCCCTTCCCACCAAAGCGGGTCCCTATTTTTCTACTTGCATTTTTTATCTGCTTTCGAACTGCTAGGTTGGCAGAAGCTGGGACAAGTCACGGGAGCTCACCCCGTTATGCGGCACTAGGGATTCGAACCGCTGAACTGCCAACCTTTCAATCGAAAAGCTCAGCATCTTAGCCGCTGAGCCACACATACCCAATTCTTGCAGCCTTTCTTCTTATATTTTAATCTTCAGTCCCCTAATCCAGGGGTGAAATGCTCCCGGTTCGGACCGAATCGCCCGATCTGGTAGCGATGGCTGCGGGTGGTTCGGAGAACAGGTAGCAAAAATCCCTGCCCACCCCCCATGCCCAGCTGAGCCGCGCGATCATCAGAGGCTTCTTTTTTTACTTTTAAAAGCATTTTTTTCTACAACCTCTTCGGCTGAAGAAATGCTTTTAAAAGTAAAAAGAAAAAGAAAAAAGAAAAAAAAAAAGCTGGCCATGCCCACCCAGTCACATTACCCACCACGCCACGCCCGCAGAACCAGTAGTAACAAATTTTACATTTCACCACTGCCCTAATCATCTTTGTTGCTCTTCTCTGCACTCTTTTTAGAGTTTCAATTAAGGGAAAACTCCTATCAGGTCCCTCATTCACCCCCGTTTGGTCCTTCTTCCTTCCCCTTCCCTTAATCCCGTTGCAGAAGTTTTGCATTCTGCGGCCAGGTTCTGCACCAAGAACACAGTTCTCACACCAACGGCAGCTCCCTGCACTCTCACACAGAGTCTAGAACCGTGATGGCGAACCTATGGCACGCGTGCCACAGGTGGCACGTGGAGCCATATTGGTGGGCACGCGAGCGTTGCCCTAGCTCAGCTTCAGCACACACGCGTGCACCGACCAACTGATTTTCAGGCCTTCTGGTCCCACCGGAAGTCTGGAAACTGGCTGTTTCTGGCCTCTGGAGGGCCTCCGGGGGGATGGGGAAGGCTGTTTTTGCCCTCCCCAGACTCCTAGAAAGCCTCTGGAGCCTGAGGAGGGCGAAAAACAGGCCTACCAGGCCCACTGTGCCATTGCATGCCAAAAGCAGGGGGGGAGCGTGGGGGGGGGGTCACATGCACATGCACAAGAGGGCAGAGGGCATTGAATTATGGATGTGGGCACACGCCCCCGCGACGCCCCCATGCTCCCCCCCACTTTTGGCACGTGACGGCAAAACAGTTAGCCATCCCTGGTCTAGAACCTGTCAGAAGCATCTAGAACAAGTGGGAGGCTGCTCCCCTCCCTTCTGGAGTTCAAGGCAGGGAAGGAAGGAAAGGTTGGCTTGTCTCTTTCAGCAGGCTTTGAAGCAGGGGTGGGTTCTACTTACCTTTACTACCGGTTCGCAACGGGATCGCGCATACCCAGATCGCTGGTGACGACATCCAGGGCGGTGGGCGGGGCCTCCTGCCGGTTTTACTACCGGTTCTTGCGAACCGGTCTGAACCAGGGGCAACCCACCACTGCTTTGAAGGCATTTCAGAAAGGACATTTTGGCATTTGAGCACCTTCTCCCTTTCCTCACGAGAGAAAAGGGTGAGAGGACCAACACCAGGTAGAAGAGCCGTCCCCCCCCAGCCTTACAGCTTGGTAGTCCAGGGGTGGGGGAGGAAGAGGGGAGCCGGCCTGCCGCTCACGCACATTCGCACTGGCCCACCACTTGCAGAAAAGAAAAAAGAAAGGAAAAGAAAAGAAAAGAAAAAAAAATAACGATGAAATGAAATAACCAAAATAACAAAAACAAAATCATAATAAAAATGAAATAAAATAAATAATAGAATAGAATTAAAATAAAATAATTAAAATAAATTAAAATTAAATTGAATTAAAATAATAAAATAAAAATAATCATAAAACAATCATAAAAATGAAATAACATAAAATAGAATAAAATAAAAATAATTAAAATAAAATAAATAAAAATTAAAAAATTAAAAAAATATAAATAAATAAAATAAAAAGAAAAAGAAAAGAAAATAACAAAAATAAGAAAATAAAATAAGAAAAATGAAATAAAATAAGTAACAAAATAGAATATTTATAAAATAAATGTATATTATTTATAAAAAAATAAATAAAAAATAAATAAAATTAATAAAATAAAATAAATAATATAAAATAATAAAAATAAAATAAAATAAAATATGAAGATTTAAATTATGTCTCAAAAGGAATCAGTTAAAACATTTCCCGGTCAGCACTAAAAATGCTAAATTGTGGATTGCTCTGCCATCTGTTGGTTGAATGAAGTCACTGCGGCTATGTCGTCAATCTTACTTTACTCAAGCCAATTCTAATGTGTTCAACAAAACCGTTTAGGGCAACTCATGAACTGAATTAAAAGAATGAGAGGACTTTTATGTTTCTCCTGAGTTTACACGGTATGCTGAACTATGGTTAGGTGCTTATGGGATAAGCCACGATTGACCGGGTTCATCGGTCCTGTGGATTACAAATGACA